>CM026201.1:6470906-6853406 GCA_014839995.1 Xenentodon cancila
GTTAATCTGTTTCATTTCTTTTTCACCTACAGAATTGTACCATATGGTTGCCTAGCAACGGGTGACAGAGCAGGGCTGATAGAGGTGGTGTCGTCAGCAGACACAATCGCAAACATCCAGCTGACGAGCAGCAATGTTGCAGCAGCTGCAGCATTCAACAAGGATGCTTTGCTGAACTGGCTGAAAGAGAAAAACTCTGGGTAAGATGATTGATCAATTAACTGACGAGCCACACAAGTGGTGAGTCTACACAGACCCCCCTCTTTGATGAGTGTGTATTTGTCCTGTGTGTGTTGCTGAACAGTGACGCTCTTGATCGAGCCATCGAAGAGTTTACTCTGTCGTGCGCGGGCTACTGTGTAGCCACGTACGTGCTGGGCATCGGAGACCGCCACAGCGACAACATCATGGTCCGCAGCACTGGACAGGTAGGACACTACAAAGACATTTGGTACCCTCGTGAGCCGGTCTCCATCTTCATTTTTCCTGTAAGCGCACGGCTTACCGACGGTCTTGTGTGTCAGCTTTTCCACATAGATTTCGGTCACATCCTGGGCAACTTCAAGTCCAAGTTTGGCATCAAGAGGGAGCGCGTCCCATTCATCCTCACACACGACTTCATCCACGTTATTCAGCAGGGCAAGACGGGATACACTGAGAAATTTGGCAGGTTTGTGTCAAACTTTGTCTTTTGGGATGTTTTTTACCCTCAGTTTTTGGCGTCTGTGACTGTAAATATCCAACCTGCCTGAACTGGGTTGTTTGAAAGTGCCGTCAGATTTAATCCCTTCCCTTATTTTGTCACATCAGTTAGGTTTTAAGAGCCTTTTTATTAATTTGATATGCAAGGTTGTGTTGCTGATTGGTTACTGATTAATTAGTGAGATGTTAGATTTGATGTCTTTGGACTTTAGAAACAGAGAGAAAATGTCATTTTTACTAAAACTACTTGAAAGAAGTTTTTATGATCCTTACGATTAGCATAATTTGCATTAAAAATAAAGTTGTTGGCTCTACGGGTTACGCAGAAACAACTTAGCTTTGTTTTTATCCGATGTCAGAGGTTTTGCTACCTGATATGAGCATCGAAGCGGGGGAAAAAAAAAAACCCATCAAGGACAGGTTATTAAAAAACAAATGCAAATTGGCAGTTTTGTTGGAAAAGCAGAGGAGGAGCCCTACTTAAGTTTTAGGTAAAATCGAATAAATATGAAATTATGTAGGAGTGTCAGTTACTTTAAAATAGGTGTCCAAAGGTTAAGTATTAATCAACATTATTACAATCACACCACAAGTTTTTTTTCTCCTTGTATTTTTTGTGATGGTTGGTGCATTACCGTTTCCCACCAGCAGTCGGTAGTAGAGATTCATGCACGGGGAGACTGCTCAACAAGTCCATGAACATGTCTCAGTTGCTACTGTTTGTGGAACTCAACCTTTGTAACTGCAAAAGAAAATAATTAAATTTAATCTTAAGGAAGAAATTATTGATATGGACCACGATGCTGGTTCAGCGTATTAAATCGACAACCTTTGCTCACACGACCTTACGGAAATTCAAGCAGCGAAAAAAATGGATTATATATTCTTAGTCTTGTGAAAATGAAAAATAAAAAAACAATGCTTTTTTTGTCATAACAATCTACCTTTTCAATATTTTTTATTAGTGGTTGGCCCTTTCCAAACCGCCATGTGCATTACGGATCCCACCTCAGTGGCAACTCCGTGTTTCAGGATGTTTTCGTACTGGTGCTATTTATGTCAGCCGAAAGGACATGAATGTGGTTCACTTGGGTCAGTGTGAACACAGCAAACACACTCTGGTGTACACCAAAACCCCCGTTTAAAAAAAGGTCTTTGAAGAGATGACTTGGTAACCCAGTTGTTGTCACCATGCCTTTCAGCTTTGTTTCAGGCTGGTTGTCATGGAAACATGATGCTCCACCAAGACTTGCTGATCAGTGAGAACCCCGACTGCTGTAACGTAGCTCGTGGTGCAGCGTTTGTCCTACCGTGAGAACACTTGAGAACATGATGCAGTGTTATTTGATGTGTGCCAGTTCCACACTGTGTGCTGCAAAACGTAACACAACAAGTTATTTATACCATTTATGGTGAGCATGTTCAAGTATTGATGTTTTTTAATATCACAACATGAGTGCAAACCTCAGCATTGTGCGTTTCTGATGTTGACACTTGAGGGACGTTTATGTTTGAGCAGTGCTGCCTGTGCAATGGGTCGCGTGCAAAGGGTTCATGACACAGCGCCGCCAGGGTGTGCATTTAGTGTCATTTACACATCTGTGAACAGCAAAGTAGTCATTTTGGGTAAGTGGAAAAACCCTGTGTTACTGTGTTATGGCCTAGATGCATATCTGATTCGTATTTGTGTCACAAGAGAGCAAATGTTTATAAACATGTGAAACATCAAGCGTTTGTCTTGTAGGAGACGAGAATAATGCATCTAAATACCGTTCTATGCTGAGATGTGACGCTGAATTTAGGTGCTGCTTGGTTGGGCTTGACTGGACCTGCCAGCCTGAGATTGTGAAATATAACAAGGGATTTGATGGAACTATTCAAGTTATTTAATGTATGTTTTTGTTTGCATTCGCTAAATGGCTTAATCTAAAATACTAATTGTGCTCAGGCTATTGGTGTTTAAACTGCCAACTCGACGGTTCATAGCAGGGTCCTGGTGGACAGCAGCTGTTGGTGTCAACTCCAAAATAAATTTAATATCCAAAAAAACCCATCTGTATGAACAAAACAGAGAAGTGCAGTGGTAAGGCGTTGCTGCGTCAGCTACAGCGGTTTGTGTGGGTTTCATATAGTACACCGTGTACCAGGCCAGACGGTTCACGAATGATTTAGTGAAAGCAGAAATAAGCAACATGTGTGTGTGTGTGTGTGTGTGTGTGTGTGTGTGTGTGTGTGTGTCAATTAATGTTTATTTTAAGCAGACATCATTACCGATGTACCAAATGGGGCTTATCCCAACCGTTGCCATATCAAAAGGTGGGCTACACCCCTGGCAGTGCACAATCACTACTCAACCTGACATCCAGGTTTTTGAACTGGGAGAGGAAGTCGGAGTGCTTGGAGGGAAACCCATGCAGCCACCAAGAAAACAAGTGGCGCCAACGCCGCGCAGAACGGTCGCAGCCAGGCTTCAAACCAGGACTCCTCTAGCCACGAAGTGACAGAGTTCTTACTGTAAAGCTACGTCGGTTTGTCCGTTAATGTCACCCGAGGAAGATGAAGGGCTGGTGTTGCATGGTGGGCTTCAGGGCCTGCGCCGCTGCGTAGTCGGTGGTTGTTTTTTATCGTGTTTATCGGTTACTGCGAGTTTGCGTGCAGCTGTATTTATGTCATGTATAAACTGTCTGATAAACTGTAAAAACACAACCTTCTAACCGCACTGATTTCCTTTACTTCCTGCAGACTCGAGCAAAAAAAGGTTCTTACCAAGTTTCAGTTCGAAAGTGCAACTTGCTTTTTTTTTCTTTTTTTTTTTAAACCGAAGTGTGACTATTAACATGCACTGAAACCACTTGAATATTACTTCTGAACTTACTGAACATGACTTTTTTTAAATTTAATGCGTAGAATTATTTCAAACAATGTAGCGCTCCAATAAAAATAAAGGACTTTTTGATGAAATGGGTGCAGCCATCAATCTGTAACTTTGAAAACTGAACGGATCAACTATTGTCCACAATCTGACTCCTTATCAGATGCATCTGTCCCAGGTTTCAACCATCAGATCAGTGAAAAAATAAGCCACATCTACTGTGAATACTAACATTGAATATACATTTTGTTGTAAAGGCAAATAACTGTTGACACTGTTTTATCTTAGAAAAATAAACACGACATTTGTCTCTTTTGTGGTTCTTGTAGTTTCCGTCACTACTGTGAGGATGCTTACCTGATCTTGAGGAAGAACGGCAACCTCTTCATCACCCTGTTTGCCCTCATGCTGACTGCTGGATTACCTGAGCTCACCTCAGTCAAAGACATCCAGTACTTAAAGGTATTACTAAACATCCATCCATCCGTTACCTATGCTGCTTATTCCTACTTAGGGTCATGTGGATCTACTGAAGCGTCTCCCGGCTCTCTGCAGGTAAAAGGCAGAGGTGCACTCTGGACAAGTCACCAGTCCATCGCATATAGACATCATCCACGCACTCCCCTGTGGGCAGTTTAGACTCACTGATCACACCAATCACCTTGTACTGTATATCCATAACACTTGTACTTTTGTATGTAGTTATCACTTCTAGTTTTGTTTTACGTTAGATTGTTTGTAAGTAATAAAGAGTGGCAGAGTTGAATCAACAGTGATGCATGGAGTCGTTAGAAACATAACCCCCAATAGGACATGGCAAATTTCAGTTTTTGAGGATTCCCCTATTTTTTATTAGCTGACAATGTTTGTTTTTCTTCTGACTCATTGAGTAAGGCTGAGCTTTCCTATGATGCGCTGTGGTGTGTTATGTAACAGCTGCTGCTGGTTGTGACCACAGCGAGTGCGCCCACAGCGAGTGCGCCCACAGCGAGTGCGCCCACAGCTGCGGCTGTGAGGGCCCAAGTCTGCATCGCTGCACCCGGTGGGGACAACCAGAGGATCTGGTTCGGTTCTGTCGCTGACCGCTGCCATCATGCGGAGCACCTCTGATTGTACTTGTAGACATGACTGCTGTTAAGCCGTTACAGTTCCAGTGTGACAGTTTTGTTCTTGATTGGTGCATCATGATTACATGCAGCAGTTGTGGTTCCTGTGGCAGAGCGTTGCATTGACGTCACTGAAATCTTGCGGTCTGTCACAGAAGCACCGGATATCAAAGCACAACAAGAGCCTAAGTCTGAACAATAACTCTGCCCAGCAGCAGCTCCTCTATCCCAACAGGTAGAACTGCAGCTGTGCTCACAGGCAGCAGCCGGGCCCTGTTTTAGGCTTTCAGATGTAGCAGGTGCTGCATTTGCCATTAGTGTTGTCTCCAGGACCAGGGGAGGACGGCATACATGCACACATCGCTCCCATGTAGGGAGCCAGTTGCTAAGCAGCCACATGGCTTTACAGGAACTGGTTATCAGATATATTTTTTTTCTTCAAATGTGCACTTGGAAGCACAATTTCTCTTCCTAGCTGTCGGTGAAAAGCTCTATCTTAAGTTGTACTGATAAGGAGGAGGAGATGAGCTGTAGGAATGAACAAGAGAATGTGTGTCTCCATGATTACCACCACTACTGCTACTATTGTCAGTTTGGCGGATGCTTTTTTCCAAAGCGACTCACATCTGAAAGAACAACGCAAGCAAGAAATCCAATAGGAGGGTGCAGCCTGGGTATGTGCTGGTCGGACTGCTGAGTCCAGTTGGACACAGGTGCTGCCATGCGAGTGCTAGAGGATTTTTGTTTTTGTTCACACCCTACAACCGTCCCTTTACTCAGCAAAAACTAGGTCTTAAATTCACCATCGTAATATCATCTTGGCATAAGTGCATGCAGCTTTCTCAGTGCCGAGTCATGCAAAGAGCTGGACATATTGTTTTTTTCACAGTTGTCTGCTTGTATATGGTATGTTAGCGCCAAGATTAAAGAAGGGGAGAAAAATAAAAGTTGTTTTTGGGTTTTTTTCTAATGCAATTTGACCTTGCAGCGGATGTGAGTCGTTTTGACAATTTGATCCAACACACTTTACTGGGACCTGAGACTGATTCTGTCAGAGAGGAATAAAATCCCTTACGGTGAAGCACGAAAAGCCACGGACAGAAGACGGTGACGGATGTGGTGTGTGTTGTGTGCACGATCCAGTCTGTCTTTAGACTTGTAATGCACATCTATAGAAAGTGGGGCACCTGCAAAAAGTCAGGTTCTCTGTGATGGCACCTAATTCGTCTAATTACAGAGAGCCATGCTCAAATTGAATTTTTTCTTTAGATATGACACCCATGTCCTTGATAAGTGCTTAGCTCAGTTCTCACGCCACACAGCTCATGGTAAAAATGAATGGAACGAATACCTTAACACCTTTTCCGATATGCACTGCTTTCCATGACTCACTTGGTAAATAAATGTGTGTCATGTCTAAACATCCCTGCTGGTACATTTTTGCGCAGACGTTAGTAACATATGTATGACTTTCAGCATGATAGTGCAGAAATTCAGTGAACACTATGGGACAGATTAAACTACTACTAGTTGGTTAATCTGACTTGTGTTCAGAGTGATTTAGCAGATTAATGTTGGTGAATAAGTGCGGCCTGTCTAGGTTTTGCTCCTCGCTGTTTTTACCTGCAGCATGGAGTCGCATCATCTGAGCCAGTGGAACTGGAACTCTTATCTACGGTTAAGAGTTTAAAATGCAGTTGAAACGTCTACTATCTGCAAGATAGAATGGCATCATTTTCAGCTTCTTCTATACACGCGTTTTAGCGCAGTGCAGCATGCTCGCTTGACATCAATTTTTATAATAAAAAATGATTTTTTGAGAAAACTAGCCCTGTAATGACTTCCAGTGTTTTGGGTAGTGGAAACCTCTCTTCTGATTAAACTCTCAATAGTCTGTTCTGAAAGAGTGATGGTTTTCAGCCCCTGGTGTAACTTTTAAACTTTTTAAGAACCTTGGTGTAATACCCCACTTGATGTACTATCCAGCCCTGTATGAATGGAAATGTATAAATGTCTTTGATGCATGCATAGCTTTATTTAGACAGCGGGAACTTTTTTCCAGGAACGCGGATCTGGGAGGATGTTACTTAGTCCCATTGAAGTCGCAGAAATCTCGTTCTGAACAGAATTCTGGGTGGAAATGTTGACGCCTTTCAAAGTGACTGTTATTGTTCTGTGTCTGTTGTACCAGTGCTTCTCTATCCTCTTCTTGAGGCTAATCCCTCTTCTCTCTCTCTACACCCTGTTCAGGACTCTCTGGCTCTGGGCAAGACAGAAGAAGAAGCCCTGAAGCAGTTCCGCCAGAAGTTTGATGAAGCCTTGAGAGAAAGCTGGACAACCAAGGTGAACTGGATGGCCCACAATGTGGCAAAAGACAACCGCTCCTAGAGCTGATCTCACAACCATGTGAAAGGCCAGGGACCATAGATACCGGGGGAGAACATGTGGGAGGGATGAGATGTGCCAAGGAGACAGGGTGACGGATACCCTGATTCAAAGGGAATCTAGCTGAAATGTGAATCGGGAGCATACCCACCCCCACTCCCCATTTGCTGGTCACAGACTAAACCTATGCTATGAAACTGTTTGGTTACCCTGCAACCCTTACCTAAAGGATCCCTCCTCATCTTGCGCCTCCCTGGCATGGTGTCCCATGAACACCGTGGAATCACGGTGGGTGATGCCATTGCACGCTTTGCACAGGCACAACAGCTGGTGCAGGACACAGCCAAAAGAAGGGAACTGAAGCACCCACTTCATCCACACTAAATCTTCCCAGATGACCTGTCCAGACCAATCGGAAGAACCCAACAGTGAACGAACGTTGCGAGGTGGACTTGAAACTCTGAATGAAAGGGGGAACATATTTTGAGGCCCCTGGAGTGTTTCAGACAGGACAGACAGCTGGGCGTGGAAAGGCCGGAGCAGAGAAGACAGACATGTGACCCTTATGTCTTAAAAGAATGCTCGCCATTACTGCAGGAAGTGCACTTTGATACTCACTCCCAACTGTCCTAATGTGTCCCTCAAACTGCAGGAAGATTGTATTGTTCGTTTTTTTTTTTTTTTGTTTTTTGTTTTTTTTTTTTTTTTTTGTCTTTTGCAGTTCAGGAATTAGTCATGTGATGTTGACGTGCCAGACTACTTTACTAGTCCACACAGAAAACTTGAGGGAAACAACAATAAAGAGATGGACTCCTAAGAGAAAAGGATTCTCTGAGCCTTATGGTCCACTGCTTGATTCTTAGTTTATTTGGACCTTTGAACACTGGAATGTTTTAGAGATATATATATATATATATATATATATATATATAATTAATTAAAAAAAAACAACAAAAAAAAAGCTTTTAATAAACTAAACGCCTTTTAGTTTTTTTTTTAATTTCTTTTAATGTTAAGAAATCAGAAACATTCTTCATCACTACCCCATGTGTTGTCGTAAAGGGCCATCCAACTCCATCTAGCAGATGCGTTTGACTCAATGCAATTTATGCTTTTAACATATTAAGACCAAAACAAAAAAAAGTTTTATAATTGTTTGGTATTGTTTTTAATTGTTTCCAGATTGAATGTGCAAATATGTGCCACTCTGTTAAGTGTATTTGTTTTTTATCCAAGCAGATGTGGGTGGAGTCTCGGTCTTTTGTGGGCTATATTTATCAGTGAGGAACATGACACAGTAGTACAACTTCATTGTTTCAACATGTGGTGCCCTACCGGCATCTGCATCTGTGTTTGATTCTTGTGCAATATCCAAGTATATGACCCCTTTTTATCACACAGAACCTTGGGCCCAGGCCTAAGCCTATAATCGTTTTGTCTGCTGGTTTAATTGTGATGCAGCTGTATTTTGCACCAGTAGCCTTCAGAAGTCTCAGACACTGGAAATTGTCAAATGTACAGGCTTTTATTGTTTTGCTGGCTTTTGTTTTAATAGTTTTATTAAAGTTATTTTCCACTGTGCTGCATTTCCACCTATGGTTCTTTTGTCTCGCTCTGCTCCGCTTGTGGGTTGTGTGGCTGTGTGCACCCACGCAGGGCAGCACCATGGCTTTTGTTTCTACTTCAGGCGCTATGACTACTTGTTATTGATTTTTAGAACACAAATATAGTTGGAACTATTTTTGTGTTTGAAAGGAAGGCTTCATGCCAAATGGAAGTTGGCAAAATCAGTAGATTAGCTTCTCTTTCATGCAAAAGCAAACTCAGGAAAAAAAAAAAGGAACATTTTTATTTTTTATTAGAGTATAGCATCATGTCAAACTTGTAGAGGATAATGATCTGGTCAGTTAAGTCGTAGAGAGAGTTGTTAATCAGCTTGAGCTGCCTTTGTGTAAATTCAATAAACTGCTGCAGTAGGAGGGATCCACAGACTCCAACAGCACCCTGTCTCCCAGTAGGTGTCAGGACGAAATCCGTGGACCTATTGTCAGACCCTTACGGTGGTTCCGGGTTCCTCCTGCTGCACAATGCCTGGTCTCAAGTAACAAGAGTGTACAGAGCAGTTTCAGGTACATGAAAGAACTGATGCTGCTGATCAGCCTCCCTCTCACCTGACCTAAGTTCAATGTGACTCCTTTGGGACAATATGTTTTGATCCATTCAGCTCTTCCAGGTCTCACCTTAGACTGTCTAGGCGCACAGTGATGCTCTGGTCCAGATCTGGGAGGAGATGCCCTTGGACGCCCGCCATCGTCTCATTAGGAGCCCCGCCATTGTCAGGCATGCACACAAACATCCAGGGGCCATAAAGGTACCCAGTTTAGTTGTTCCAGTGAAATTTCAGCAAAATACACTCACTTTGATTTTTAGGGTGTTTTTGAATTAGCCCTCTGTAAAGTAATAATTTTTATTTCCATCATATTTAGATTTTTGTTTTAATTATTATTCCTAACACATGTTCCAGGGTATATCAGTATGTATCCATTATTATTAAAATGTTCCTTTAATTTTTATGCACATCATGCATATGTGAGACTCCAATAATTTGTTTATCTGGAGAACTTGAGGTAATTGCTGTTGATGTCACAGGGCTTTTTGTTTTTTGGCCTATTTCAGGGCACATGGCCTCAGTGGCTCAATGACGGTGAATGTAGGTGAGCAGTTCTGCAATGGGGAGACCCGGTCAGGCTGGTACACCTGACTAATGCAACACAGCAAAAAAAAATCACCAAATGTTATTTCTGTATGCAAAATTTAATTTTATAAAATAATTAAGTTGTCAGAAAAATTAAGATCTCAATGGTATTACGAAGGTGTCAGATTATCCACTGAATCGCAGCTTGTTGTACAGTTGTGAATGGTTCAAAGTGCCCACGTGGACCTTTTATCAACAACAGTGGGCAAGCGTGTCAGGACTGGACTGTGGAGCAGTGGCAGCAAGAGGCCTGTCTGATTTATCTTTTTATTTTTATTTCTTAACCAATGGCCAGATTCTTCTCAGTGGTGAGCAAAAAACCTTTCCAAAGGTTTGACAAAAATGTTCTTAAGGGTAGGACCACATAGTGACTAGTTTGGTCTTGTTCCTATCTTTATCATGTGAATTTCATTAAAGCACGTTTTGTGGCTTTACATATGACTCAGGTAATAAAGACTTCTCCCTCTGTAAAAAAAAAAAAAAAAAAAAGTCAAGTAAGTCTTTACCCTCAGAAAACTGTTTATGTATAGTCACACAAAGCTACAGCCAATACTCGGTGTGGATGTTCACTGAACTTACAAAATACTGTATCAGGAGGACTTTTCCTCATAGCATGTGGATATGGTGTCAGATGTGCCATTTACAGAATAAAAACAAATATTAAGATTCAGCCTTTCATGAATATTATTACACCAAACTGTTATTGCTATGAGCTGTTAGTATAACCCTTTGAGAAAATGTTGTCTTTCACCTTATTAAGCACTAAATTGCCCCCAAACCAATTTTTTATATGCATTAACTTATAAGCCTACCTTCATGTTTGCATTTATATCAACAAATAAAATTAAGTTGGTCATAAATGTGTTTAGTCATCAGAAGTTGGTTCACAATGTGTGAATATTTAGTTGTGTACAAAATAATACTTTTTTTCTAAAATATAATCATTTTGGAAGAACATAAGATATTTGAGTTTGTTTTTAAGTGTATTTTTCTATATGGGCAAGGATTTAGTTATGTCCATTTGTAAAATTTGGGGTCTTGTGAGAGACGGAAAAATCAAAGCAGTTGTTTACGTTTCAAGGTCTGTGGCGAGCAAAGAAAAAAAGACTACATTTCCCGAGATGCAACATGTTATTACTCCCTTCCAGCATCAGGGTCCCAATTTTGTAACGATGTTCAATACATGTTTAAATGTTCAATACACACATTTTCATACAGAATAGTAAATGGATAAACCGGTTAAACTATATTTAATATTTTCATATTCGGTAGTACCTACTTGTGAAATGTAGATGTCTGGTTATGTAACCGTGATGATGACGACCACTCTTGGGCTTTTCAAATAACCCACCCACTCCGTGAGTCATAGTGGATGAAAATCCGCCCACCAGAAAAGTCCTGCCGGCTGATATTTGTAAATGAAGTGTGTGATTTGGAGAAAGACCAGAGGAATCACGGTGAGGGGAGTCATTCATGAATCAGTCTCATATTGCCCTCATTTTAACTGGAGATCCACATTTTCGTGGGTGAATTGCAAACACATCTACGTCCGCTGGGGCCCAAAAGCTTAGTAGAAAAACACGACGCGTGCGTGCACGTCGGGGGAGACCCAAACTACGAGGTCTATAAGGGCAGGTAGATGGTGGACGGGAGAGACTCGTCCTCCACGTTTGCTGGTGAGTGAGAGGCGCTGATGTGAGTCGAGCGCCACCTCGACGGGGTTAAGCTGGCACTTGAAACTGGCATTTAACTGAAGTGCAAGCGCCCTGATTTGTGTTCAAAGACACTCTTTGAAAAGATCTTGGCTTGACAACAGAAAATATGTAGTTTTGGCTGCCAAGTCTGTTAGTAGTAACGATACAATGTGAGCTCTCCAGTCTCAGTTGCACATAAATAAACGGAGATTAAACAAATAAATACTCCTCGTGAAGCTGTAACATACCACTAGGTCCATATGAAACTCACGCTGTGTCTTAATTTGAAACCTTGAGCAAATATGTGAACATTTGAGCTACGTTTTGTCCGTTTCTGCCGTCTCAAACATTTTACATTTATGTAATTTCAACACTTGAGACATTGTTTTGAGCCGCACCGTCCCATGCGGTCGTAACTGCCCTGCTCCGACACTTTTACACACACCATGAGATTCCACGTGCAGTTGCTGCCTTTTTTATATAAAACAACGGACAGCACTCTGAACCAATGGGCGCCTGTTAATACTGTTCCGTAACCATCTCCATGGGAACCGTGACCTTACAGCCAATCGGCAAACGCCAGGGGAGGAGTCTGAATTGAGGTCGCGCTCCGAACTTGCTGATTGGCTGCTTGGCGACAGCCGGAGAAAGCCGGGGAGGAACCGAGGAATACTGTGTCAACCAGTCTGAGGCTCGGCTCCCATTGAGGAATACTGGACACCTCAACCGAATGTTTTACTCACCGCTCGGCTTTACGTGCCCTTTTGACAAACGGACCGAAAGTGGATTTATATTCCGACTGCACAGGTTGGTGATTATTTTGTCAGAACCTTTCAGTTATATTAAGAATGAAAACCAGAGTGCAAAAAATAAGTTGCATAACTAAATCGCTGTGTGCGCATGCGCGGAAATCGTGAACGCTCTACTTATTGTACTTTTATAACCAAAAAATGCTGGTTTAAGTCCTCTGTCCGTCCCCAAAGGACGAAGAATGTCATGTTTTATTAAATGAGCCATCTGCGGCCAAAAAAGCGCGTCTGATCGCAGTGTTTTTTGTGATTTGGCCACTTTTACATAACTGTGTCAGTGTACCGTGCGGTGGATTGCAGGTCAACGTGTGTGTGGATTTTGAATAGCAGGTCAGTGGGAGCTGGGGGGTAGGAGCGGTGTTAACTCTCATGGGTTTGATTTGTATCTCTCTGAATTACACCATCGTTGAATATTTACTTGAACGTTAGTTTAATGTTAACATAAATATTTAGTATTTTTAAAAAAAAGGAAAAAAAGAGAGAGATTGGCTGACCAGTTTCTCTTTTTAAGTTGTTCAGGATAAAACATTTTATACTATTCGTGTATAGGTATATTCCAAGAAAATGCCTTTCCCTCACAATTTAACAGGTGGACTTATAGCATGTGTCTTTGTACTGACGATTTCTTTTTATGATAGCCTGGAATTAATGAGCAAGTGAATCTCACCAACCTGCTATTTAAGGTCCGAATGGAGACCTGTTGTAATCACATATACACATGAAGAAAACATTTGCTCTTGCCTCTTTCTGTCTGCAAACAATATGTGGATATAGTAACCTCATTTAATATCTAGGCAGTGATTCAAGGTTCTTGTTGGAAAGTCAAATGTAAACCTAAAGCCGACTGACTGTCATTGCTGATATGTGGCCTCATTATTACTACACAGAAAGTGACTGAGTGCTTTCCTGTACAACAAAGTCAGTTATTCTTGGCAAAATATATTTATCACATGCATGCATTAAGTATTTTTTATATATTTGTATATACAATTTTACATTATAACTATTTGTTTAAACTTATTATTTGCATTTAAATGTTTCTAGTAATCCCTGCAGCAGTGTGTAATACAGAGGCAGTGATGTAACTATGATGTCATTTTGATTAAATACTGGGGTAGTATTTACATGATTTATCCCAGACGTTGAGCTTATTCCTCTTTATTATTTTCCAGGAACATAGGGGGTTTGTCTGTGAGTGGGCGTGGGGTCTTGTTTACCCTGTTTTTAGCTTTTGGCGAATGGTTAGAAAATGTAAATAAAAAGATAATGCAGTACCTTTTAACTTTGTTTGTCTTCTTTCAATCTAAAACGTAATCATATATCTGGCCCCAGAGTTGTGGGTAATTAGAAGAACATGTGGTTTTATGAAACAAGGCTGTCAGCTACATGCTGCACTATAGCCAAATCCATGTGACTGGAGCCGAGTTGTATAATGCCCAGATCTGTGCTAGTGTGCTGGCTGTATAGCAGCTCACTCTGGAACGGCGCTCAGCCGGAAGCAGAAGGTTTTCACTTTCATTATGTCATTCCTTTCCTTTGAGTTTCACCTGTTTGTTCACTCTCGGATTATATTGGCTGCTAGTGTTTCTAGTAATGTTCACGGAGGAAGGGGTCACTGGTGAGTGCAGATCCGCTCTGGTTGAACGTCTTGAGTTTAAAGAGTTTTCAAGATTGTGTACTGTATTTTGGTTCTGGATTTATCGTAGCAGAATGCCCATGTTCTTGGGTAGAGCGTGCCAACTGTAGTCATGGTGGTGCAGGATTTGTATTTATGTCTCATTTATGTGTTAATTTTATCCACAGTGCACAACTGCTATGGTGTTACAGATGGCAAATACAATGTTACAGATCTTGCATTTATCCATTAAAAAGGCTTATTTTCATGAAGTTATCCTTGTTTTTCTAAGAGCTCTAAGATTATTTAAATTTTTTAACAGCCGCTGAGGGCCTTAAGCCCAAGTGTAACATCAGAGTAACGGCAATATTCACTTGTCTAAATCTAAATAAAACTTGTACTTTTATTTTGTCATCTTGTGTGACAAGTCCTCTTTCCTGAGCGGAACCATATCATTTCATTGATATTAATTTATTTACTTATGTATTTGAAACATAAGTAAGTAATATACTGAGTGTCTGCTGGCATGATTTTAACACACCATCAGCCTCTAGAGTCCCTCCACCAGCTGATGTCATATTAACCTGTTGTCCTGACTTACTTCTCCCTGGTTGGCTGTTTTTAGCAGCCAATAGAAAGTCTTTTCCGACTGCTTGGCTTCTTCCACAGTTAAACCTGCTAGTAGGTCACTTCCAGAGTTGACGTGAATGTGTGGGTGGGTTAAAGACCTGCTAGGCCCTTTAAAGATCTTAAAAGACAAAAAAAATCCTTCCTTAAACGTAGAAGTTACATAAAACTGCTACTTATGTAAAGAGTGAAGAATAGACGAGCTGCCGAATGTGCACACTTACATAAATAGCTGCAACCTGATGCTGGATAGCAGGAAAAAGTGAAGCCGCTTGGATTTGGCCTCAGTGCTGGTTGCCAGTATTTCCTTTTTGTCCCAAATGGACATAAATATCTGTAACTCCAGCTATTCTGATGTGGAGGAGGAGGTGGAGGAGGCAGTAGAGATAACAGAATCTGTTGTTCTTGTGCTGTATTTTTATTAGGTTTCTTTTTTTAAGAGCAAATATATTTTACCCAACAGATCCTCTGAATAGCCTTCTTAGTTTTGTACCCAGAGCAGTGGGATTTCATAAGCAGGTAAAAATAATAATCTGGTATTCACAGAGTTCTTCTCTGCTTTCCAGCATGTTGTGACTTGACTACACATTGCACACGTTATCTAAATCCCTTGTAAAAGAGTAATATGATCAAAAGTAGTTATTACATGTAACTATAGTTTTTAGTTCAGGATTGTATTACACAAGCCTAACGATATAGTTTAGAAATATGAGTGGCTGTGGCTCTAGAGGAAGAATAAATACCTGGCGGCCTGATGAAGACAAAGAGAGAGCTGGTGTATGTAGCTTCATGTAAGGTGTTCTGACTGGACAACAAGACTTTTACCTGTAAATGGACTAAACATTTACACTTCATCTGATTGTTCCAGATCTGTATCTTTGATTGAGTAAGTGAGAAACAGCTGTTTCCTCCCTGAGGAGTAGTTGAGCTTTTTATCAATAACTTGGTAAAAGGTTAATAAAAATGACATCTTGCATCTAAAACATTTAACATTTCAAATCATTTTCAGTTTCCAACATCCACATTACTCTGGATGATGTGTTTTGAGGTGCGACGTTATTATTTCTCTCTGTTGTTGTGCTGTTGTGTTTTCAGAGCGGCATCTTCATCTCTGTTGACTCAGCTTTTATGTGCAGCACTCTTTGAACATTTGAAAGGACCACAGGCATCTAAGGCTTAAATCCTCACTGAAAGGGCAAATAAAGGCCTGTTTACTGTGCAGACTCAGCATGTGTGTTTGTGTATGTATGGGAAAACATTCGCGTTGCCTGTGCTGTTTCTGAGGTGCAGGGCTGCCTGATCACATCAAAGTGGTGAAATCTTAATCCACATTGATTGCTCCTAATTTTAGAACTGTCCTTTTTATTGATCTGTTGGTCTATAGATGTGCAATGTGTTGTAAAAGGTTTAGTTTGAGTAATTTTAATTTGTCCTATTTTCCCTCTTTCAGACTGCAACCCTGCACCTGAGACGTCGTCTGCATTTCTGCCCCCACTTCATGCATCTCATGGTATAGCCATGTTGACTGTAACCTAATCTCCCATCCTTTGCCCCTTGGCCCTCCGGTGCCTGACGACAGTGATCCAAAGCACTACCGGTTCTCAACTCGGGAAGGGCTCGAGCGGAACCGGGAAAGGGTTGGCTTCCAGGCCCAAGAAGATCAGGGTCCACTCTGCGGCCCCATGAGCCAACTTCACCGCATGGCCAGCAATTACGACGAGGGTTGTGGTGGGCAGGACGGGGTGGAACTTGAACCTGACTTAGGATTGGCTTCCGAGGGGAGCGACAGCAGCCACGAACATGCAGCCTCACTGGGCTCCTCCCATGATGACAGGAAGAGACAACGACCACCTTTACATGAGGATGTAGAGATGGGTGGAAGTGGCTCGAGTGGGAGTGGGACAGAATCCCATGGTAATGAGTCACATGGCAACGAGTCCCATGGCAATGAATCTGTGGGCAGCTCAAATGGCAATGGCAAGGATTCTGCTCTTATGGAGTCTTCAGGGAGCAACAAGAGGTGAGGACCCATCAGGTGCACTCAGTCATGGTGATGTGGTAGTGCCCCCCCCCCCCCCCCCCCCGCCCCTCCACTGTGGGGGACCGTACCATCTAGGTCATGGAAGTAAGCTTCATTGGAGTTGTTGAAGGGTCATTCTCTCCTGTTTTGAGTCATGTTGGTATGACTCAATGTTATATAAATGTTAACTGGTCCACACTTAAATTTAGCCCCATATTCTTATATAGATTTATTAAGATTCTACAAAATTATTTACGCTGTATTACTTATCAACACAGTCATATATCGTTGGTCATTTTATGTATGCAGAATGCTATTTGTCTTTACAGTCACACCAATATAGATATTGGGGGTTGATTGTGGTGCCGATAAAGGACCCAGGGATCCGTGTCAAAATTCTTTTTTCTAATGTCAGAAAGATGCTTTTTCTTTTTTTTTTCAAGCTTCTCAAAATGTGCAGATATTATACATATAGACAGTTTTCAGCCACCCATATGCCATAAAGGTCTCTGAAATACCCAATACTCAGATAACTGACATTATGAAGTTACTATGAGATATAAATGTATATCTTTTTTTCTAGAGTTGTAATTTGCATGGCCTTGTTGTATTTGACTCATCATATCCTATTCAGAGATTTGTCCAAAAGCGAGTCAAACTTCAAACATCTGCTTGTTACAGTGAGGGAAGTGCATTCACAGACTAACTGCACCAGAATTTGCTCAAACTGAACCAAACATTTTAAATGCCTTTTGTTACATAAAGCTTTTTTTTTTTTTTTTTTTTTTTTTTTTTTATGTCACCAGCTCTGAAGTCTGCTCCACCCTGTAACAGGAAGGGATTTGTGCTGTATGTTGAGTCTTTATCAACATCGTGGCTAAGCAATTTCAAACGAGTGAAATTCTAAATGAAAGACCAGTTCTGGGTTTCTGGACCCAGAACTGTAGGTAGCGGGACAGTCATTTTTCCACACAGAACCATTTCAGTGTTGGGGAGAGCTCTGAAAAAAACTGTCTCATTGACGGGGACACGCTCGCTGGCATCAAGATTACCATCCCCGTCCCTTCTGGCGTCCTTGAAAATCACAGGCCTTTTCCTGGATTCTGGTTTTTCCTTTTCTCTCACCAAACCTGAAAAATGTGTCCTTTTTTCTTTTTTCTACCTTCTTAGAACGATGTAACACACTAGTCAGACTATTTTCTTAATAACACCAATTTAAAGACAGAATATGTAGCACTGTGTTTGTGTTTTCATCCATGATCATTACGGGTACTTACTACGAACGTCTGTAAAAGACCAGGTTTGTGGCCAAGATGGATTTTAACTTTGTCAGCTCCAGCGCTGTAGCGTCAGTAGACCTGGCCTGTGGTGGATACCACTCCCTACTCACCACACGTGGCTCCACTGGTTGGAGAAAGCATCAGGTGGATGTGGTCTTAGTCTGCCTTGATTGAGATGTGGGATATCAGCTGGGGAGAGAGCGGGACATGTTTTGATCTGTAAAGTTCTGTTTTGGGCAACAGCCGGTCAGCTCTGCATCACTAAATCCTTGACTCATTTGAAATGTTTAGTACTGTTGTTTGTGTTTGCGGTGTAACTCTTCTCTATTATGTTCTTGTGGTTCCCTAAACACACACTTGTTTGATGGTTACAGCTCCAATTCTCACAGCCCCTCCCCACCGAGCAGCTCCAACGCCTTCAGCCTGGTGAGCTCTGAGCAGGACAACCCTTCAACCAGTGGCTGCAGGTTAGTACTGAGTGAAATCAATGTTGCACACACCTTGAAGCCAGAGAGCGTTGTGACTTAAATGTTTTAGCCCCTCCCTAATACCTGCCCTCTTTTGTTCCGCTCCCCATCCTGGAGAGCAGAGTGGTCATCACTGGTGAGACCATGTCAGTTTGAGGCATGTGTATCTGTCTCTATCACATCCCACAGCAGCGAACAGTCAGCCAAAGCTAAGACACAAAAGGAGCTCTTCAAGACCCTCAAAGAGCTGAAGATGCACTTGCCATCAGAAAAGAGGAGCAAGGGAAAGTCCAGCACTGTCAACACGCTCAAATACGCATTGCGATGTATCAAGCAGGTGAAAGGTAAGGTTCCCTTACAATGGCTTTGTTTTCATTTTTGTAGCCAATATCATAGGCTATTTTTCCTCTGAAAAATGTGATTTGATAAACGTAGTGATTCATCCTGTTTTGGTTTTGCAGCCAATGAAGAATACTATCAGATGCTGATGATCAATGACAGCCAGCCATCCGGTTTTGATGTGTCATCTTACACCATTGAGGAGATCAACACCATCACCTCGGAGTACACGCTCAAAAACACTGTAAGTGACAAAAAAGTAAAAAAATAAAAAATCAGTCAAGTGAGAAAGCAGTTGTAGTTTTAAGGTCACCAGAACAGCATTACCAGACACATAATTGCTTATTTTCCTTGCTCAGATCAGATTTTCTGTTCTTCTTGTTTCTTGTTTAGAAACCAGCCGTGACTCTTAGTAACATTTTTTTTTATTGCAACACAATTGAAATATAACAAATGGAGTTTCTGAATTTATCAGTTGTGCAAAGGCAGGGTACATCAAGGACCGGTCCACCACTAAAATAGCACACAAGATTTTCACACCTGGTATTCACCTGGAGCCGGCTGCTCACGTCCTAAATTTAGTTAAGACGCAGTTTGTACAGTGAATTTATTCATTTAACACTTGCTGCTGGACAGATACACACACACACACACACACACACACACACACACACACACACACACACACACACACACACACACACACACACACACAGAGTCACTAAGTTGTCAGCAGTGAGCAGATGTTTTACGCGAGTCTGCAACTCATTTGGTTGCTGGCAAATAAAGAACGACAGACAGAGATAAAGAACTGAGTAGAAATACCCCACTGGAATGACAGTACAGGAAAACAGATTGCATCAGAATATATTTGCTGTAAATGGTAATGTTTGATTTAATACCTATATGGATGTTAGATAAAATGTTCTTATTTCCTTTCTGGGCACAACCGACAAGGCCACTGGAGCTGTTTATTTTACGTAGAGTTAACTGAGATCAGAAAATGGTCAGCTAAGACACGCGTGAGGATGCATTTCAGTACCAGGCGTCAACACACACACTCAAGTCAGGTCAATGTCCTTGTTATTTATATTCAAAAACAACTAAAGTTGGCCAAAGGGATTTACAGACAAATCGATCCGTGAAACTCAGACTTCAGTTTTAAGCACTGCGGTGTGAAATGTTGACATTTCACTTTTATATTTATACCTGTAGGATATATTCGCCGTTGCTGTGTCACTCATCACCGGGAAGATTGTTTACATCTCGGATCAGGCGGCGTCCATCCTGAACTGTAAGCCAGAAGTCTTCAAAAATGCCAAGTTTGTGGAGTTCCTGACGCCCCAGGACGTCAGCGTGTTCTACAGCTTCACTACGCCCTACCGCCTGCCCTCGTGGAGCATGTGCACCGGAGCAGGTACGCACCCTTTTTGTTTTTATTATCATCACCAATTCAGATCGTAGACCTCCATCTTTAAAACTGGACGCGTTTCAAATCCACATGACGCGTAACTCATATCACGCGCACATGAATCTTATTTCCTTCATATGACCCAGCCAAACACATGCTCACGAACACATTGCATATATTCCAATAACGGGCTCAGTCACACGTTAATCAGTGCTAAACTATGCACCGTGCTATCAAATATTTGCTGAAGACAAATTTCACATATGGTGGCGGGGGGGCCTCCGATTTACGGTTTTCTTAGACCCATCTGTTCATTTCAGGCCCGACAGGTGCAACAACTCTGCAATTACATCAGCTTTTGCGATTCCCAGAGCCCAGTTTCTTATCTTTTCTGTCATTTTAAGATTTCACCACTGAACTAATCTGACAGTTGCATTATCAAATCACACATTCCTTCAGTCATTCTCCACATATTTATGCAATATGTGCTGTATTTGATTACATGGTGTCATATCAAAGCAACAACTCTAAGTCACTAGTTCCCCAGTGTTCATACAGTGTTCTGTATGTCAATGGCGAACACATTGGAAGCGATCAGGCTAAATCATCTGGTGATACATTGATCAGACTTTCTCCTCGTGTCTCTCTCAGAATCGTCTCCCACGGAGTGCATGCAGGAGAAATCCTTCTTTTGCCGCATTAGGTGAGTAACAGTGACTGGGACTTTTCTTTGATCCTGAGTTTCCTGCTCAAACCAGCTCTGAGCCAGCGCAGGGCTGAGAGCAGGAGAGGGCAGGAGTGAGGGGAGGGAGGGAAGGAGGGAGCCGGTCAATAGCTGGGGACCTCAGAGCTGCAGCCCCGTCTAGTGGTCAGATGGAGTATAACAGTTATATGTGTTGACTTTTACTGGCAGAGCAGGTAGAGAGTTCAGTTTCCTGACAGCCTGGTGATGAAGCTATCCCTCAGTCTGCTGGTCCTGGCCTGCAGACTCCAGTCTCCTCCCTGATGGCAGCAGACAGAGGAAGCTGTGTGAGGGGTGGGTGGCATCACCTGCAATGCAGAGGGCATGCGTGCAAGTCGAGTGTTGTAAAAGTCCTGAAGGGATGGAAAAGGGCACTGATTATCCTTTCAGCAGATCTCACTGTGCGCTGGAGTGTCTTGCAGCAGGATGCAGTACAGGCTCGTACCAAACGGTGATGAGAATCCTCTCAATGGTGCCTCTGTAGAAGGTGCCCGTGATGAGGGGGTGGGGCTCTGCCTTTCCTCAGTTTGTGGAGGAAGGAGAGGCGCTGTTGAGCCTTCTTGGCCAGTGATGCCGTGTTGGTGTCCCAGGAGATGTCCTCTGTGACGTGCATACTCAGGAACTTGGTTCTGATCACCCTCTCCACGGCAGTACCGTTAATAGACAGAGGCGCATGCTTGGTGTGCGCTCTCCTGAAGTCCACAATGATCTCTTTGGTCTGTCCACATTCAGAGAGAGATGGTTGTGTGTGCACCACATGGCCAGGTGGCTGACCTCACTCCTGTGGTTGGTCTCCTCCGCGTTGCTGATGAGACCCACCACAGTCGTGTCATCCGCAAACTTGATGAGGAGGTTGGAGTCGTGTTAATAACCTAATGTAGTATTTAATTAGGCATGGTATGTGATTTGATTAAGGTTTGAAACTAGTTTACATATCAGGAACTGCTGCTGTAAGTTTAACATTCAGGTCGAGAGAGGCACAACTTAATTGTTGAACCTTTTATTTTAAAAGCATATAAGTACTGCTGCTGTATCGTGAGATGGTATTACATCAGCATGTTTGTGTTCCAGTGGGGGAAAGGAGCATGAAGGCGATCTCCAGTACTATCCTTTCCGCATGACTCCTTACCTGATGAAAGTGCAGGATGCCGAGCTGGCTGAGGAGCAGTTCTGCTGCCTCCTGCTGGCTGAGAGGGTGCACTCTGGATACGAAGGTGAGAACCGGGGGTGCATGAAAATGACTTCACACATATTTTAAGTGTTCATGTTGTTACTATGTTCCATAAATACCCCTTTTTTAGTAGATTGAAAGCTGTATTTATTTAGTTTTCCTGGTAACCTATCAAAGAGATGGTGTTTTAACACAGGAAAACTAGATTTTGTTTTTGTGTGTATGTTTCCATGTGTAGCCGTTGAAATACTTAAAGGAAACCTCTTTGATACTGATTCTGATAAATAACTGAAATTACGAACCTTGAGCTGGATAATGAACTCTGTTGTTGTTCTTTACTTCAATGAGTTTCTAAAAGGTGATTTTAGGGTTGAGCTTTTATGTTGGTAATGAGGTGATGATGAGGCTCAGTACCTTCTGTATGAAAACACCCAGTAAAAAAAGTCTTTAAGGCCAAGGAATTTAACATAATCCATACAAATATTTAAGTATGTTTTTTAATTGCATACCATAAAAGATGAATTATTTCCTGCAAAACCTAATACTCCGTTTATGTTTTGGTACTGCACATCCATAATCATATCTTTTTTTTTTGTTGTTTTCTCCCGATTCAGCTCCCAGAATTCCACCTGATAAGCGGATCTTCACCACCACGCACACACCTAATTGTGTGTTCCAGGATGTCGATGAGAGGTGGGTAGATTCAGTCCCAGTGGCCCTAATGTCTGGTGTGTGAATTTGAGCTGTTGTGCTGCTTCGCACTAAAGTAATTGTTGTCTGTTCAACAGGGCTGTGCCTCTGTTGGGTTATCTCCCTCAAGACCTGATTGGGACACCTGTGTTACTCAACCTGCATCCGAGTGACCGACCGTTAATGCTGGCTGTTCATCGGAAGAGTAAGAACCCTTTTCACTTGCCTGGCTGGGTCTTAAAATATGTTCTACTAGTATTCAAAATAAGCATCCAGCTACAAAGGCTTTTATTTTATGCTCACTAAAATATTTACCTTCTGTCTTCAACAGTTCTGCAGTACGCTGGTCAGCCATTTGACCACTCCTCCATCCGTTTTTGTACAAGAAACGGCGAGTACATCACTATCGACACCAGCTGGTCTAGCTTCGTCAATCCCTGGAGCCGCAAAGTCTCCTTTGTCATTGGCAGGCACAAAGTCCGCATGTGAGTATTTCACACTTCGTTTTAGATTATCGAGTCTTCAGAGAAACCACGGCAACATGACGGATGACAACTGTGTATCTGCGTTTCAGGGGTCCTGTCAATGAAGATGTCTTTGCAGCGCCGCCTTACCATGGAGGAAAGATGATTGATTCAGACATCCAGGAAATCAGCGAACAGATCCACAGACTGCTCCTCCAAGTGAGCAAACACACTCGCACACAAGCTCACTGCTTTTGCACAGAAGGTTTCTGTTACCTTCTCTGACGGTCTTCTTTCTCTCCAGCCTGTCCACAACGTGGGCTCCAGTGGTTATGGCAGCCACGGCAGCAACGGTTCTCATGAGCAGCAGGTGAGCATCAGCTCATCTAGTGAAAGTAACACTATGGCTGGGAACGCTCCAGAAGAAACGAGCAAGACCAAGCCCTCCAGAACGTTCCAGGAAATTTGTAAAGGGGTCCACATGCTGAAGAACCAGGACTCTCAGACCGGTCTGCGCTCCTCGTCGCCATGGCCATCCAAACACGAGCAGAGGAAGAACGCTGACAGTGAGTTCACTTTGATTTATGTTTGTTCAGGAGATAGACCCTGAGTGTTCTGGCCAAGACGGTTATCTCAGAGCCACAGTAGTTACAGTTCACGCAGTGATGTGCACAACAAGCACAAGCCTGAGACACAGATAGGATAACAGCTACTTTTCATGCACATCTCCATCAAAACCTGTAGTAAACAAACTGTTTAGATGAGACGTGCCTATCTTCATGTCTGCGTCCTGACATTTTCCTTCTCCCTGTCCGCCCAGCATCAGCAGCTCAGAAGAGTTCAGCAGCACGAGTGAAGGACTCAGCTCCCGCTTGGCAGGGCAGAGACAGCACTGCAGCCAGCATGGAGGACTTCAGCTACAAAGACCAGACAGTCTGCTCCTACCAGCAGATCAGCTGCCTCGACAGCGTCATCAGGTAAACGCTGCGGTTTTAGCTTTGTGAATAATCATCACTAATCGCTGTATGGTAACAGATTTAAACCTTTTTTTTTTTTTTTTAATTATTATTTGTAGGTATCTGGAGAGTTGTAATATTCCTGTCACAGTGAAAAGGAAGTACCAGTTCTCATCAAATACCACTTCATCCAACTCAGACGATGACAAGAGGGGCTCAGAGGATGGGATGCACGTGCCTCAGGATACACACAGAGGTGAGATTTATTACAGTGCAGGTTCATTGGCTCCACCCAGCTAAACTGTAATCATCTAAAGCTGATCTTTCGTCATCCAGATTCTTTGATGCTAGACACTCAACCTGGCCTGTCAAATATAAAAGCACCTAAGAAGCCCCCATCTGCTGTGGTAGGGGGCACCCTGGCACCGCTCACTCTGCCCAGTAAGGCTGAGAGCGTTGTGTCAATCACCTCACAGTGCAGCTACAGCAGCACCATCGTCCACGTGGGAGACAAGAAGCCTCAGCCAGAGTCTGGTGAGTCACTGAGACCAGTCCTTTATGAGAGATGGTACAGAGCGCCAATGGATTTTGGAGTGTTTCTGTGTATACTTGTGAAAGAATGAGTCGTGTTTGATGTTCGTTGCACTGCTTCGTTTCACAGAGATAATCGAGGATGTTGCCGAGAGCCCGGCGCCCCCTGCGCCACCCGTCAGTATGGTGTCTCCCCCAAGCCTAGAGAAGGAGGCCTACAAGAGGCTCGGGTTGACAAAGCAGGTGCTGGCAGCGCACACCCAGAAAGAAGAGCAGGCCTTCCTGAACCGCTGCCGAGAGCTCCGTAATGCCAGGAGCTTCCAGAAGGAATGCTCCTCTACTCTGCACAAGCAGAAAGCTCCAGACAACGCTGAAGGTACTGCACTTTTCAGACTTACCACCCAGCTTGTACAGTTTTCACAATTTCTTTTTGATTTTTCTGCTGCGCTTTAACATTTTAAAACATAAACTTATTCACACATTGTACGCAACCTGCAGCTCATAATCGGTTAAAGAACGATTTCCTCTCTTCTGCACGTACCCTCTCAGAAACCTCTGGACCACGAGGTGCAGTCAAGCAGGGCACCACCAGGCCTGAAACGACTGTGAAGAAGGGCAGTCGCAACAGGAAATCCAAGAAACCACGAATGAAGCATCCTGACTCGTCAGACAGCGCTGTCTCTAACCGCAGACCTCGGCCCCCTCTGCAGGGCCTCAATCAGACCTCCTGGTCTCCGTCAGAAGCATCCCAGTCAGCTTTTAATGTCTCCTACCCCACCATGGTGCCTGCATATCCACTCTTTCCCCCAACACCTGCTGCTCCAGCTCAAGCTCCTTGCCCTGATCCCTCTCTCTCTACTGCCTTTGGAGAAGTGCAGAACACCCAAGCTCCACCCCCTGCCACTCCATTCCCTGCACCAATTGTTACGCCTGTGGTGGCTCTTGTGATGCCAAACTACCTTTTCCCCCAAATGGGACAGTTGGGTCAGATAGGGCAGCTTGGAGCTGCACCAAGACCAGCATTTTACAATGAGCAGACTCAGACACAACCTGCATACTCTACCCAGCAGCCCTTTCAGACTCCCCAGCCAGCCTTCGCCATGCAAGCACAGCCAACCTTCACAAACCATCAGCCATACTCTGTACAGACTGCCTTTTCTCCCCCGCAGCCATTCCAAGCTGCTCAGCCCCCCTACAGCACTCAGCAGCCTTTCCCGACACCTCAGACTGCATACACTACTCAGCAGCCATTCGCTGCTCAGCCTTCTTTCACTCTGCAGACTCAGTTTGTAGCTCAAGCCCCCTATCCACCTCAACCTTTCACCTACACCATAGCCCCTGAGCTCCCCAAAAACCCTGCAGTTGAACCTAGAGAGGGAGCAGCCTCACGATCCTCCACCCCTGCTTCTGGAGTGCGGGAGCCCACTACATCGCCTCCGCTGTTTGAGTCACGCTGCAGCTCGCCCCTGCAGCTCAACTTGCTGAGTATGGAGGAGGGACAGCGATCAGTGGAACGTCAGGACAGCACAGCACCCTCTGCTGGAGGTCATGGCAGTTCTGCAGCGGTATCTGGTGGAGTTGGGGCTGCAGGAGAGAAGAATGGAGTTGCAGCAAAGATCGATAATCACAAACAGGTGAGTGCCTGAGAGACTAATACAGACACCGTATAAAACCTGCCGTTGTATATGAGGAAAGTATGTAACTCTACTTCTGGTTGCATTTCAGGTGGAATGTCCAGGCAATGGGGTTCACAGTGACGGTAACTCTTCATCCTGTGACCTGCTGGACATCTTGCTGCAGGAGCAGGAGGACTCCCACTCTGGCACTGGATCAGCCACCTCTGGCTCCATGGGCTCAGAATCAAGGTCAGGTTCTGCATCAGGCTCAGGCTGCAACGGCTGTCGGACCTCAGCTAGTGGAGCCTCTGGCAGCAGAACAGGTAAGAAACAACCAAGTGTGACAGAATTTTTGTCACACTGAGTAAACCTCAGTCATGTTGCTTGATGTTACTGTCGCCGGTTTCTGATTTAAAATAAAAACTGTATATAATGTTCTTGTCCTGTGTCTCTTTGTCCTTCTTTAACTGTAGGAAGCAGTAACACCAGCAAATACTTTGGAAGTGTTGACTCTCTGGAACATGACCCCAAGGAGAAAGCCAAAACGAGGGGTGAAGGAGGCTCTGAGGTTGGCAAGTCGCAGCCCAAAGTCTCAGCTCAAGGAGAAGGGGAACACTTCATCAAATATGTTCTACAGGAGCCACTATGGCTGCTTATGGCCAATGCTGACGACAACGTCATGATGACATATCAAATGCCATCTAGGTGAGTTTTGGATGTTTTCTCTTTTTGTGCGTGTGCGTGTGTGAGAAAGTCCTCCATCCAAACTGAAGTTCACTGAAAGTTCACGTTTTAATCCAGCTGTACTCGTAAGTCTCACCACTTTCAGTCAACCAGTATCTTCCTCTTCTAACCACCTGGTAAACAGGGACATCCAGAGGGTTCTGCGAGAAGACAAGGAGCGGCTGAGGCAGATGCAGAAGAGCCAGCCTCACTTCACCTCGGACCAGCGACGAGAGCTAGTGGAGGAACATCCCTGGATGAGGAGAGGAGGTCTACCAGCAGCGATAAATGTGAAGGTATGGAGCGCGCACAGTCACAGAGTATATCAGTAGATGCAAGGACAATAGCAGAGAAATATCTTCATTTAATTAATGAATCACATTTTTAATTTCTTTCTTTTTTTAGGAGTGTGTTTACTGTGAAGATGCAGCAGCTGGACCCGTCGAGGAAGACCTCCCTGACATGGACATGGGCGAGTTGGTCGAGGACCTAGCCAGAGAGGGCCAGAGCAGACACCCGGATTCGGGCTCCTGAACATGCACCCAGCCGATAGTTGGACGTTCATTCAGACGTGGGCTGTTATGATGCACACATCCACACATACTAAACAATGAAAACACATGATGGATGTGTGCCCGGGCATCTTGACGAAAACACTTGCGTGCAACAAGCTGGGGTCTGTGTTGCCAAAGTAATGATTATGTGCCGGTGCTGTGTTAATTGTGTGTGTGCCGGTTGGTGTACTGCTGGAGTACAGCTCTTAGTTCATCCTTAGAGAACACAGTAGTGCTTTATGTGGGTTTGTAGGAACGACTCGCGTTTAGAATTTTTGCCATTTTTCACACACACACACACACACACACACACACACACACACACACACACACACACACACACACACACAGTCACCTTATGCTGGTTTTTAACTAATCCCATCCTCTGTCAGAAGCTGAGCATCTCCTAAAAGAGATCAAGTTAATGGCAAATGTGTGTCCTCGACATAGGTTATTGAAATAATTCATTTTTAAGAAAATGTTATTTTTTTTACAAAACAACTATCATAAAGCTGTCTAGAACAATTCTTGTTGAGCCATTCAGCATTACTGTCACAATAGTGTGCAGACCCACACCATGTTTGTGGTTTATTTTTCCCAGACTTGCCTCATGGCCCCATTGAAAGCCTTCAAATCCCAGCACACCTGTTGTTTCCCATCAGGATTCATGTAGAGGTTGTTGTGCTCCCTGGAGGATGTGAGGTATGTCAAAAGGCCGGGGACTCATTCTTTTGTTTTGTGAATAGGTCTGAATGTCACCACTCTTGAGTGTTCAAAGTATGGATGTGTATAGCAGCGTTGGGACTTGAGCCGGCAGCCCACAGAATCGCATGAAGGCGGGCGGTGACAATCTTATACATAACAGCTAGTCATTACAGTATATTATTTATTTTTAATAGGTAGTATATCTAGAAAAAATGTAAAGCTAAAGCCAAACAAGTACAGCTATAGGGTAATATAATAACATGTCACATCCTTTTACAATACGCTTTATAGGACCTTTAAAGTCACTTTCAGGCTGAAGCTCACTTGTTTCTATGACATTGTCCAAATGTTGGATACAGCACAGGTGCTATGAAAAAGTGGGCATCATCACAGTTTAGAAGGCTGTCAGAATATTTTTGAGAGTATATTTTATTGTAAAGCAATCAGAAACAGAAATTTGTTTCACACAAACTGTAATTTGGACCTGTATTTATAAAAAAGCGTTCGATGTTTGGGGATTTTATTTAGACTTTTGAAATTCTTAAGATATTTTTTTTTAACCTTTTTATTTTCATTTTAAATTTCTTTTATTACTTAAGACAAGGTTGAAGCAAATTGCAGAAACCTCAGAGAACAGGCACTACAGCCTTTTTGCTGTTGGAACAAATCAGCGAGGATTGAAGCTTTAGAAAATGTACAACATCCCCCTTCACACCATTTTCAGATATTTTTCATTTATTTACTCAATCTATTTTTTGAGGGGAAAAATGGAGTATAGAGTAGCACTTCATAAATTGCTTTGACAATTACAAAAAAAAAAAAAAATATATATATATATATATATATATATATATTTATAATTAGAATATTTTAGGCACCAAGTCATAAGCCTCTGCAGGCGTGCTTGTGCAGCAATAAGGATCCTTGAGTACTGTGAAAACTGTTGGTCACAGCAGTGTTTGACTGTGAGGTCAATGTCGGACGTCGACACTGAGATCTGCAGCAGTGGGGAAACGAGATTACAAGTGTAGCATAAAAGGGGTCATATTTCCTCAGTAAACCTCTAACGGATGCTGGCGTAGACAGCAGGTGGTCGTAGAAGCATCGGCGACCGCGCGAGCCCCTCTCCTCATCTGACCTGAAGTGTAAAGGTAGCTGTGATCCACGCAGTACAAACTAGGATCAACTCTGGTGCTAATGCAGAGAAACTAGGGCTTGTGAATGTAACACAGACTGGACCAAGAGCATCTCACTGACTTTGATCATTTTCATGTTTTTGTTGTCTTTCTTTGTTTTTTTTTCTTCATTTTCTTTTTGAATTTCACGTAATCTTGTCAGAACCTTTTTTTTGTTTTTTCTATTTTTCTATTTTTTCTTTTGTGCGTGTTTAATCTTGTTTGTGATGTGATGAAGGTAAGAGCTTTTGAGTCTTGTCGGGGGACGAACCCTACCTCTAATAAACCCAGGTCATGTTACTGTACGCAGAACATAGCATGTGTATGCACGTGGGCAACGCGCAATGGACAGAGCAGTCACATACTTCTATGATTCCAGTGTATTCAGAGTGTTTGCCTTAGTCTGGCAGATGTGTTTGAGCTCCTCCTGCCTAATTTTTGTCTCTGAGTGAAAGCACAGTGTACAGGCTTCTCTCACCACCTTTAGCAACTGCAGTCTATCGCTGTCTTTTATCTATTTCTGTGCAAAATGCCTCCAAGGGGCCTCCAACACTTAACTGTGTATAAAAACAGGACTAGAATGTCATGTAAACAAATTATCGGTTGTTCAGTATAGTTTTTTTTTTTTTTTTTCACTTTTTAAGATGGTGCAAAAAGGAAAGTAATTCTCAAACAAGTTACACTCAGCTGTTGACTGGTGGAGGCACCCTGATCCTTAAATGCATACACACGGTACTGGCACATTCTGTCGTGGATGTTCATGTAAATGTGTCTCCTTGCTACTGTATGAGTCTACAGTATATTCAACTAGCACAGTTCTGTGCATTTTTGTAGCTGAGAGTATGTGTGGTTTGTAACTTGGAAACAATGTTGTAATAAAACTTAAGTGATATAACTGTTCTGATGTGTCTTTTATCATTTTTGTTATTATTATTGTTGTTGTTATTATTATTATTATTAGGCTCTGAGCACCAAAAGGGTGTCTGAAATCTTTATTTTTGTTATTATCATTATTACTGTCATTGTTGTTATTAATATGTCAAAGGCAGCTTTATTTATATGGGACATATAAAAGCCTATGGCCAACCAAAGTGCTTTGCAGTTAAAAGTCATCAACAATAAGAACCAATAATTGCTTGCTGACCTGCAGTTCCACCTCTGACCATCCCAGTGTCTGCCTTCACCTGTCTGTGTGGATGTCTGTTGGATATTTGCTGACATCCCGACCTGCAGTCCTCATCCCTGTGGATCACCGTCTATCCATATATCACCCATATATACACAGAAGTCTAATTGGACTACTGATGATAGTTACTATTGTATCCTGTCTTGTACCTTTGACGGTGTCTCTATGTCTCTATTCTTTCTTACTTCCTGCTCTACCCGGCTGGCCTTCATCAGGCGGGTCCCCCCTCATGATCCAGGTCCTGATCCAGTTTTCTTCCCTCTTAAAGGGGAGTTTTTCTTGCCACTGTTTGGCTTAAGGTTTTTCTTCCTCGGGGGGAGTTTTTACTTGCTGCTGTTTATGTAATAATTGCTCGGGGGTCATGTTCTGGGTCTCTGGAAAGCGCCTAGAGACAACTTGTGTTGTAACTGACACTATATAAATAAAATTGAATTGAATAAACAGTAAAATAAGGCAAATAACAGATTCAGTCGGCGTGGCTGCTCAGCCAAAACCTAAGGTGAACAAATGTGTCTTGAGAAGAGTTTCAAAAATTAAGAGGCTGTTTGCAGACCACGCAGAGAGGGGCAATGCGACCCACAGCAAGGAGCCACAACTGCGAAGGCTCGATCTCCTCTGGTCCTTATGAGGGGTCGAGGAATGTCCAGAACCATCTGGCCCGCTGACCTGGAGGGTCAGGTAAATAATATGGGGTCCAGTCCATTCAAAGACTTAAAAAACAACAAAAAGAATATTAAAATCAGTCCTGTACCTTATATTATTATGATTACGATAAACAAACCACATCTTTGGGGCCTTAAAATGCATGAAAACTGACAGAATTCTGCAGACACATCAAGTGTAGTGTGAAATTAAGAATTATGTGAGCCCAGGCATGAGTATAAAAACATGGGCTCGATAGCACAGCCTGCTTCATGTTTCTTGATAAGCCCCACAACATCCTTTAACCTGCATAGATTAACTCCTTTTTTTTTGTTTGTTTGTTTTTTTATCTTTGTTGGAACCTGGGACCTGGGTCCTTGGCTGTAACTCAGCCAGTCATTCTTTAATCTGGCCCAAATGTGATGCATATGTTTGCAGTGTAATACTCAGGAGAAGTTGTAGCACCACCTGTTGGCAACAGCACACACGTGTAGTACCATATTTTGCGTTGTCCTAGAGGCCTCGGCTTCCCAATGCGTGACCGGCCTCTCCGTAGACAGATCCATAAGCTCGCAGTGCCACCATGTGGTGAAAGGAAGACACTACCTTAATGTTTGAACCTGCCATACATCTCAGAATGATCAGACATTTAAACTTTGTGAGAAAATACTTAAGTTGAAGATGCTTCATATAAATAATGTCAACATATGTTTATTAGGCTGTGATGGCCTTACTAAGCCCACATACAAGCTGCAGGCAAAGACGGATAAGAGGAGCTGGAGCGGCTCTACTGGCTTGGAGGTCACCACTGCTCCAACTACCACCAGCACCACTTCTACCTTCACCTTCTACATGTTTTGGTAGCTTTCACCAGTCCATCAGTGTGGATTGAAAGGTCTCTTATGACCACTTTTGCTCTTGTGCTCAAAGCCTGTTCTTGAATTTGAATTTACTGTCCTTTTTGTTTCCATTACCATTCTTGTGAGTATGTACATCGTGCACACGATGTAGGTACGATGCACACCGAAATTGGACCTCTGCTTTTAACCCATCACCCAGTTTCACTAGTGAGCATCAGCGCCCGGGTAGCGATTGGGAGTTAAGGGGCGCCCAGTGATTTACCATTGTGGCCAGCCCCGGGCTTGAACCTCCACGCCCAAGCCCACCACTTTAACCACTAGGCCACCACTCCCATGAACAAGTCAGAAAAAAATTCAAGGTCCTACGTTCAGCCAGAAAGAATGAACACAGTTCTTTTTTTTCACTTGGGAGAAAAGAACAATTAACTGAAATAAGAATAGAAAAAATAAAACTGAGAGGACATGTTATTTGTTTTGCATGCAACACAGACCACTGCTGTTGTTGCTGCAGTGTAATAAGAGCTGATTGTTCTCTTGGTCAAAATCAGTTGAGAAGCGCTGGAGGTTGGCAGCTTCCCCCCAGGGATCTGTATCAGCACCATATGCTCGCCTCTGCCATTGAAGCAGTCTCACACCAACTGCTCCACTGCACTGAACTTTAACCTCAGAATGTGTATGCTCAGTCACAAATTTAAAACCAATCCATTTAGGTCCCCGCTGCCCCTCCTGTGGTTTTTTAACTTTCTGGAGTAAAGCAGCAGCTTGTCATCTGTCATTTTCAACCAGCAGAATGTGGAGATATATAGAGACTGATGCAGCAAAGTGTCCCCACAATCACTAACTCTGGTCTGCTTATACTCCATCCATCCATCCATCCATCCATCCATCCATCCATCCATCCATCCATCCATCCATCCATCCATCCATCCATCCATCCATCCATCCATCCATCCATCCATCCATCCATCCATCCATCCATCCATCAGTTATCTACACCTTTTTATTGCTATTCAGGGTCACAATGACCTTCTGAGGGTCACAGGGATCACAGGGAGCCTATCCCCGCTCTTTTTTGAAAGAAAAAGCAGATGTACCGCCTGGACAGGTTGCCAATCCATCACAGGGCCACATACATACCAGTTTTAACAATGCACTATAGTTTTGGTTTTAAATATTTATTTTAAAGTTAGTTGAAATGTTCTTTCAACATCTCTTTTGAATTACGTTTGAAATGACAAAACTATGGGTAATTTTACTTGATCTAGTGTCCCTAAAATGATAACCCATTCACACACCTAGAGCCTCTCTGACTACAGAAGCTATACAGCTTTCCAAACTAAAAACACATCATAGCAACACAAGATTGACAATAACTGTGCCATTTTTGTGAATGAAGCAGATATGTTTTAATGTTGGGACATGATTAAAAAGTAAATATACTGATCCGCAAATCACTGGCCTTTGTTAAGGTGTGAGAGGTCCATGATGACATCATTTTTGTAAAATACATAATTTTGTTGCTGTCTCTGTAACTTTGTTAACAGTTAAGAACATTCTACTAATCACTCTGCACTCCTTTGTTTGTATTTATTTTATAGTGCATTTATTGCTGTTGTTTTAAAATACACCAAATGTTCTTGGCAGTGACAGGTCTGGACTGCACCCAGACCCCTTCCCCCGGCACAAAGGTGTAATCCATGCAGGATGTAGGTTGACCCCACTCACTATGCCATACACCATCTCACCATGCATGAACATATGTTCTGGAACGAGGTCTTTTTTTGTGGATAATCACTCTTGCCCTATTGTTTTTTATTTGTCTGATCAAGAATAAACATAAAACTATAGCTGATACTGCTTTGTTGTTGACAAACAGTTTTTTCAGATCATTAGTCTCTTGATGTGTAAAATTATCTTAAATTGATTTAACCTTGTTCAACCATTGGTGCAGAGATTGAAATGACCTGGTTACCCTTTCTGTCTCTTCTCTGATCCAAACTGATTTCAGTCATTCACGAGCGTTTTTGCCCAAAATGTCACACGAGCTAATTCACGATGATTATTAATTAATAATTATTTATAATTTACTATATTCTGAAAATGTATTAAAGTTTCCTTTGCCTAAAGATTTTTTTAATACATCAAGGGTTGTGTATTTCCTAAAAGGAGCACGAGAAACTTTGGCGAGGAAGGGAGCGCTCGCGCATGGCGGCTGACCCCTTTGAACTTTAAACCGTTAACCGTCTTTCTGACTTGTCGCACTCATTCACAGGCTGAATGTCCTTTCAACTTTTACTCCCAAGTCATCGCCTGCTTCCAGGGTTTCCAATTATCCTAATATGATGACAGAAACGATCTTCGTGGGATTCCCACCAACTCCTAGGTTTTTTTAGTCGTGACAAATAACGTGACATCGGATGCACGTGCTGCATTGACCTGTTTACTATCCGTGACGTTACAAGAGCCGAGAGGAAGGGCCGCCGCTGGAGGCCGGCCACCACCGCTGGAGGCCGGCCACCACCGCTGGAGGCCAGCCACCACCGCTGGAGGCCAGCCAGCGCCGCAACTCCGGCGCATCGGTCCAGGCAGGATCTAACAGGAACTTGTGAAGGATCATCCCAGACCAGGTGAGAACGAAGACACCTCTAGGCAGTCGCGACTATGTCATGTGCGCATGCTCTGCAGCACTTGTCAAACACATCAAATACATACTCAAGACTTTTTCTTCATTTTTTCCTCCAGTTACTATATATTTTAATGTTCTACCACTCGGAATAAAGACTGGACAGAGGAGAAATGTGTAGACTACATTACAATGCCTGTCGTTTTACTATTTCATAACTTTTATTCTAACAAAGGTTTAACTTAAAACATTTTCACCCTGTTTGAGTTCAGTAATAAAACTACCAGCCAAAAACCCTCCAGTTACATTTTATTTTACCATTTCAGACACTTTACTTGTAATTCTAAGCATCAATATGACATAAATTCATCTGATGGAGGCTACGTGTCCAATAAACTACACAATTGTATAAAATGCAATACAAATATTTATATTAATCAGACTTGTGGGGTTCTAAAAAGAGCTTTTCTTCTTATACAAATCCCATATACACAGATATACACATAACAAGTGTGAGCATCTTGAATTGGTCCTTTTCTGTCTTTTGTTGGGCAATGATTGTTGAGAGGGGAGGGCTTTTTCTTCCTCCAGGTGTGAATAGAAGTCTCAAGAGAGACTCCAAGCCATGTGTTAGGACGGCGAAAGTAGGGGGAGTCCTTCCAGGGGGGTCCCAGGATGGAGAGGCCTATGAGAGGCCCCCGTGATGACAGAAAAGACTATTCCACTCAACATTAAACTGTTTTTGTGTTACAGCCAGTGCTTCTCTACGGGTGTTTTCCAAGTGAAATGTTTGATCAGCTTGAACTGTCTACTTGTGTTTTATTCAGTTGTTTCCTACACTTCCCAAAACAACGAGGATGAATAAAAATTGACGTTCTTGACCTCTTGGCCTTTACTCAGCAATCAGCAGTTCCACTGCTTATTTGACAACGGAGGCTTTGGTCAGAGGTCGTTTTGGTCTCTTTGTCTCTTGTAGAACACACTTCAAAATAGGAAATTAGAGTGGGGAGTGTAGGCGTCCTGAAGAAAATTAGTGCATGTGATCAGTGTTAATTGGTTCAAGTCTATAAATTATATAAAAACAAATGGTACTCGTGTGTTGTGGGGTGGAGTTTTCCTTCCATGAGGAGGCTCAGTGTCACATTAGGAAAAGCCCACAATTTCTGTTTTGGCATATCCCAAATGCATCACATCCAAAATTCTAGCCTGACTCTACCAGGGCCTCCACATGGAGCGTGGGTAGGTCATCATGGGCATGCCCAGAGCCCCTCTGCTCTCCACGGCCTCAGTTGAGCTCTGGTTGTGCTCGCAGTCGATCTCATCCAGGTCGGAGCACAGGTCCTCGCTGGACGTGGTAGACAGCGGTGGGGAGTATGCCGAGGTCTCACCACTGGACGGACTCCTTCCACCGGCTGAGGCTGGAGTCGCGCAGAGCTCCTCATCACCTCTGAGCCAAGTGCTGCCATTGCTCTCAGACGCATCTGTGATTAGGTCCATCAGCATGTCCTGGAGGTGGTCCTCGTTCAGGGGCATACACTCCAATAGATGGTTGAGGAGCTCTGCTGCCACGGTTGCATCTATCCCGGGAGAGCTGGACACAAACATGTGAACCTCGTGCATGCACTGGATGTATCCGGCTGCAAATCTCTCACTGGCCTCTCGGCTGACTCTGTCTGTCTCTGTGGGAAGACAGTCAAATTCAGTTACTTGATTTTTTTAGACAATTTTCCTCATCAGCATATAAAATATCTATAACAAATCTTTCTCTAGTTAACATAAAACTCCTGTCAATGACTTAATACATAATTGGTAATATTACAGTAGTAGAATATTTAGGAATTTAAACCTGCGAAAGAAAAAAAATGCAACTTGTATAGACATATTATACAGTGATGGATCCCAGTATGAAAACTGAGGATTAAATGTGAGTTTTAAATTTGGATTTGTTTGCTTGTTAGCTGTTTATTTCTATCTGCTCTGAGTCTCATCGGTGTCGCTTGCTCCATCGGGCTGCTTGAAGGTGGGCAGACCTTGGGCTCGGTTCTTCAGTATCTCTTCCACCTTTTTCACCGTTATCTCCAGCACCTCTGCGTTCTCCATCTTGGAGTGAAACTGTGGAAGCAGTGAGATCAAGTCCATCAGAACCACAGTCCAAGCTCCGTGTATACATATCTATAATTAAAGTAGAGGAGCTGAGGACCCTTGCAGCCTAAGCGCTCCGCACTCACATCCGAATCTGCCAGCAAAGTCCGCAGCTCCAGCAAACTGTCGTTGATGCGAGCTCGCCTCTTCTTCTCCACCAGAGGCTTCCTGGTCTGCAAATAAATCATAACAGATCGCAAATCAGTGACTGAAACCATCATGGGGTGTACCTTACACGGTTCGAGAGTGCGCAAATGAAAACCAGCGCCGTGTTTTTTCTCTTTCCTCCTAATAAAAATGTACAAACATGATTTCACGGCTTATAAAATTGTGCTTCCTCTCGTGTGAAACATCCCACGCTTTCACTTCTGCGGATGCAGCGCGACAAGTGCGTGCACAAAGTGCCACCATCCCCTCGGTGAACGTACCTTTCTGTCCGCTCTCTGAACCCCGCAGTAGGACTCGTCCTCTTCCATGCATACTCCAATGTTGTTGGGCCGTACCGAGGGGGCCATGTTGGTTGGATCCACGCTTCTCTGTCCTCTGCCACTGAGTCGTCTGCAATCAGCAGCTGGCAAACGGAACCGCTGAGCACGGGGGGAAAGAAATCGTCAAACTCGCAGGCGAGGCCAGCCGCCCTCCTTTTATTCTACAGTCCTTTTGAGGAGGGCTGCTGGCGCTGAGTGGCTGTTGTTAGTATTTATAGAGGCTTATTAACATGTGAATAGGAGCCGAGCTGCTCGCGCTGGGGGACAACAGGGTGCACATGGCCGGAGCCAATGAGCGCACATTCCCTTTGTCTGTGGTCAGCCCCGGTCTGCGCCCCCAGGAGCTGGACGGGCCTCCATCAGATAATGTGTTGAGTCAAGGCAACGCCCGCACTGTTTTTTGTTTTTGCTTTCTATGAACCATTAAACTGTACTTGATATTTAGTTGCACATAAATATGAATGCGCACCCAAAATGACCAACAATAATTCTCTGTTTGTGTTATTTTTATTTTATTTTATTGCATAGTTAAAATACCAGTTTAGTCTTGAGCAAGATTAATCCTTCAAAAATAAACCGAACGGTCCTATGTATTATACTTTGAATAGGTACGCCTCACTCAGAGACCACTTTATTAATAATACGGGCTACGAGTTGCTGTCGCGACATGTTACGGTTTTAATTTCTCGATATTTCAAACTTGCAAAGTCTCTTTCCCGCCCTACCGGCTCCCATTTCTGCTGGAGTGCGTGTGTGAGCCTCGTCAGATTAACGCGACTGTTTGGCGGATGTAACGCGATGCCTTCAGTTGGCAGCTGCTGCTGGCGGCCCCTCGGCCCGGGCTGAATCATCCGAGGGAATTAAGGGCCCTTCTCCAAAGAAAGCGACAGGTGTTGGTCTGCGCCTCGTTTGTTCTCCCCGTTGTTTTTGGTGACTTCTTATTGGTGCGCAACTGCATTCTCACAATTGCATTCTCACGTTATCGGCCCTGCTGTGTGGGAGACGAATCCGTTAATAACTCGCTGCATTCATAGTGTCTGGGATGTGTGTTTGCGCAAACATGAAAAATACGCGGCTGTCATGTTTTAATTAAGTACCGTTTGCATCCTTGAACATTTTGCGATGCTTTCTTGAAAAGCTAATGTGGGTGGTTTGTGCACTCGATAGGCCTTTGCGCACAATGTCTATTTGTCTTTGCCTAACGAGAGCCCTCAGCCCTCTGCCCTCGTTATTATACGGGTTCTGTACACATTATTATCATGGTAATCATCTCTACAATAGAACAGATCCGTCTGCTCGAGAAAGGAACCAGCATACATTTGTGCAACCCTACAGGTAAATTTGGGGTTTCGGTTTTAGGAGCTCTTTTTAGGCACAACTGTGAAGCATTTTCCTAAACTCCACCAAACTCCAGCGCGTCGAATAAAGTTGCCGCTGCAGAGCCCAGAAGAGATTAGTTTTTCCTTTTTCTTTTTTGGCACCTTGCCACCTCAGATCGCCGTTCCCCAGCTTTAATGGTGTGGACTAGAGAGAGCAGCTGTCTCGGCTCGCTTTTGTTGGGGACCTCCGCTGGGGGACCAAGCGTCTCCCTCTCTGTCTTTCTCAATTTTTTTCAGACCCACCGCCTGGCTTATCATGCTGACATCACCAACGGGGCCATATGTACTTTTCAGCTGCTATAAGTCCATTGATGAATTACACCAGCCACCCTGACATTTTTCCTTACAAACAAGGATGACTTTTGCTGTAAATTGCCTTGTGTTCATCTTTAGAAAAAAAAGGAGGCACAGTTGAGTTACAGACGCATTTCACTCATTATTCAAGTTAACATTGGCCTTTTCCTCTCCTAACACAGACACTAGTTTTGATTTATGATCAGGTATTTGGGCTGTGAGTGACATCTGCTTCAAAGACGTGCCATTCGGCACTTTATGCAGTCAGTTTCTCAAGGAAACATTTGTTTTATAACATAACTTTCTTTGCTGCACCATTTTATTTTCAACAAAACTGACACCAAAAAGGAAGAAAAAAGTCACGTGGGCAATGCGAGGTACCCTCTCATGATTCAGTAGCTTCACTAACTTGAAGTACTCGTCTCCTGTTTAACTTTATGAGTCTCTCACGTCCTTGAGGAGAAGTTTTGTCTCATTCCGCTTTACAACGTTGCTTCAGTGTTTTGGGGTTTTGTCACATTTGTTTATACACAGCTCTTAAGATCTCTGACTGGACCATTACACCATGTTGGCCACAGTTTATCCCTTTATAGGGCAGTCAGTAAAATAGTGTTATTGTAGAATATTAAAGAACCTCTATTAACATGAACCTTTTTTGTAAAAAACCATAGACTGTAGTTCTACTGGAATGACCAAATGTGGTCACTTGCCTGACGGATTAACTGTTGGAAAATGGCCTCACATTTACTTCCAGAATACTCCGGTGTACAGAGGAGGTCATGGTCAACTCCAGGACCGCAAGGTGCCCAAGTCGTCCATCTGCAAGGCAACGCCAACTGATCAACCCTCTGCCGCTGTCCTTAACAGTGTTTCTTCTGAACTGATGTCTTGTTTTTGCAAACTGTGCGCCTGGCATCAAGCTCAAACTTCTCCAATTGTGTCCATGGGACTTTGTTTCAGAATTCCTGTGGGATTTTTCAGTTAAAGATTTGCAAACCTCAGTTGTGTTTCCATGTTCTTCTTTAGACAGAGAGGTTTTCTCCTGGCGACCTTTAACAATAAACACGTGCTCATTCAATCTTTTAGCAGCGCTGTCTTGGTCTTAAACAATTAACATGCTCACTCCACTTATAGAAGACCAACAACTCTCTGCAACGCTTCCCATTTGACAACAATCTTTCTCACTGCCTTGAACTCCAGGTGATTGTTTTTCTCTTTTGGCTTAATTTGTGTGGTAAGAGTCAAGAGAGGAGAAAAGACTTATCAAGTGTCGTTTTTCTGAGGTTGTGTTTGCCCAGTAAGAACCATGAAGATCAGATATATTTAATATGTTCCTACTCGGAGAATTAAAAGAGGAGATAACCAACTTTTGCACATAACTCGACCTCAACGTCTTTATTGACTAGGATTTTGAGATACCAATTATTCCTTTATTACACAGAAAGTGTTTTAAAGCGAGAAATGTGTTTTGTTGTCCTCAAAACATCTAGGGATGCTTTGAGCGCTACAGTTTGAGCTACTCAGAGGCAGCGTTTCTCTCCAGAGGCAGAGCTGCCGATTTTCCATCTACTTTATGAAACGGAAGGAGTTTGGTTCAGGTGGAAATATGTGAAACAGATTCTACAAAAACAACCTTTAAGACTGAAGGTTAAGACTGACTTCACTTATAAAGCGGTTCATAATGTTGTTTAAACAGGTGTTTCCTTTTTGTGAAATTTTATAAATGTCACAAAAACACACAGGGGCAGCACGGTGGCTTAGTGGTTAGCACTGTTGCCTCACAGCAAGAAGGTTCCTGGTTCGATTCCCGGCCTGGTGGGTCTTTCTGTGTGGAGTTTGCATGTTCTCCCTGTGCTTGCGTGGGTTTCCTCCGGGTACTCCGGCTTCCTCCCACAGTCCAAAAACATGCAGGGTAGGTTAGTTGATCTTTCTAAATTCTCCCTAGGTGTGAATGTGAATGTGATTGGTTGTTTGTATGTGGCCCTGGATAGACTGGCGACCTGTCCAGGGTGGACCCCTACTACCGCCTACTATGCGTCGGGATAGGCAAAAATTCACACTGACTTTCTGTTACTATGATATAAATGTGCACTAAACATATAACATAAATCAACATAGTAAGATTCTAGACTCTGACTGGACATAACTGGAGAAGTTTTAAATGAACAGAACAAACAGTTCACAAGTAAAAACCAGAGAGTGCATAGATTTTATTATCATTAATGTTTAGGTTAATCGTTCAGCGAAGAAGGAAGAAATAGAAATCTATCCAATATCAAGCAAGAAGTCTAAGAAGCATAGGCATAATATAAAATAAATAAAGTGGTTAATTAATACAATAAATATAAAAAAGATTAATAAAAGCCTTCTATAATGCAGGCTACAAGAAGTTAACTTCTTAAGGGAAGTACTGAGAAAAGGTCTGTATAGAATCTTTACAGGACACCTACAGTAATTTAACTGGAACAAAACTGCCCCACGCTTGTCTTCTGAGCAGCATATCTATAAGATACATAACACCTGAAGGTCTAACACAGTGGACAGCCAGGAGGAATTCACCAGGGCCTCCACATCTCCAGCATCCCCAGGTGGGAGCTGTGAATTTCTGGCCTCTCCTGCCGGCCGGCCACTTGGCAGGCAGGCCCCTCTCTTTGGAGCAGCCTCCCAGCCAGGGGGTCTCCTCTGCCGGGGGTGCTTGAGATGGCCGCACTGGTCAACACAGGGACATTGGGTCTGAGAGTGGAGCGGGGTGGCGCACGATCATCGGTGGACCTGGGCAGGGACTTGAGGAGGTGGTTGAGAAGGCGGGAGCCCAGAGTTTTGTCCATCCATTCGCAGGTGAGGAGCATGTTGTGGACCTCGTGCATGCACTGGATGTACCCTGTGCTGTACCTCTGCTGCGCCTCCAGGCCTAATGTTGGATCTGGGAGGGAGAAAAACAGGAGGCATGAGAAGACAGACCTTGCGGGGACCCCTGGTGGTGAGTGGGGGATTAGCATTAAATGCATTTGGCGGCATTTCAGAGCTTCTTCCACCCAGCATCCACATGCAACACAACCCCAACAATTTACATACAACACGTGGCACACGTACAATATACATCTGGTGTCCTGATGCTGCCCTCTGCTGCCTGAATCCCAATAAGATTTAGACTACAGCTAGTATTACAGGGTCAGCCATATCAAAAATGAAATCCCATACAAGAGTAAACAAAATCCCCCAGCAACACCTTCCTTACCGTTTATTTTATTATTCTGAATATTCTGCAGGTGCTTCACGGTCATCTCGAGAATATCAGCTTTCTCCAGCTTGGATTGCTGTTGGGAGATGAGATGTCTCACGGTTAACTTGCCACTGCCTCCATTGTTAACTAGAAGAGGAAGACGCGCGTGGTGGTACTCACATCAAGCTTAAACGCTCCGATCACAGTTTCCTTCAGCTGATCCAGACAGTTGTTTATCCTCTCCCGTCGTTTCCTCTCAATCAGCGGCTTCCTCAGCTGCAAATCCAACAACATGACGCTCAAGTGAAGGCAAGTGAAAGTTGAGACAGAGAAAGCCCGTTTTCTGCCCATGCTTTCACGTCTAAAAGAGGGGTGTACAGTAGGCGACATTCAAGTGTGAAATACCTTTCTCTCCTCCTTGGCAGTGGTGTGTTTCTCGACGTTAAACGCCATAGACGAGGCCGTCATGTTTTGCTTGTTTTGTTGTTGTTTTTTTTTCACAGATTTGCGCTTCTGTTGCTTCTCCGAGTCTGAGCGCGTCTCTAGGGCCCTCGGCGCTGCACAACCCTCTTATTTATAGGTCTCCATTAGCATGTGAATACTCTTGCTCTTTGCCTGCAGGATTTTCCCACGCACGGGGTCCGATCAGTCAAGAGTGACAGGTCACTGGCTCCATTCAACAAAGAAAGAAGAAGAACGAAAAAAAAATAGTCCACAGGCGACAGATGTCCAGCCTGAAACCACGCACTGCTCTCCCTCCACCCATCCATCCAACAACAGAAAAGCTGCAGTTTCCTCTTCTCCCCGTGATGAACAAGAGTGTGCAATTACTTTACCCCGGGGAGCCCCTGGTTCAGGCTTTTCTGGAGCACCATTACACCACACTGCCCAGAAAACAAGAAGGAAAAAAAGCTTCCGACAAACCTGCAGGAAGATACAATAAAGTGACAAATCACTTGAGAATAGCCTATAACCGATCAGATTTCTCTATTTTTTTTAATCAACACAGCTGTTTTGTTAGGTCTTGCGCGCACATGAGCCTCATCATGCAGTTTCCTCTTGTGTGGTGGTTGTCTGGACCATACTCAGACAATTTGGTGTTAACTACGTGCAGATGTCAGATTGACAGATGTCGTTCCCCGCCCGAGCGCTCCTCACCCCCACATATGGGGCCCCTGTTTCAGAGGCACGCGACCGCCAGGCGAATGCCGGGTCGTGGGAAACGGGGGCAACCAAAAGGAAACGGGGCCAACCAAAAGCAGCCATTCATGCAAACCAAATGAGCACGAAGGGAGTAATAACCTTCAGGGGGCGGACAGTCCCGCCGAGGAGGCGGAGAAGGAATGGTGGAAGTAGTAGGAGAGCGCGGAAACTTTGGAGGTTGACCAGCGTGGTTTCGGGTGTGAGAGCAACACATATCAAACATGCAGCCCGACCTCCGAGGAAAACGTCACATAAGACTCCGTGCAGAAAGACACGAATTATGATCCTGCACGTGCCATACTGCACGATTTTAACTCATATGTGTCAACAAGACGTGCGGCTCGTGTACAGTCCCATGAAAAGGGTTTTGTATATTTTCATAGAAGGCGCGGCTTCTGCTTAACAGACACTCGAAATTCTTGTTAAATGTGACAGCATGCGTCACCAAATTCAATGACACCTTTGAAATTATTATTCCTGCGCAATAAGCAAGAAAAAAAGGAAAATATCTGGACAACTGATTTTAAATGATTATCTTTAGTATGTTTGACTCACTGACCCCTTTCAAACAAACCATCTGTTGTTTTTTTAATTCTTAAACTATATATGAATATTTAGTAATCTATTTTCTTATCGCCTTCTTACAATTGTAGCAGAAAAAGACATTCAGCTTTTACATCCTTTAATGTTTCTCTCTCATAGAGGCTCAGATGAATTTGAAGAAACCTGAAATACTAATATACAGTGACTTACTGTTCAAGTACTCAAATTTTATAAAATTTTAACTACTTGGTTTAATTAACACGCCACATAAATAGTTTGTGTAATGAGAACTAAGGGGGTTTGATAAGATAAGAATGATCGCGTTTTAATGAAGAGGTTTAGGGCGCCCTCAAGCGGCCGCTTGCAATTCCCGCACGGTGTCGGTGCTGGTGTTGTCATGACAACAGACAGCCAGCCGGGGGCGGTAGACGCCGCTACGGTGACAGCCGCTCCGCTGCAAGCGTTCCCAGTCGCGCTCAGAGAAAGACCTAGGAGGTAACAGGGACTGCACACATCAACAGTAGAAACAAGGGGAGGCGACGAGCACGCAAAACAAAGCAGTTTTTGTTCCAAGGAGCACCTGGATCGTCTACCGCCGTCTTCATAATTCGTGTGAAATTAGTGAGCACGCCATTTGCAAGGTATCATGTAGTGTACGTGTATAACGATGTGAATTAGTATCCGCACGCGTGTCTTGGTGGGTGGCTCTCGTCGAGTGGAGTGGGTTTATCCGAGGCTAGGCTGCTGTTGAGGATGGTTGAAGACGCAGGGTTTCGGAGCAGGAGCGCGAGGAGGCGCCGGGAGGCCTGGCTAGCGCGAGGCTAACTCAGCTACTCAGCGTCCCGCTGCTACGCTCGCAACTTTGAAGGTTTAAATTGAACAACCGGCACCCTCACGCACCCTAAACCACACCGGGGCGGCTGTAAAAGGTTTGTAAACACCAGGCGTCCCGAGGCCTCGTGTCGACCACTTGGGCGAGCCAGCGGTAGCGGTGTTGTGATTGTTACAGGCCACGTTGGCTTACGGATACCTGAAGTTGGCCGTTAACGCGAGTAAATGTGGCGGCACCAGCAATCACTGCACCCCGGAGGGAACCCGAGCTGCAACTGCTTGACTTTGTAGCGGAAAGTTTCGTTTTTTATCGGCATTTCGCGAAGTTGGCAGGCTTCACATCATCACATCAGGCACGGACAAGCAGGATGGGCGGTGCTCGCCGTCAGGTTCACGCTGCTTATCTCAGTAAGACCGCAGCTTTTTAGTTTGTCCAAATACTGGCGCTCGGTGGTAACCCCGTTAAACCTAAAATCGATTTAAGGCTCGTGAAATTCAAGATAGTTGGATGACCGGAGCGGTTGCTAGCATACGGTCAGACGGTGGTGGAGCATCTGCTGCTGTCTTGACTTAAGGGTGGAGGTGACGCTTGAGCTTTCCTCACACGCGGTTTGGTTTGTCTTATGAAAGCTGAGCACATTTCAGGCTATATTGACACTTGCATCCGTGGACAGTCGGAGTTGTTCTCGGGTTTAGTCCCTCCGTAATGGCCCGGGTTGGGTTGTGCTCGGCTACAGTTGGAGCCATGCAGAGCACCGTTCACGTTTATTTGCATTACACCGGTGTAACGCGCAATTCCGTGACCCATGAGACTTCGTTTCCTGTTGGAGAACGTCAGCAACTTCATATGTCTCTAACTTTTTTTTTTTTTTTTTTACATTTTGAAACCACAAAGTAATATGTAAATATGCAGCATATTGGTTATTTGGATTGATATATATATACAACGTGCTTCCTCTTCTTTGATACAGTTATAGTATATATTATTAATCAATATCTCCTACAGCTTTTTAACCATGTTGTGTGATGGTTTGTTTTAGCAATACTTTTTCCTCAAGTGCATGTATTGAAGAATTAAAAACATTTTTAAATAGCACTAACAATTAAATTCTGTGGCGGTGGGGAATAAGAATATTTCTAGCAGGTCACAGGATCTGTTTTTAACTCCAGTGCGCCGTATCTGATTAGTAATGAAGTCATTGTGTGTTAGCTGTGACCTGCTGATACGAGACCTGCCATATGTGTAACCTTCCTATCTGCGTCACTGATACTGAAGCTGGTCAGGAGGAGAGCGGCGCTTCTGCAGCCTGCTGACCACATTAACAAGCTTTAGCCTGCGCAAAAGACGGATTTGACCACCTGGTGAAGTTGAGGTGTGTCAAGTTTAGTAGAGATGTTTGCTGGCAGACTGGAGAGCATAGGTCACCAATGAAACACAGTTTTATATTTCAGCTTAGTCACACATGACACATCATATATAAATGGAAGACTGTGCCTCCCACTTGGCTGCTGTTTGGTTTATATTCCTGTACCCAACATTGCTTTCTAAATACGGACTCTTTGCCAAGACATAAGTGGGAATGTGTGACTGCTCCAGGGTTTATGTGCAGAGCTTCTAGGATCAAGGTAGGACAAAAGGTTGTTGTTCAGTAAGTGGTTTTTAACTCTTAGTATATAAGTGACTGGTGTTATTGCTCTGCAGATATTCTAGTGGTCTAACAAACGCTTATGATGGAGTGTGCTTAATTCAATTTATGAGACGGATTATGATCTTCTGCTGTGTTTTTGCTTCTTGGGCTCCAGCTTACATCTTGTTTGTTCTGAAATATTTGGCTTTTGCCCTGCAGTGTGTGTAAGGTGGTTGGGTGGGCCTGGGACTTGAGTAGATAAGAGTTCTCCTCCGCTTCTTATGAAAATCTGTACGACGTGGTTGTCACTTCTGTCTGTTGCATCATGCCTGAGCCGTGATATTTGGGGTCCGGGGCAGCTTATCCTGGGTTATTGGTTTTTGAATAGAGAGAAGACCAAAGGCTGTGTTGACATACCTGAATTTGTCACCTGTTAAAGTTTCGCAAAGTTATGTCTACTTAGATATGTTGGTCACTGCAAAGGAGTGGGGCATATGAAGGTCTAAGATGATGTCACAGTGTAATTAGGCCTGCGTGTCATTGTAAATATTACATGGTTAATAATTTACTGACGATGACCACCATTTTCACATGATTGTACCACCACTCAGTGAAGTGTTAAAGGTCAGGTTTGACATTTACATGTTATTTTCATAATTTTTCCAGTGCAACTTTATTAGTATCAAGTATCAGCAGGTGGTTGGTTGTTAGGATGTAATGTATTGTTTTAAACCAAGTCTAGCAGGTGGTAACAGTGGTTTTCAGTCGTATATTTGGAGTTTCTGTAAGTCCCTGTTGGTCCACATTTCCGCATGTTTTCAGTCTGAAAGATGGAATTGTCTACTTTTCCTTCCTTAGGTGGACAGTTTGCTGCCTAGTTGCTCGTGGTAACTCTCCGCCATGCCTTTCCCCTTTGGCAAGTCCCACAAGTCACCGGCGGACATCGTCAAGAACCTTAAAGACAGCATGACGGTCCTCGAGAAACATGACATTTCTGATAAAAAGGCAGAGAAGGTACGCTGAATCTCCAGTGTCCTCCCTACATTTTCCTTTTTGATTCATTCATTACCACAGAGATGAAACTTTGACAAGACCACACCCTGTACTGGATTTCTGGCAGTGATGCAAGGACTGTCCTGATCTTGAAATTTTAGCTGGCACTTGAATATCATTTTATCAGGTTTTTTTTTTTTTTTTTTTTTTTTTGTCAATTGTATGACACTATTAATTTTTAGATTAGTAATATTAGTCACTTTTGACCACTGGCTTTTTACAGCAAACCCATAAAATGGCCTCCTGAGTTGTTGGGGTCCTTGTTTATGTAACATGTTGCAACAGCAATAGAGAATGAGTAGTGACCATCAACACATGTCCATTTTGCCTGCACAAGGGCAACAGTCTTTGTAAATGACGTCTGCTCAACCCACTGAGTCATCTTGGGCCCCATATTTCAATAACTTAAGCAACTTACTGTGAACCCAGTGCTCAACTTTGTCCAACCATCTGCTGGGCTGTAATTCCTTTCTGCTAGATGGACGGTAAAAGTGGACACACTATGTGAAAACACCATTTCTTCGTTACACCAAGCAGAGGAGAATTAGTGGCTGATTTGTGGTTTGTATGTGTATACTCTCATTTTTTATTACTTCAGGCTACAGAGGAGGTGTCAAAGAGCCTGGTAGCCATGAAGGAGATCCTCTATGGCACGAATGAAAAAGAGCCGCAGACAGAAGCAGTAGCCCAGCTTGCACAGGAGCTCTACAACAGTGGCTTACTCATCATTCTGATAGCAGACCTGCAGCTCATTGACTTTGAGGTGAGACTTTGTATTTTTTAGTAGAAGGATATTGATTAGGACTGAGAGAAAACTAAGGGGCAATGTAAGACGTCATCTAAGTTATGCATGCACTGCAACGTTTTGTGTTTGTGGTGCATTTTATAAAATCACAGTTTGAACCGCCTGTTCATGGTGGAGCAGCCCGTGTTTTTATGTGATCTGATTTGTTGAAAGTGTGGAGTCTAACCTTTTTATCTATCTATTAACTGTAATATTTTATATACAAATGGTTGTGTTAAAAGTTTATGGATTTGTATTTTTCTAACAGGGGAAAAAAGATGTAGCACAAATCTTCAACAACATCTTGAGGCGTCAAATTGGTACTCGAACACCAACTGTAGAGTACCTTTGTACCCAGCAGAATATTCTCTTCATGTTGCTTAAAGGGTAAGGACGCACAGACTAACTCTGCTCCCCATCGTCATTTGGTTCTGAAATGAACACGTTTAGTTATATTGGAAATCCTTTGCAACTCCTCAGCAACTTCACATAAAGAGAGCATGTGATATTATTATTTGAGAGAAAAACGGGCTCCCATTTGTTTTTGTATTATGTGCATAGTGTTGAGTAATACAGTATTGAGTAACTGATGAACTACTGTCCTTTATGAATGACATTATTGTTTAATACGGTGTCATAATGAGTAAGAATGTTGGCTGCTCAGAAAGGCATCCTTTCTCTGTTATTTCCTGTGAACATAATGTTTTGTGTGTGTGATTCACTTCTGGAAAAAAATATAAATGCTTGTTCTTATGTTGCTGTTATATGCAGGTACGAGTCTCCAGATATTGCCCTAAACTGTGGTATCATGCTGAGGGAGTGCATCAGACATGAGCCGCTGGCCAAAATCACGCTGTGGTCCGAGCAGTTCTGTGACTTTTTCAGATACGTTGAGATGTCCACATTCGACATTGCTTCAGATGCATTTGCCACTTTCAAAGTAAGTCAGCCAAGTTGTGACCTGTTTGAGTTGAGTAAAGTCTGTTGTTGGTGCTCATGGACACCTGTTACACTTTGCACTTTAATCCTACTGACTCGTTTAGAGAAAAGACTCAACGTGCCATTTAAAGAAATCTAAAACAGGGTATCTGAGGCATGGAGAGAAATCGGCACAGAAAGACCCAGCCAGTGCTATGTCAGCTATAATACTGTACCATAACCAGTACCATGCTGTCCAGCTTCTGTTGACATGTCAGTTTATATCCCAACAAAGGATTACATTCCTAAAGAAAATCCTGCTGTAAACCATTTTCTTATGTCTCAAAAAAGATTTTTACCACTGGCATTCAAATTACTGACATGTTTTTTGTCATATTGTTTTTATTTACTTTTTTTGTGGCTCTAGTGGCCTTTACTTTGAAAGTAATTAGACGTAGGCTGGGATTTGAACCTGCGCTACCTGCACAACGGCAGTAGCCTCTGCATATGGTGCGCCCGTTCAACCAACTGAGCTATCCGGGGCCCCAAATGTAATTCAAAATGTTATTTCCAGCTTTACTTTCTGTGTTGGACCTACAGTGTCGACAATATATACAAATGAAACCTGGGCCAGTGTTCTACAGTCCAGGTCCACCCTGGGGACCGTGCTTCAGATAAATGGATCAGCACCTGCTTGTCATCTAGGTCTTCACCAGTGTTGGTGACCCCTTAATTCCAGCCTGGTGGGTTGGGGCAGGGAAACGTATAAAACATCCAGGACACTGGGTCCTGAACACCTGGACTGAAGAACATTGAAAGCCTAATTTTGGCTGATAACCTCGGTCAAAACAATTAGGGCTGGCATTTTTGCTATTAATTAAATGTTCTGTTTCCAGGACCTTCTAACAAGACACAAGCTACTGAGTGCAGAGTTTCTGGAGCAACATTATGACAAAGTAAGTCCACAAACAACTAAAAATCAGCAGATGGCTTCATTCAAAGTGTAATAGAAATGCTTTAAGGCAATATGTTTACTAAATTCAACCACATTTGTTTTGTTTTATTTTATTGGGCCTCTATAACACAAAACGATGCTATGCAGTGTTGTAGAGGAGGGTCTTTCAGGACCGCACTGACCATAACTGGACTTTGATTGTACACTGAAACAATGCACCTTTTGCCAAATGCTTGTGTGGACTCCCTCATCCATCAGTTGTACGTTTGTGCTGTTTTGTATTTGAACTCTACATGTGTTTGGTTACCTTTACACCTAAGTTTGTTTGTTCTGATCCAGATCATTTGGTGAATCTTTTGTCTTTAATGAACAAAGTGAAGCCTGTAGGTGTAAAAACACTTTAAGGTTGCTATAGATGAAGAGTCTGGTCATTCAGTATGTTGTCAGACTTCCATCCAGCCATTTTGGACACAATTTACAAGCTGAAAAACAATCAGTGTAGAGAAAAACATGTTTCTGTCAAAGTGCTTTGATACCAGACTGTTGCAGGTGTGAAAACCACTATTATCTTTCCCTCATGACCTCAAACTGTCATTTTTCCTGTCCCTTTTCTCACTACCTCTTTTTTTCTTTTGTTCAAGTTCTTTAGTGAATATGAGAAGTTGCTCCACTCAGAAAACTACGTGACCAAACGACAGTCCCTCAAGGTAAGGAGCGGGTAATTCCAGAAAAAACTCACTGCTAGTGGTGTGGCTGTGTTCAGAAGGCTATTTAAAGACGGGTCTGGTCTAAGTGTTGGGTTTCTAGAAATCATCAGCTTGTCTTTACTGCCATCGAGTGGTTGGACCACAAACTCAGTCGGCATGTTCTCAAAAGTCATTTTACCTTTTCTTCACTTCTTCAAGTGTTGACTGTTAAGTTATTACGAAACTTGACATTCAATAAAAATAATAATGAATTATAATTTTATTTATAAGCCCCTTTCATAAAACCCGAGGACACTTTCCAGCAATCTCATAAAACAACAGTGGATGAAATCAACATATAAAAAAAACATAAATAAGAGTGTAGTTGGACTTAAAGTGAGTAAACAATCTTTAACAGGTGAGTGGATTTGAAAATTGGATCAGAGACAGTATTTCAGATATCTGGTGATAAGGAGAGCAGTGAGGTGGATGGAGGATGAGGATTTGAGGGAGCGGGCTGGAGTGGCGATCTGGAGGAGATCAGACGGATAAGAAGGTGGGGTGAGGTTATGGATGGCCTTGAAGGTGAACAGGAGGAGTTTTGTCATTAATTCTTTGCCAGACTGGGAGCCAGTGGAGCTGCTGCATGTATGGAAGTAAGCAGACTGGGTGTTATTGAGAATGACACCGGGACTCTTAACCTGAGTTGAGGGGGAGACTGAGGAGCTGTCAGTGGTGGGGAAGCACGTGGATGAGAGTCTGTTGAGGGAGGAGGGTGGTGTGTGAAATGGTGTCAAAGGCTGCACTGAGGTCAAGGAGGATGAGGATGGAGAGAAGGCCAGAGTCAGCTGCCGTGTGGAGATCAGTAGTGATTTTTTGGAGGACGGCTTCAGTGCTGTGATGAGTGTGGAAACCAGACCGAAAAAGCTCATAGAGGGAGTTCTGAGTTAGGTGAGAGTGTAATTGGGAGGTGACAGTGGGTTTTTTTGAGGACTTTAAAGAGGAATCTACAATCTGCAAGTCAGAGCAGCCGCTTTCTGCCAAATCATTACTCAAGATCTAAAGGTTTATTAATTTCTCAGTTCAATTTTCTGCTCCTGTTACTATTATTTTAAAAGGATCATTGTGATTTTTTTTTTCTCTTTCTTTTTGTTCTTTCTTTTTTAATTACATTTTGATAAAAATAACAAGGGGGACTTTAAGTCTAAGCATCAGTATCAGTTGAATTGGGGCAGGTTGTCTAGCAAAGACGATTAAGCAATTATTCATTATATGTCTCTTTTTGATCTGAAATGATTTAGTTATTGGGAGAGCTGCTTCTTGACCGGCACAATTTCACCATAATGACGAAATATATCAGCAAACCAGAGAATCTCAAGCTTATGATGAACCTTCTACGGGACAAGAGCCGCAACATCCAGTTTGAGGCGTTCCATGTTTTTAAGGTGAGATGCATTTGGTGATTATAGATAACAAAGTGCATGGATGGAAATGGAGGTTAAGGGGTTGATGAAGCTGCATATACGTGAGGTTTACAAAAGGCTCCATTTTTTTAAGTTCAGGGGTAGATTCTGTTTCACTAAACATATTGAAACTTTGATTGTTTATAAAAATAACATTGATTGTCATGTTTTTTTTTTTTTTTGTTTTTGTTTTTAGGTAAATAATTTGTGTGTAAAGCTATTAGATTTTTTTTTTACCTCTGAAACCATAGCAATTTAAAATGTTGCAAGCACTCAAAACCACAAACAAACAGAAGCCCAATGGATGCACCTTCTTACAGTTGTATCAAAGATGCATACCTGTCAAATGTTCAGTAAAGTGTCTGCAAATGTTAACTCTTCTGTTTCGTCCTCTTCATCCGCCACCAGGTGTTTGTGGCCAACCCCAATAAGACGCAGCCCATTCTGGACATCCTGCTGAAGAACCAGACCAAACTCATCGAATTTCTCAGCAAGTTCCAGAATGACAGAACAGAGGATGAACAATTCAATGACGAAAAGACTTACCTGGTCAAACAGATCAGGGACCTCAAGAGGCCAACGCCCCAGGAGGCCTGAGGGAGCGCAGAGGTGCAGGAAGAAGCCACCAGAACCAGGTCTGGACAACATCCAGACAATGCCTGCTTAACAGACCCATCAGCAGCCGTTGTTCTGGTTTTCAAACAAAAGCTGAGGAACAAATAAACATACACATTAACTCATCTGGAAGGCGCCAGCTCCTCCGCCCCTAAAGAACAGTCCTTTTTTTTTTTTTTTTTTTCCATTTTATTTCAGTCTTTTTCCTTAAAAATGAGAAAATTGTAGTTGCTGCTGCTTTCTTGCACATTGAGATACTAAAGGTATACGATAGTGACACCACAGTCCAGAAAACATTGATACAGAAAATGTTCATGCGTTTCAAAGTAAGGCAGATTTCCTCAGAGACACTCGGACACAACAAGCATCAAAGGTTGACACGTTTACGTACATGCATATCACATAAAGAAACATGCATACACACATGCTGCAAGAATGTCAACTCAAACATTGTGATGGAAACGGTACGAGCAAGTTGAACCCTAGTGTGGTTGTTGCATGCCTTGAAATGTGACAGATCTATGGCTGTAACCAGAGTTGGGTTTCTGGTGGCCTGCCCAGCCTGGCGCCCGCATTCACTGACACAGACTTGAAAATTCATGCGCAACATGGCAACTGCTACGGTTCAAATCTACGCCTTCATCCAATAAAGTAACGATAAGTCATTTTACAGGGGACACGCTCTCAGATGGCATCTCTTGGAAGCATTTACCTCTTATGTGCTCTGTTATAACAAGGCACCTGAAGCACATTTGGAGAGAAGGGAGATGTGAGGCATGGATGTGTTAAAACCCAAGAACTGGGTCTTTTTTTTTTTTTTTTTTTTAAATTCTCTTCTTCCTGGAACAGGGTGAACATGTACATACATGTACATATGCCTTTTTTCTGCTTTGTCAATTTTTTGTTTAACCTTGACATGAATATATTATATATAAATATATTACCTTAAACAACATGTTTTTGGTTAATGGTATTCAAATCACGTTGCTAAAGCATAAAAATGACAATTGTTTTTGCATTTCTATTACTGCTGAAATGGTTGGATTTTTTTCTTTTCTTTATAACTTATAGGGCCAGCTCACATTTAGCTAACCTATAGGATATTAACAATTTGTACAGCAGAGGAATGTCATTGTAATAGCTCTGGATCTGTTAATCTTTTATTTTATTTTTTATTTTTTTTCCTGTTTTGTTTTTTTACTGTGGGCCTTTTATTTTGAGCATCTCTGCTGATAATGTGCAGGGGTGTGAGCAGTGCAGAAGGGGATGAAAGGGAAGAGCAGAGCATCGAGTGAAACATTAAAGCCTGTTTGTGCACTTTGCAAGTTGCTGGGTGAGTGATATCCCCTAACCAGAGCCGACGGTGTTCAGGAGTTCCCTTTTCTTCAGTAGCTTCTTGCCTCCCATTCTTATCACTATGGCGAGTGACTTTGGAGTGCCATGTGACCCCCAGTTAATTGTGCTTCAGGTGGGAACCGACTATGATGTTGAGAACTGGGCAAATTAATCAGTTTTCTATGGTTCTCTTCTCCATGTGCTAGAGCCTTTTGTCCTCCAAAAGGTCTTATAATTCCAGTACAAAGGTGAGTATGAAGTAACAAGGGTACCAAGGTTTGGGCTTTAAGAAATGTTTCAGGGCGCAGAGCAAAACTGATGAAAAGTTTTTTGTTTTTGTTTTTTTTTTTTGTTTGTTTTTTTTTCTGCAGTCGGTAACATTCTCTTTGTCAGCTGACAGAATGTAGATGTTCAGTTAAGAAAATCTGAAGCCATCACAGATATTTAAGATCCCGCTATCCCTTCATGCACATTGAACAAGCATGTTGCTTCACTGGCTGTGCATGATGCTGTACTAAAATGTACTGGGATTGTTCCCTCCAGGGATTCAACAACATTCAAATGGGAAAACTTAATTCCTGACTATGTGGCTGTATACTGATTTTTGACTCCAGTTTCAGCATTAGGTGTGTGGGTGCTTTCAGATGTGTCAAAGACCTGAGCCCAACAATTAAAATAAAGAGAAAAACTTTTGGAATACAATATAAACCTGTTATTTTTTTTCTTGACTTTGAAAATGTAGACTGAAAAGCAACTACTGGGTTTCCAAATCAAGTGAATTTACTTTGTCCTAGTTTTACCTTTTTCTGGGTAGGACATAAGCCATAGAAAACCTGGGGGTTATTCCAGAAAAGAGGTTTTATTATTTACCTTCTTTGTGGACTTTGTGTCATTACGTTGCGTCAGAAACTCTGTACTCAGTACCTTGTTACCTGCTGTGTAACCCCCCTTCTCTCCCTCTGACCACATCCCATCTAACGATGTTTCCTACTGCTCACATTCAATGCAGGCAAACCAGTTTAGATAATGTATCAAAATGATCAATTAAAGAATGTCTCATAGATTTAACTTGATCAAATGATTACTGTTGATTTCAGTAGTTAGACTCATCGATGATCTGCAGTAAATCACAGCTAGTTAGAATATTGTAAGAGGACCCTCCTAAAGCTCTGGACCTTTGTCATGTGTTCATTAAAACTCAGATACAAGATGCAAAAATGTATTTAAGACAAACGTTTTAAATGCAGTTATAGATTATGTATCGACACGTTATTTATTAAGAAAGCAAGGCAGGAGGTCAAATGAAATAACACAAGTATATTAAATAGGCTGTACTATTAATTTCAAAATTTAAAATAATGAAGGAATAAAGCTGGAAAGGAAGCAAATGTATCTACTTCAAATGTATCTACAATCTACTTTTTTTCCTAAGAAGGAGAAGGAAGATTGGAAGAATGAAGTCATCCAACTGCTTCTGTGATGACATAAGTATTAGTGATCTTCCTTTGATTGAAATCATATCTGGAAAAGTGCAGTGACTCGATGCTTACTGTAGACGTGGCTACTATACAATTGACTAACTTTTTAACTTAAGACAAATGTATAGATTTTAGACGTAGCATATGGACTCACTACTTATGTTGAAATATATGAAACTGACCGATTTACTTGAATTTAAATTAAACGTAACTGGCCATTTTTAAAAAAAAGAAAATACAAAGAAAAAAAACAAGGACACTCGCACTCAATCCTAAAGATGATTTTAAACCACAAATCAACTAGACATGTGATTGTCAACTGTGAATAGAAGGTTGAAATTGGACGTCCACACAAGCATACAACAAACTCCACAAAGATGGGCCTCAGGGAAGCCTATAGTTGACCGGCAAACGTGTTCTGTCCAGAATATATACAGATATAGATATATAGATACATAGATACATAGATATACAAAGAATTAAAATAAAGTCAGGATTGTTTCTTGTGATTTTTTTTTTTTTTTTTTTTTTTTTTGTATTATCCTATTATGGACAGATGAACGTATGTCTCCATTCAAACAAAACCTACCCTGACGATGGAAATCTAATTAGAGGACAGTTTAATAACAAATTTATATCCTAACAACTTAAATTAGTTAGTGGCCCCTAGCAGACATTTGAGAATAGAACTGCCCACAATGATGATAAATTGAAGTGATGGGTCACCTCATTTTAGTCACAATGTTAAAAATAAAAGACCAACTTCTTTCTTTACATAAGAACAAAAGACATGTAGATGATTTTTAACTTTTAGCTAGCTTCTCGTTAGCCCGCCAAAATTAGCTTTGGCTTATTATTAGCCTTAAATATTACTAAAATAATAAAAGTGTTTAAACATTTACCTATTTTTATTCTTAATTTGTCATGACCAAGTATACAAGTGAAATGACAAGTTTTTTTTTCATTTTCTCTGGAAACTTTTAACGACTTTTCTTCTGGAATCAGAACAAAATGACAAGTACGAAAGAGTCCTGAAAAATAAAGGGTCTCCATGGCAACCAGCACAATGCGTGGACTTCTGACTAGTCAGTCATTTATTTTTTTTATAATGGTGTTTTCTGATGTTGCCATTGTAAACGACACTATATTTTACTACGATACCTACAAGAAAAACTTAAGAGCATTAAAAAAATGTTGATTGCTTATCTCTGTCTGTAGTTGCTTAGACAGTAGTTTGTAATAGTTACATTGTGATGTTTTTTTTTATCTAATGTAATATTTTAAGAAGAGCAAATCTTTAATCTTTTGCATACACTGCACATCACAAAATCTTAAATGTCTTCAAATTTGATATTGAAAACGAGTTATTTTGGAGTAATTTATAAAATAAATAAATAAATTCATCAAGATAAGCACCGGCTTTGCTGTAAGCTTGTGGAAGCTGCAACTCTACTAAATGAAATTCGTTCTTTTACCAGCAGGTTGCAGTAAATCACTACAGCAACACAATCAGGCTGCAGTGCAGCAAATTCAAACTACTGAAGTTCCAGAGGTCAAAGGGTTGCCCTATTTCATGTTCCTTTCTGGTGGCCTATTTATACTCAAAATAACATATACATTACTGCAACTAGTTTCAAGGTTTGGACACAACATTAGGATAATCCTTCACAACATTTTTGTGATCTTTTTCTTTGGGGCCTTGTCTACACATCCAGAAGTATTTTTAAAAAGTTGTGTTTTGTCATTTCATTCAGATGCAAACAGTTTTATTTGTTTAGGAGTCCTTCCCTTGAGCAATTTAACTTCCTTGAATAATTTGAATGTACTTATAATTACACAAAAATGTTATTCAATATAAAAAGGTTACAACAAAGATGAGAGATAATGAATTCAGTTATTAAGAATATAATTTTGAAGTTTTAATATCTGAACAGAAGGAAGTTTAGTTTGATGGGGCATGAGTGGGTCGGCTTGCAGGGTTAGTCCCTCCTTCAGAAATTTGGTGATGCTGCTGCAAAGCAACACTAAAGCTTCAAAGGGGAGTGGTGGCCTAGTGGTTACAGTGGTGGGCTTGGGCGTGGAGGACCCAGGTTCTTCAAGCCCAGGGCTGCCCATAATGGTAAATCACTGGGGGCCCCTGAGCAAGGCCCTTAACTCCCAATTTCTCCCCGGGGCGCTGCCCTGCTAGCAGCCCCACTGCTCACTAGTGAAACTAGTTGATGGGTTAAAAGCAGAGACTAATTTCGGTGTGCATCGTACGTACAGCGTGTGCACGATGTCCACACTGACAAGAAAGAAAGGAAGAAAAAAAAAAGAAAAAAAAGAAACTGAATTTATTCTTGAATGGTAGCAGAAGAATTTGTGGCAGCATCAATTACACTTTGATTATAATTAAAACATAGTACAGTTTATACATAAAACATTAATATCTGATATAAAAACCTGCATAGGAGTTGAATCCCAGTTTTAATGAGTTTATGAAAAAAGTCCAGAGCTTTCGCTCTGTGTTCACAGACATTCTGGAGTAAAATGTGGTACCAAGTCTCAGTTGCAGGTCACGGGTCCTCCAACAGGAGAATGACTCAAAACTCACAACTAAAAAAAAGAGAAACATAGCTGAGAACAAGACTGTACTGAAGTGGCCTTCTTTGAGTCAAATGTGTAATTTTCATAACCTTATATTCAGCACAGAAATTGCAAATTACTTTTATCAAAAGATGTGAATTGAATTAACAATACCAGATTTTTGTTTTTGTTTAACAGTGCTAAAATGTGCAAATATGTCACAGATGAGCTTTTTCAGATTCCCAGGTTACTGTGACATCACAGGACCAGAGAAGAGGTACCCAGCTTCTTCATCTACATTTCTACCCAATTTAGCATTTTATGGGATTTGCTGTACCTGTGAATTAGGTACTACCTGATTTCAGAAGGGCTGAAGTGGGGGTTATTCACCTGAGCACTATCGTTGCTTTCACATACATCATATCCCATCATAAGGGGGGGACGTCACCCATTTCCAACACATTAGGAAGAAATATTTACTTAAAAGCCTTCTTCAGAAAACCTGCGCCATCACAGTGGGCTTGTCCAATAATTTGACAGGCTTTGCGTTTAACCATTTGCTTTGAACGGTATAAAGGCGTGGCTGGAAACGGAGCTGTTGTACTGTATCTCAGTGGTATATTGACCAAAACACAGACATTTCATGAAAAAATATAGGAATTGTGTCAACTTTTGAAAACATAATGCCAACCTAAAGGCTGGGAAACCCTTTTTAGTGCACTTACTACCACTTTTTCACTCACGACCCGTTGAGTTGATAAAATGTGAATTAATACTGAACTCAACAACATATTTGATCTAAAAGTGAACCAGCTTAAAATGAAAGCTGCATAAAAGGCTACATTTTATGCTCGATGCACTGGGGTTAAAAAAATATGAGTATAATGGGAATAAATGACGCGCGGGGTGTCGACAAAATAACAGGTAGATTTGTGACCACAGTGAAAATCGCAAATACGGTGCGACTGGACGAGGTCTCCGTTGTTGACAGCAGCTGCGGACTGGTCCTTTAAGGACCAATGTGAGAGGGTGAAAAGGGGCAAACCGCACGCTTCCGGTAGGTGCGGACAAAAACAGACAGAATCCCCGCCGCGAGCAGAGAGGAGGACGGCCTCTGACGAGCTGAGGTGTTTGGTTTCAGATCGGTGCTCAGTTATCTTTGACACAGACGAGGGAGGACTCGCATCCACACGGAGCCATGGTGAAGATCAGCTTCCAGTCTGTCGCGGGACAGAAAGTGGAAAAGGAGAACGACGGGGACAAGACCGAGATTCTCATCCCTCATCCGGTGGTGAGAAACGCACCAGTTCGTGTTCTCCAGCCCGTCAGTGACGCTTGTCGCTGAGGTCTGGACATGATGCTTATGTAACGCGGTGCCTGCTGTGCTCGGTGCGCACCGTCACCAGCAGCGGGGCTTCGCTTTAAATGTGTCTGTACTGTCAGCATCGCCATTTGGATGGAAATCGTTGCTGCTGTGGCGTCCGCGAGGTCGCGCTTTGCAGCTTGGTGCGAGTTATTAGGATGAGCAGATGCACGCTCTTTGTGCGGGGCTGCGCTGAGGATTAGTGACACAAAAGACACGGGGAAACCGCCTTTATTGCATTTCTCTTTGCACGAGATAAACTGTCGTTTGTTCCTCCAGTGCTCGTTTGATTGCAAACCATGGAAAAAAAAGACCCCCCCCCCACCCCCCTTCCAAAAAAAAATAAAAATACATTGCTTTGGCTGGCAAAATGGCAGATGGGTTGTTGTGGTTTGCAGCGCACGCAATGTTATTTGTCACAGCTCCACAGCAGACAGAGCAGCGGAGTCCTGAAGTTTGCTGTGGCAGCATCCTTGCATTGCCCTTATCAATGATACATGACAGGACATGATGAACCATAACTTGCATCGAAAGTAAATATTTTAAAGAAAACGGCGTTGCTGCATTGGCCGTGCCATTTGTGCTGATCTAAATGTTTGGAACAGGCCTCATGGTGTGTCAGGCTCTCAGCTGGTGTGAAAGAGCCTTTATCTTTCTCAGTGGGGTGAAAGAACACAAAGAACTCACAGAAGTGTGTTCACACATACAGTGTTGTCCACGCGTTCTTATGCAGCCTTTTATCTGCAAATGTTTGCATGGAGAGAACTGTGAGGTGTGTGTGTGTGTGTGTGTGTGTGTCCGTGTGTGTGTGTGTGTGCGTGTGTGTGTGTGCGTGTGTCTGTGTGTGTGTCCATGTGTGTGTGTCCACTGACCTGATACCAGGCAGAGATGTACCTGACCTGACAACCCTTCAATGTTTTACATCATTGCATTTTAGAAATGAAGCTTGCACAGACAAGTTATAATTTGTCTTTGAATTTTCATGTAAGAGCGACACACTTTTTCTTCCCTTAAAGCTCTAACTAATAATAACATCTTTTTTTTGTTCCTTCTTATCAGTGGTGGCCTTTCAAAAGATAGTTGCTCAGTAGTGCAGCCACAAAAAGCACGGAGACACTTTCCTGTTAGTCATTACTGCTGTAAATGGAGGCACACACTGAGCATCTACTTTCTGTGTAGTACCACTCTGCCCACGCAAGTTGGGCGCGTGGCACAAGCAGACGGGCTGCGAGACTGGAGGCTGTGGGAAGCTTACTCCAGCTGAGCCAAGCTTTCATGAGCACATCCCTTCCTCTGACTGGGTCCACCACTACGAATTCCCTCTTATGAAACTGTGTTGCCTTTTTATGCCACTTTTTCTGTTTCAGAAGTTAATTTATTCAGATTTTTGCAGCTGCTGCTCATAGTGAAGATGAACGAATGTGCTCTGGAAACTTTCCAGTATTGATTTGTGTATTGTGTGTATTTTCAAGGATGAGGAGGAGTTGGTCCTGCCGCTGCGGCCCAAGAAGTCGCCCCTTAATGGCCTGTGCTGCCTGACATTTGGCCTGGTGGTCTTCATGGCTGGTCTGGTCCTGGCCTCCATCTATGTTTACCGCTACTACTTTATACCTCATGTAAGATTATACATCAGTCATCTTCTTTCATGCTGTGACATTGTCTCCCTTCTTTTGTGATTTTTTTTTTATTTATTCAAATGCTGTGGGCACAAAAAGGTGCGTTAATCCTAATGGTGTGCGTGTGCGTGTGTGTGTGTGCACGTGTGTGTGCAGATCCCAGAGGAGAATCTGTTCCACTGCAGGGTGCTCTATGAAGACTCTGTGTATGCCCCGCTGCGTGGGCGCCAGGAGCTTGAGGAAAATGTTGGCATCTACCTGGCTGATAACTATGAGAAGATCACGGTGCCTGTACCTCACTTTGGCGGCAGTGACCCAGCTGATATTATCCATGACTTCCACAGGGTGAGGACAAACGCAGATGCTTTGCAGACACAGCTTGACTATACGACACAATGAAGTAACGGAAGTCAGTTTTCCCATCGTTACCTTGATCTCAGTGCTAATAGCTGCCAAGTGGATGTATTTTTTATTTTTCTTGGTTGTTGGCATACTGATATTCATTAGATGTCAGGAATACCGTGACCATTTTAACCTTTTGAAATTATAGTGGGAAAAGGTGAAAAGTTAGTGGATCATCAAACTCCGTAGGAATATTCCCCTTGGTATGGTTTCCTGTACAAAATCTTTGCGACAATTAATAAAATATGTAATAAAAAATGTTAACGCTCCAGCTCACACAGTTAAGTTTGTTCAAATTCTGAAACTTGAAAAAGCCAACAGTAAATAAGAATTTAAATCCGTCCATCCATTTAGCTGATACAAACCTGGGACCAGGTTATGCCGAACTCCCTCTCAGCGGAGTCATTCCCAAGCTAAAAAATAAATATCATCTTTCCTTCAAGTCCTGGCCTTCATCGAGCCATCTTGGAGGGTTCCCAGACCAGATCCCCAAAAAACCTTGGTCACCTCGGTACCTAAAGATGAGCCCAGCTACTCTGAGCTTGTATATAAGGCCTCGTTCTTCCTGTCTACATATAGTACCTGAGCATAAGTGAGGGTTTAAACATAGAAGAACACCAACTTCTACAGGTTTTCCTTTTGGTTGGTTCTTTCTTCACCGCAACAGACTGTTCCAGCATACCAGTGCAATGTGGATCGGGAAGTGGTCTGGAGCAGAAACCTTGGCAGTGCAACCCATGGCTGCTGGAGCTGGTTTTTGGGAAGAAATGAAATGTTAAAAATGCAAAACCATCGTTCATTTGCAGTAGTGTTTAACGTTAATCTTATTTTCCTTTCTAGGGACTGACTGCCTATCACGACATTGCTCTGGACAAGTGCTATGTTATCGAGCTCAATACCACCATTGTGATGCCTCCACGCAACCTTTGGGAGCTTCTTATCAATGTCAAGGTAACTCCAAAGGGAAACGCTGTATTCCAGAATTCCTTTGAAGTAGTCAAAGGTATCCAAGGATACTACCCTCAGCCCTCGTCCCTCACCAGACTTCTCTTAGTCCTTTATCCTGCAAAGCACTTCCAGCGCTAGATCGGAGCTAAACTCAGAACTAGTTTTTGCTTTTTTTGACCAATTTCTGCAAAGAAAGCACTGTTCCAGAGCCCGGAAAACTGGTGCTACGCTGGCTCCAAAACCCCACCGACTCCTGTCAGCTGCTTAGGGCTCCGATGGAGGTGGGAAAGACTTCCTTAGTCATTAGGATTTTCTTATCAACAAAAACACTGAAACTGCCATTGTTAAAGTCATGTCTGTTAATTTAGTTTTCATTAATTTGCTCTTATCCAGCTTACCAGAACATATGGAAGTGCTGAGCAGGACAGCAATGAGCATTCCCAAATACCATCCACAACAACCTTTCATATAGAGGCAGACCGACAGTTTTAAACACTGGTTTTGAAGGGAAACATTATTGTCTATGTCCTCTTGAGAGCTGGGGTCTTCTACAGAAATTCAGAGTACGGTAAATGGTGATATGTGGCTCTCTGTGTATGGAAACCAGTTGTAAGAAGCTTCCAAAGCAGAACCGGCACCAGCTTCCGTTGACCGGTCAGCTTCACTGAACAGACTAGGTAGTCCACATTAGCTCTGTGGGTGCTCATTTGAATTGGCCTGAGCCGGTGTGCACCTTTTTGGCTGGCTCTTGCTGACTTTAATAACTTTAATGACTTTAATATCAGCTGCTGGTAGCATCAGGAGGAGAATATAAAAGCCCGTCGGCAAGGCAACCTCTTTGCCAATGTCACAGAGTTCACAACACTTACTGATCTCGTGGCAAGACCAGCCAGAGCTGCATTTAGAAGAGGGGGGAAAAAAGCTTATTTTTATTTTTCTATAAAAAAAAAAAAAAAAAAAGTATTTCTCCAGATTGCAAATTACTTAAATTACTGTGGCAAGAAGTTAAATTACTGTGGCAGGAGGCTGAAAAAGTAATGGGTGACTTGACAAAACAAAAAAGTCTCCTCAAAGGAGACCTAGTACCTGTGCAGGAACAAGTCCTGTTAACAAGCAACATGCAAGAAGGCCGTTGTCGTGCAGCTTTGCAGCAGCAAGACGCTGATTCTGGTTTTAGCACAAGATCTTTCAGTGCCCTGCCACGTCCGCCACCTTCTTGCCTTCAATGGTCTGTAGTCTGGTAGTGATTTACCTTCGTGAGTTAAGATAAAAGGCCTCAGTTTGCACAGTACCATTATGATGAAGCATGTGCATGACAGGAATAATCGTTGAGTAGTCTGGGCTCTAAAAGTCTTTGCAGATAATCATGAATGTAACCCAGCAACCCCACTGCCTTTGCCTTTTTTATTTCATTTTCTCACACACAAATAATCCCATTGAGCTTGTTGTTGTGATTCTGTCACTTGCAGAAGGGAACGTACCTGCCTCAGACCTACATCATCCACGAAGAGATGGTGGTGACAGGCAGAGTGCACAACATGCATCAGCTGGGGCCTTTCATCTACCGGCTCTGCAACGGGAAGGACACGTACCGCCTTAGCCGCCGTATTGCCCGCAGACGTATGTTTGAATGAATCGGATCCAAAGTCTAGCACACCCCAAACCAAGTCCCATGGCTGAAATCCTTTCTGTGTTTTCACCGTTTCTCTCACAGGCATCAACAAGCGAGAGGCGAAGGACTGCCACCACATCCACCACTTTGAGAATACATTTGTGGTGGAGACGGTTATCTGCGATGAAGCGTAATCACAATCCAGTGACCGCTCCCACTGAAAGGCACATCTCCAGTCACCTCCCCAGCCACTGTAGCACTCCCCTGTAGATGTGATCATGTCTGAATTGCACTTTACTGTAGTTTTGATTTCCTTTGTAAAATATTTTTTCTTTCTTTACTTGCCACTGTGTTTTTGTTTCATGTTCGATAGGTGGCATTTACCCCAAAGTGTGATGCAATACTAAGTTGTTGGTTCAGTCACAGGATTTTCCCTGTAGCAAATCCTTAAGCCAATAATAAAGGATCATTTCAAGACCCCTCCTCTTCCTCTTTGGGGATTTGTATGAAGGTTACTGTCTCCATGTGTTGTCAAGGTGACTGTGTATTGTTTCTTTTTCAGCAGCCCTTGAGGTTACTTTGTACTAACGGTTATCTGTGCTGAGCAGAGGTCTTGTTTTCGGATATACTGTAGATGCAGTATATTTAGTCTTTTGTGCAATGTAAATGTATAGCTGCTGATGACTAGTTGCCTGCTTGCATCATCTCTTGCCTGTCCTCTTGCTTCCTTGTTCCTCTTTCTTATCTTTCAATCTTATCAAAACACTACCACAATGTAAAAGTTAAATAAGGCTGTTTTCAGTCTTCAGATTCCATATAATTTAAATAATTGTCCATCTCTGAATCATTTTAAGAACATTATGTTCCAGATGCACTCATTTGTTGAACCCCGCACCCCCCCCACTACATATGTAAAACATTTTTCAGATGTGTTTGCCTTTGCATGTGTCATCATCGAGGGTGAAGCGGCACTCTTAGAATGTTTTGTAAAACGTTTAAAGCCTTAGTCCAGAGTCAGACGTTGGACTAAAGTCAAAACATTTAAAAAGGGAGCATATTATCTGACATGTTAACAGAACAAAATAAACTTTTATCTGTATATTTTGCCTGTCTGTGAATAAAGTAAAAAAAAATTTATAAAAGGCTTAATTGAAAGTTTGGTGCCTTTTTTTTTTTTTTTTTTTTTTTTTTAAATCACAAAACCATAAGCAAAATAATTTAACAGTTTAACTTGCTGTTCTTTATCTTATTGTTCCTGAGGTCTTTTCAGTTTCACTTTATTTTCTGATTCTTTCCAGCATATATAAATATATATATATATATATGTATATATATATATATATATATATATATATATATATATATATTCTTTAGCAGTTCTGTAATTAGACTTGTGACTGTAAATGTGTCCATCACAAATTTTAGTTAAAGTGAGGATGTGAAGTGCCACCAGCTGGACAACATGTCAGCAAATTATTTGATTTTATCTTAGTTGAAACATGACCCCTTGCTGTTTATATATTTTTTTCTACTTTGCTTTCTGCGCACTATAAAAACTATATATAAAAACATATTTTTTCTGTGGTGACAAAGACAACCATTCTTCTCCTGGCATGAGTCTGCACCTATACAAATGTCAGAATGGTAAGTGAGGAGGATGCTGTCCAGCGATGAAGGTGTGGAGATGTTTGTGAAAGCCTCACAAGAAACTCACAAGTGGAGATTAAATAACAGAGATGTTTTTTCTTTCACTTTTAGTTTTACACACTTCTGTCTATGTTCAAAGGTTATTTTTTTAAAGAAAACAAAAAAAAGTCATCAGTTGTCTTCTGTTAAAACATTGAATGGTTTTTCTACAACAATTCAACAAGAGAACAACAATTTATTGCATATTAAACTGCGAGTCCTTGACTTTATGTTGATATTTGTGTCTTTGCCTCGCAATGAAAATGTTTTACTTTTAAGATGGTTGGATGCTTTCATGTTTAAGCTACCTATATTTAAAACTTAAACTTTATTATTCTTGTCAGTATATATCTCATGAAACCCACTGAAATTAGTCTCTGCTTTTAACCCATCACTAGTTTTCACTAGGAGCAGTGGGCCGCTGTTTTTCCAGCGCCTGGGGAGCAATTGGGAGTTAAGGGCCTTGCTCAGGTGCCCACAGTGATTCACTGTTGTTGCCAGATCTGACTTCTCTGTGGGTGAAAGGCAGGGTTACATCCTGGACGGGTCACCAGACCATCGCAAGGACACATATGAACATGTACACTGGATACTATATACTATTCAAACAGCAGAGGGTTTGATTCTCTATTATACTAATATCCCTTTAAATGGCTTGACGCTACGTTTTTCATTGACGGTAGTCTGAACTCATTGTCTAATGTCATTATTAGACTACTGCAGCTCTAGGCTACCACCTGCTCTGATGCAGCAACCTTTTATTTGTGTGTGTGTGTGTGTGTGTGTGTGTGTGTGTGTGTGTGTGTGTGTGTGTGTGTGTGTGTGTGTGTGTGTGTGTGTGTGTGTGTGTGCATGTGTGTGACGTCTCTCCAAATATCCATGATGAAAATCACCCACAGTGCTACTGGAGCATTTCAGATTTGCAGATGATACAGTTGATCTTACAGTCTGCTGATGGCTTACACCGACACCTCTCCGTCCGGAGGAGCTTGCGACTGTTGGGCTGCACCACCAACATACTCACAAATAACAACAGCCTGAGTCACACAAAGGTTTTATAGTACATAGAATATTTGAGAAAGTCAAACAACATCACAAATTTAAGCAAATCAATACTGAAATACATTACAGTTTTTTGTTGCCAAATGCATGAAAATAAGAGAATTTTACCTTTAATATTATCTCTAAATAAAATATTTCAATGCAAAAAAGAAAGTTTTTCAGATTTCAGAAGAATGTGGGGAATCAGATAATTTACAAAAGTTAAATAAGGCTCCTTACAACGGACATAATAAATGTAATAAAGTGTAATAAATGTAACGCTAAAACCAGGAGAAAATGAGCTGATCACAAAGGCAGAAAGGAAATCTGATGATCCGACTTGGAGGTGTACTCTTGTCCTGCCTGAATTCACCTCAAGGAATTTTAATTTGATTGGTTTATTAAAGACACCAAATGTAAAAATGATCAGCTGTGGTTTTCCAAAGCATTGTGTGCACAAGCGTGTGTTGATAAATGACGTCTCTGCTCATAAGCAACTCATATTGAACCTTGAAAGATTGAGCTGTTTCTTCATTTTACCAGAAGTAGAAGAAAATGCAAATGTTGACCAGTTTCACCTCTAAAACCTTAATTACATGCATTACAATGTCCTCTTTATTACACAGATCCCTGCTCTGAAAAGAAAAACCACAGCTGAGGAATCTTAAACCTGCACTGTGTTCAATGCCAGAAGAGGCAGTCATCTTCACTCCTCCATTCACTCTAAAAAGGTTGCTCTGAGTGCTTTCTGTGGGAGCTCAGTCAGATTCCTCTGCGCATGGCTAGTCTTGCTCTCAGGGAAGAGATTTCAAATTTGGTAACTAAAAAATGGATGGATAAGATAATGACCGGTGCATTCATCGTTTACAGTTAGGATGAAATTAAAGAAAACACTCAAACATTTATGTTCCTATGAAAAGTTACAAAGATACCATCTTCTCTGCAGAAAGATGGATGTGTACAGTAAATCTGAAGCTTTGTGCTTCAGACAAAGCTTTGGCCGGGTGCAAAGGCTGGAAGCAGTGGGAAACAACTAATCTGGCTCCTAAATTATCTTATGGATATAAGTTAGGTTTTAGTTGTCTAGCCTTCAACAAAGCCAGATTAACTATTTACTCCTGCTTCATTAGTGCTGGGAATATTATGGCATTTTAAAAAAATATTACAAATATGTCAAATAAAAGGTTTAGCTGACTTCAGTTTTTGTGGTAATGAGATCCCCTTTTTCATTTAAGTTTTTTGTGTAGACATTGGAGTCTAATCTGTTCTTTTCTTTATTCTGCAGAAAAGTCGTTTATTAACCAAAATATTGCGTAATTCCCGGCAAAAATATATTTGGAGGTGAAGCTGTTATCTTTTAGCCTCTATTTACAATCACTAAAAACATTTTACTGAAAAAGCTATTTTCAGTTTTTTAGTGTGGAAAAATAAAAATGAAGAGTCATTTAGTTGAAGTTGCTCCACTCATACTATAATACAAAGAACAAATAAAAAAAACAAAGAAACAAAAAAGTGAAGTGTCAAATCTGATAGCTCATCAAAATTGTGTGTCGTTTGTCTTCAGTCCTCTCGTGGTTTCCACCTCCTCTGTTTTCTTCCAGAAAGCATCAAGGGAAAAGTAGTACAATAATGGATCCAGACAACAGTTCACGGACGCAAGACAGATTATGGGCCTGAGTTTAGAACTATCTCTTGTTAACAGACCAACTGACAGCGGGAGGAAACATATAGTGAACATGATCAAGTTCAAGACAAAAAGTACCATGACGTTAATTTTGTTCTTGACCTTTGCAGAGTCACTGAGATGATTGTACAGAGTCCAACCCACCATTGCAGTGCACACAATGTTGACGGCCAGCATGATGATAGTTGATGTAGTTAGGACATAAAAATTCCCTTTTCTTGTTTGATTATGAGTAGATTCAAAACAAGTTGCGTTTTGGTTTCTCAAATCATGTGAAAAGTTCAAACCCTCCGGAATACTCATCACGATCACGCACAGCCAAACGAGTACAGCAACTTTCACAGCATTGGATGGGGTCCGAAGATGCCGTGACCTCAGAGGATAAACCACAGCCAGCAGCCGGTCCACGCTGATGAAGGTGATGAAGAAGGAGCTGGAACGAATGTTGTTGCGGAAAAATATTGTGCTCAAAAGGCACACCCCGTAGCCCAGATCCCATTTACCTGTTGCGTAAAAGTAGACCCTCATAGGTAAGGTAATGATGAGCAGCAGGTCTGAGACCGCCAGGTTGACCATGAACACAGCAGTGGGGGACTTGAAGTTGTGGTGACGAAGTAGAATCCAGAGCGACACTGCATTGAGAGGCAGGCCAATTGTCATGATACAACCAAAGACGGCAGCATAAAAATGATCTTCCATGCTGCTGGTTGGAGTATCTCCAGCTTCAGATAAGAGTAGAGTCTGTCGCTTGCTGAATGTCACCGCTGAGGCCATGAACCCCTACTTCCTCCCCCTGCACGTTGTGAGAACTGAGCGAGGTTAGGAAGAAACAGGAACTTGACTAAACAAAGTTGTGGTCTGTATGACGCAAAGAAACCTTTTTTTTTTTTAATGCCGCTTTAAAATATGATGACCTTTTCAATCTTAGACAAACGTGTTAAAAAAAATCTGATGTAGTGAGCAGCCTCTCATTTTTTTATTACAGGTATGAGATGACATAGGCCTATGTTTCTGGAAAATATTCTACTTCAAAGTAACATAAAGGAAACATGTGGGCAGAGAGGTTTCTGTAAAAACACCATGGGATGTGTCCTAAGATGACAATGCTGGGGTTTGTGCGCTGAAAATGTTAAACAATGTTTTCAAGAGCACACGAAACCGTTTTTACAAGTGATTTAGCCCGGCGTTTCCCAACGCCGGTCCACGGGACACACTGTCCTGCAGGTTTTAGACGCTATCCTGCTTCAACACACCGCGATACAAGTAGCTGTGTCACCAACAGGGCTGCGCAGACCTGGATGACAAGTTAAGGAGCACCGTTCATTACAATCAGGTGTGATGATGTTCAGACGTAACGTCGTCAATCTAAGGTGTGCTGCAGATCTTTGTAGAGAGAACGGGCTTTCTCCTAGAAATCTAATTCAAGCCATGAACATTCAACCTACTAACTGTGTCCAGAAGGGGAATCGAGGCCTATAGAGCCCTGTTTTTTCTGTTCTGTAGTTTTTTTTCACACTTTACAGTTTCATATCTGATCATTGCACAGATCTTTTTCATATGTGGTCTTCTTACTGAACATCTTGCACAGCCTTTTGATCTTGGTGCACTTTAGCCCTCATTGCTTTGCTCATTCTTGTTCTCTAGCCCTCTGATGTTGAGCTGTGCATCAATCAGATGTTTGTTGCAGAAGTTCTTTTTTTGAATACCACAGTAACACATTGCTTTGCACACTTTTAGATGACTAGTATTAGTGATCTTTAAAATGAACAGAACAGAGAAATGCATATAGGATAACACATTTCTGTGACTCTATATTATTGAAATGACTGAAATCAAATGAATCCCACTCTGTTAGAAACATTATGAGTTATGTCCCTCTCTGCTTGCAGAAACTGAAGCAGGTTGAAACATAAAAAAAATGCCCATTCTGCACAGGCTTGCATCATTTCATAAAATGCCATTATAAAGCAAAAGGTTTCTACTTATATCACCAAGCTGATGCTCTTTTCTGCTGATGAGTTTCTAAACTCTTTCTCTTTTACACACAGACAAACTCCCTCAGTTCTAATGATGCATATGAATACACACCTCATGTTACAGTGAGCACAGTCCAATGCAACTCCTTCCAGATACTATATAGGGAGTTCATCAGGAGGCCCACAGACTGAATACACATCAGGTTCAGTCTGGAGTCTGAAGTCTCTGTCTTGATGTGAGTAAACATGCTTCTCTCTCCAGCCAGTTGTCTCATCCTGCTGCTTCTTCTGAACTTTGCTGATTCTGGTGAGTTGATGAAAATGAGAAACTAAATGTAATGACTTTCATGCCTAGGTGTCTTTTTGGTTTAATGCATCATCTTAAATGTAGGAATATCAAGCCTTGATGAAATCAAATCTGAAATATCAGAAACCAAAACATTCACCGTTCATTAAATGATTAGAAGAGTTTAGGAAGGAGCAATGTCAATCTCCAGTTGGTAGTCTCTGTCTTGATGAGATATGATGAGATGCAGGTATGACAGTGAGTCGATGCTGGTTCCTCTTAGTTTTGGTATTGCCAGAACTCAGATCTCATCCTATAGGAATCACGACTGCGGTTTGAAATCCATTCAATCGTCATTGTAAGTACCACAGTTATCACTCTTTTTCCCCTGTGTCTTTCTTTCTTTTCTATTGGCAGGACGGATTCTGAGGACAATCAAGAACCATGTGCGGGATCTCCAGCTGCAAAAAAACAAGCAACTTCTCCTGATGTTCATGGAAAATGGTCATCAAGCTCTGCAACATGTGAAGGAGGCCTGGATTCACCAGCCGCTGGACCACTTCAACCGACAGAGGCGGAAAACCTTCCCTCAGGTAGAGAAAGATCACAATATGTTTTATAAATGTTGTGGAAAATATACGTGTTCTAGAGTAACTGCTGCTTAGATAACCAAGCATTTGGTTTTCTACTGTCACAAAGAAAATATCATTAAAGAAAATGAAATCTATTTGTAGGCTATTTTCTAAGAAGTTAGTGTTGTCTGGTTAACCATGGATTGAACCATGAAGAAAGATGGATAACGCTGTACTTAAAGCATAAAGAAAAATGTCATAACATAGTTTCTTGAGATTTGTTTGATTTTGATAATAGCAGAACTGATAAAACAGTTGCCAACTAAAATCATGAAGTTGGCTGCATGGCAAGAAGTGTCCTGATGTGTCCTGTCTGATTAAACTGAGCAGACAAATACAGTCAGGATGGACATTTTCATAATTTAAATTCCATTATAGAGACATAAAATCCCGATGACACAAATCTCAGCTGTGGAGATCCCATTGGCCCACACAGCTGTTTCACTTTGGTCTTTGTTTCAAGTGTTTATTTATTCTTTATCTAAAATGCTCTGTTCATCCATCTGTGTTCCAGAGGTTCTTTGTGAATGACGCATACTGGCAGCGTCCTCACGGTCCCGTGTTTCTCTTCATTGGTGGTGAAGGGGCCATCTTTGAGTTTGATGTTCTGACAGGTACTATAAGCTGAAAACGGCTGAAATGGATTTCCGTCCATGCTGTCTACCAAGAGAGTTCACGCTTGTTATCTCCCGATACTTCATGTAACACCATCAGCATAGCTGTTGCCAGGCAACAAACACAGCATCCCTGCTGCATCCATTATTAACTCTGGAGATTTCATGCAGGTCTCTCTCTCCACTTCCCCCTGTATTAATGAAACATAAAATTATTTATATTTATTTTTAAATCAATTTTGACAGTAACAACATATTTTCGCCCTGGGAATATTTTCCTTTCCTTTCCTTTCCTTTCCTTTCCTTTCCTTTCCTTTCCTTTCCTTTCCTTTCCTTTCCTTTCCTTTCCTTTCCTTTCCTTTCCTTTCCTTTCCTATTCTATTCTATTCTATTCTATTCTATTCTATTCTATTCTATTCTATTCTATTCTATTCTATTCTATTCTATTCTATTCTATTCTATTCTATTCTATTCTATTCTATTCTATTCTATTGCTTTCCTTTCCATTCCATTCCATCCTTTCAATTCAATTCAATTCAATTCAATTCAATTCAATTCAATTCAATTCAATTCAATTCAATTCAATTCAATTCAATTCAATTCAATTCAATTCAATTCAATTTTATTTATAGAGCGTCTATTACAACACAAGTTATCTCTAGGCGCTTTCCAGAGACCAGAACATGACCCCCGAGCAATTATTACAAAAACAACGGCAGGTAAAAACTTCCTTAGTGGAAGAAGGCCAGCCGGATAGAGCAAGAACTAAGAAAGACTAGAGACATAGAGACACCGTCAAAGGTACAAGACAGGATACAATAGTAACTATCATCAGTAGTCCAATTAGACTTCTGTGTATATGGGTGATATATGGATAGACGGTGATCCAAGGGGATGAGGACTGCAGGTCGGGATGTCAGCAAGTATCCAACAGACATCCACACAGACAGGTGAAGGCAGACACTGGGATGGTCAGAGGTGGAACTGCAGGTCAGCAAGCACCTTTCCTTTCCTTTCCTTTCCTTTCCTTTCCTTTCCTTTCCTTTCCTTTCCTTTCCTTTCCTTTCCTTTCCTTTCCTTTCCTTTCCTTTCCTTTCCTTTCCTTTCCTTTCCTTTCCTTTCCTATTCTATTCTATTCTATTCTATTCTATTCTATTCTATTCTATTCTATTCTATTCTATTCTATTCTATTCTATTCTATTCTATTCTATTCTATTCTAATCTATCTTATTCCATGAGCTTGTAGCCAAATGTTTTTAGCGGTGAATTATTGTCAGAAGGAAGTGTGGTAATAAGGGTATGTAGTTTCCATGATGATGCGGTTGGAAAGTAGACCTACTTTGTCTAACCTCAAACGCGTTGGGTGGGAGGTTCAGCGTTGAAGAGATACTTTGAATGTACCTCTGGTGCATACAGAATTGTTCCACTTAATCTTATTCTTTATTGCTATATAATATCAAAATGCTTTAAAACTTTGCTGTTAAAGATTAAGCAATAACGGAACACAGACATATATTCCAGTGTCATGGTAGTTCCCTGGAGACTGAATAATTGTGATAAAAAATCGTTTATTTTTATGTATCTATGTATGTATGAATTTTATTGTCTGCAACCTCTAACCTAGGTCATCATGTTGAGATGGCTAAACAGCATGGAGCTCTGCTTTTTGCCGTGGAACATCGTTTCTATGGCAACAGCATCAACCCTGATGGCCTAAAAACGGAGAACCTGGCAGACCTGAGCAGCCAGCAGGCGTTAGTATCTGATCCCTTCAAATGTGTGTGTGTTGGTGTGTATATTCAAAGCAGCAGTTTCTACTCTCTCACTCTTTTTTGATTCCTCTGGGTCGGTTTGGTTGAAAATCCCTTGCTTTGGTTTGAAAGCCTTTGGTTACTATTTGTTTGTGTATATTTGTTTGTAGTTATGTTTGACTAGCGGGCCTTGAGAAAATGTTCTTATCATGGCTGCACAGCATAAACAACCACTAAGACACTTTAACTTTCAGATATTTGCATAAATGGTGGTTTGGAAAATATGGATATTTTAAGCCACTTAAAAACACAAAAACAAATATATCTTAATATTATAATATAACATTTATTTCTCATAATATTTCTCCTTAAAGGCAGATGTGGGACAGCTTGTGTGTTTTTGCATGTCTTTCTAAAGTATGCCTATGCAAATGCACATTCCCAAATTTACATTTGTAACTGTAGGTGTGTGTGTACCAATCATTTGTATTTCATTCTCCTTGTCCCAGACTTGCTGACTTGGCCGTTTTTCACCAGTACATCAGCCAGACCTTCAACCTGAGCAGCAGGAACACGTGGATCAGTTTTGGAGGTTCATACTCTGGAGCTCTATCTGCCTGGTTTAGAGGAAAGGTGCAAGAAAAGGCTCTTACGTGAATCTCTTGAATCATTCTAAGCTGCATGAATCTTAACTTTAAATATTTATCTTGCAAAATAAAAAAACATAGTTATTTATTAAGATAAATGATTAATTCTTGCCAGTTATGTGATTTTAACAAACGAGTATGCATTTAGTTTGCATTTGTACTGATGTTTATCAGCTGGAATAAGGCAATAACAACCACATTCTCTGGTATCTGTTTCTGTAGAACTGCAGAAAAGATGTGTTTTATGATAAGCAACCTCAGATAAACAGCACATAGAGTATAACACAGCCAAAATGCACCTTGTGAAAAACATAATAAAACTCAATATGATTACGATTTATAACCACAGTGTCAACAACTTGAAATAATCTTTTGATGTGTATTATTATTAGTCTCTCACATCATTGTGAACGAATTTTGGCCCACTGGTCTCTTTGACCTGTGTAACTGAAGTGTAATGATTTTCCAACATATATCTAAAACCTAAGATCATTCATTACCCCTCTGAATGCCTGGAACTCATATGTACGCCTGGTTAAAGTAAAAATGATTCCTTTAATGAGTCTCTTTTATATCATCAGAGTGTTGTAGTAGTAAGTATTCCTCCCTCTCTCAATATAAATCCCACAACTGGACCATTTAGTACAAATGAGAATCAAACTTTGAAAAATTAGAATAACAGAATGTATGCTTTATACAATTGGCTTGTGAAATTTGCTAAACAATAAGAAGCTGGTCATACAGATTGTATATAAACTGCATGTGTTATATTTGTTAGCGGGATTGGTTTATTTTCTGCTGCTGGAGTGGCCAAAAACAGAGTTTTCCTCTAATAATTCTCCTTCCATGTGATTCATTTTTGATATTGGATCTTAAAAAGCTTAAAGTACATGTTTTTTTTCATACATAGTGAGAAAGTAAACCTCACATATAACAAAGTACACAACATAACATTCAATATAACTGACTTTATTTGTATAATTCATTCCTTCTCCTTGCATCCACTTGCAGTTTCCCAATCTGGTGTTTGGAGCTGTGGCGTCTTCTGCTCCAGTCAAGGCGAAGCTGGACTTTTCTGCTTATAACAACGTAAACTATCCATGGACACAAATTTAACATGGACACATGTTTGGACCCTGTTCTTTTATTTTGTATTCGTGTCTCAATACACCCCAGGTGCTGATTCTGGTAAAGAATATTAACTGGCATGGTTTCAACCATACCACTCTGGGGTTGAGGAACTCACAAGTCTTTTTTTAAAACTAAGTTGTATCCCTACGGCACTGCACACCGAACTGTAATCACACTTGGTGATGTGTGTTTCCTCCTCACACCCACCTCTGTTGTTTTTGTCTCTTTCAGGTTGTTGGAGTGAGTCTGATGAATGAAGCCGTTGGTGGCTCAGAGAAGGTGTGAAGGCTGCCACCTGTCTTTGTCTAGTATGAGATGCAGCCACTGCCCGTCTGTAAGGTTTGTGTTAAGTTCAGTCTCGTGTTCTCCCTGCAGTGTCTGGGTAAAGTGCGGGAAGCGTTTGCTGCCGTGGAAGCGGCGCTGATGGGTGGAAATTCCAGTCAGGTGGCCCGTGACTTTGGCTGTTGTCAGAATCCCAAGAATCTGGATGATCAGGTGAAGACTTTGAGTTTAGGCTTCATGAAATCGTGTTTTTATGCTTAGAAAAGGAGTACAATGTGCCACCTGAGGCATTTTTTTTTTTTTTGTGAGGAGTTTAGATACAAGTACATTGTGATTATTATTATGATTATTCCAACTGAAGAGGGCTTTAAATCCCTCTGGACAAAGAGGAAGTTCTTGACATGTTTAACAAAAGAAGCTTATGCTCTAGATCTTTTATTTCCATTCATTTTTTGCCAAATTTTCTAAGCATAGATAAAACACCATTTAATCAACAACCATTAAAACTTGATATCCTATAACTGTTGATACATTGTTCAGATTGTTCACATTTATATCTGTATTACTTTCAAAAGGCTAATAATTCATCAATCAAACTGCTATTTTTGCTTATATCAACACAATATTTTTTTTAGCTAAAGGCAAAATAAACTATTCAGCGTTTTGTCTTAAACCTTTATTTTACTAACCCCGTTACTGTTCCTGTTGAATTTGCTGTGTAGTCCTTATGACTTACCTGTGGCTATTTTATCAATGTATCAATTAGTTAGTTATTTTAACTACAGGTTTTATATTAACTAACTGTCCTACAAACTACACCAGGTCACCAATTACTCTATCATGAATTAAACCTCTTAAATGTGTAGTACTGTATGTATAGCAACATTAACCAACTGCTGTGGAAAACTATTTTTCATTGACCTTACAAGATTACATTTATTCGTTGTAGAATACCATTTATATTTAGCCATTAGAAATTATTTAATGCATTTTCTCTTTAACTTAATTTCATTATTTGCTATATTCTTTTTTTTTTTTTTTTGCATGTCAGGTCTAAAATGATAAAATGATAAATGCCAGTAATCCTATTTTCAACGGTCAAATTTCAACAGGTGATTGTGATGACGAACAGGTACAGAAGCAGTTTCTATAAATGCTGAGCCCTGAAGAGCAAAGATGGGCAGAGGAGCTTCACTTTGTTAACAAATGTATACGGAAAATAATTGGAATATTTAGTAACATTGTTTCTTAAGGAAGAATTGGAAAGGATTTACATATTTATCCTTCAAAGGTCCGTGGTCTCATTAAACAATACAAGGAATCAAAAACTACAACATGGAGCTACATTCACAAACCCACTTAAAACTTTACTGGACAAAGAAAAAGTCTTTCTTTCTTTCTTTCTTTCTTTCTTTCTTTCTTTCTTTCTTTCTTTCTTTCTTTCTTTCTTTCTTTCTTTCTTTCTTTCTTTCTTTCTTTCTTTCTTTCTTTCTTTCTTTCTTTCTTTCTTTCTTTCTTTCTTTCTTTCTTTCTTTCGTTTTACTTTTTCCAGAGGTGGTATTAACATCTTTCAGAGACATCTGGTATGGATCATCTCATAGTAACACATGCACTGTGGTCAGACAAATCAGTCTTCTGAATATTTCTGTTTTGGAAGAAAGTAGCTCTTTGTGCATTGATGAAAAGGATAATCCAGTCTGTTATTAACAAAAAGCTTAACGCCAGGCTTTTTGATGATATGGGGTTGTATTAGTGACCTTTACTTAAGGAATGGCAGCCTTGATGCAGAAACGTACAGAGAGAGAGAGAGAGAGAGAGAGAGAGAGAGAGAGAGAGAGAGAGAGAGAGAGAGAGAGAGAGAGAGAGCAGAAAATGCTACCTTTCTCTTTTCTTTCACTTTCTTCTTCTTAATCTATTTCTGACATGGGATGAATGCTTCTTAGCAGAAGTTAAGTATTTTATCTCTCTTCTTTCTTTCAGATTGAGCTGATTCAAAACCTGGCCGACATTATAATGGGAACAGTGCAGTACAATGAAGAGGGCGTGCTTCTGTCCATCAGTGAGATCTGTGGTGTCATGACCAATGAAAGTGGGGTCTACAAGAAAGAGATGGAGGCCTACAGCAGCCTCATAAAACTCTCACAGGCATGGGAAAACCCTCCGCCATTCTTTTTTTTTTCCAAGTTAATGTTCAATTGTCACCACCAGATGTCACCCCAGAGCCATATTCCCGACTTTCTCGCAAGAGAAAGACTTGGACCACACTCACAACCCCAAACCTGAGCAGAGAATATGTGCAGCTTTCAGGTGATTTTTATGTTTCATGTGTACTTCTTGTGCAGATATACAGATCGACTATGGAGCAAGAATGTCTTGACATCTCTCATGAGAACACTGTGAAAGATCTTATGAACACGTCTCTCCACACTGGCAGGAGATCTGAGAGACAGTGGACCTACCAGACGTGCACAGAGTTTGGCTTCTGTACAGCACACACACTCAAACTGAAGCACGTTGTCAGTCTTCAATCTTTCCGTGCCCTGACTCTCCTTTTTTTGTATGCATACCTGCAGATCAGACCTGTGAGGACGTTGCCTGTCCTTTCTCAGGGATGTCAACCCTGCAGGCTGAGACCAGGCTGTGTGCCATGGTTTTTGGCATTTCCCAGCATTCTCTGCCCGCACATATCGCCTTCACAAACCGTTTCTATGGAGGAGGAAACCCACACACACGCAGGGTCCTTTATGTCAATGGTGAGACTTGCTTTAGTAAAGACAAAATTTCCCTTAATCCCAACAAAGCCAAATCCCACAGTGAAGCAGTTACTGCGTTCATTGTGGGACAATCAAAGACTACGAGAGTTGTCTGTTGTGACCGGATGAGATGACAAAGCTGCAGGGTGCAACTAGTAAAATCTCTATGTTATCATCACCACAGGAGGAATTGACCCGTGGAAGGAGCTGTCAGTGGTTCAGGACAGAGGAGACAAGGGAGATGAAGCTCAGACAGTTTTCATTAAGGACACGGCACACTGTGCTGATATGTCGAGTGGAAGAGTCACAGACCGCCAGTCACTCAGGAAAGCAAGGAAGGTGAGCACACCCAACTGAGTCAGTTAATGTGAGCTTTTGTTTATCATCTTCTGCTCTGGGTCAGCAAGGCAACACTATCCAGGAAAATAGAAAAAAAAGAGGCGAATTTCCATTAAAAAAAAAACTGTTAAACTATTAGAACATAATGTTTTACAGTAAAGTGTTGCATTGCTATTTTTGCGCAAAGAAGATCAGACAAATAACTTTTAGCGTTGCATAACCCCAGTGTCATGCCTAGTGTGTAACGGGGTTTTGGACTTTGAAAACCGTGTGACTCACGTCAGGTTCAGCTGGAACACATACACATACACATACACATACACATACACATACACATACACATACACATACACATACACATACACATACACATACACATACACACACACATACACATACACATACACATACACATACACGTACACGTACACATACACATACACATACACACACACATACACATACAAGGACTTTTTTGTGCATCGATCACACATTACGTTACATTACATTAGAGATGCCTTTTATGTAACCAGGAAGAATGATTACAATTATAATCTCCATATCGATATGTTGTGTTAGGATACACTTGACAAGTTTGAACCTTGTCTATATAGTTTTACTTGAGATAGCCATATAATTTCAGCAAAAACTAGACAAATCTAACTGCCTAAGGATCATTAACTGCTTTGATATTTTAAATGACACTCTTCAATACATCCATCGATAAAATCAACCCTTCTTCTAAAATGACAAACCAGCATTATTACTTTGCACTTGCATCATAAAATCAAATGAAATGAGTTGTTATGCACTTCTGTTTTGCATCTTTCCACCTCCCAGGAGATTGAGAAACACGTAACAGAGTGGCTGAGGACAGCAGCCCAGGAGAAGATGGGATCAGATCAGATGATCAACTAGAGCAGCTCTTATCTCTGTCCCCTGACACTGATAAGAAATAGTTCATAATCTGGCCCGACTGGTCAGGTCTGTTCTGCTTCATCCTCCTCCGCCCTGTCCTTCATTGACTTCAGTTCTCTACCTCCTCTAGCTCCTTCTGCAAGAAACTCAGACCTCTGCAGTTAATACGTGTTTGGGTAGCTCTGATTTTATTTGAAAGGATTTCTGTGTTTTTTTGCAGATATTTCTTGCAGATACATCCTTGCTGTATTTGGTTTGGAATATGTTATCAATATTGGGAATAAATGATATTTGATGATTTTTAAGCTTATCATTTGTTGAATTTGAGTTTTGGTTTATTCCTAATACAACAACGTTGAACTGAATTACTCTCTTGTTGCTGATTTTATTATTATTATTTTTACAATATTATTCAGTTACCTTGTATTGCCACTAGGATGTGGTATTGAAACACAAATGGCTCTTTAAAAGCTACATTAGATGAGAGGTTTGTTCTGTTGTTTCTTATTAAATGTACATGTCAATGTGAAACATTTTGCTTGAGTTTGATTCTGCTTTTCGAATCCCCCCCTTTTTTTTTTAAACAGAAAACCATTATGTTCTGTCACAGTGTGGATGTGACAGTTATATTGATCTCAGTCAAAGAAATCAGAAAGATATGAGTTGTGCTTGTGGGAGAAAGGTGAGGGGCGCACCAGTTGTCCCAAGGCCATCTGTTTTTGCGTGTGTGTTTGCGTGAGTGTGTGCGTGAACCTCTCAGCAGGGGGGTCAAAAGTGGGAGGTCACGACCCATCTGACCCCGTGTGAGTGAAGATCATCAATCAACTAGAGGCTGGACAGAACAGCAGGAGGGGACACACAAACACACTCAGATTTACACACAGAGATTACTGTAACACACACACACACACACACACACACACCACCAAAAACACCTGAGAAGCAAATATTTGGTACTGAACACATTAAAAGCACATTTGAATCCATTAGAAAAGTAATTATGAGTTGATTAGAATAGAAACTATCTCATGGTTAGAATGGAATCCCCCCTCCACAAACACACACACAAACACACAAACACACACACACACACACACACACACACACACACACACACACACACACACACACATTTACTTGCATGAAGACCTCGAGGACATGTGCTGCTGGCTAAATGAACTCTGTGTTTTCTGTGATGCTCAATGTGCTTTCTTATTCGGGGGAAACACAGATGCTATCACACCTCAGCGCAGAGAAAGATGGGACAGGTGGCGAGACAATGAAGCCCTCAGCCTCTTCTATCCTACATCTTCCTATTCATCTGATTTTGAACAACTTTTGTCTTCTTATTGTTGTAAACAAGCGCACACCCACAAAAAGATGCATGCACACTTCCACAAAGTCTAAGAGTCACTATCTGGATTATCAGGCAGCACTTTCAGTGCGACGGGACATGCTTTTTCTCTTCGCACTGCTCCTCCTCCTCCTTCTGCAGCCTGTCCCGTTGATCAATGAGGAAGTTCTTGGGCCTCAACTATTAATCAGAGCCTATCGGCTATCTGTCTGCTGGGCCAACCAATCACGACCCTCCGACAGCTGGGCCATGAAAAATGTGGCCTGGTGGATGGAGGGTAGGTTGGGATGGGGCAGCGATGGGGTCTTGCAGGAGAGGAGGGAGGTGAAGGAGCACTCCATCTCATCCACATCGGGTCATGGCCGCACAACTGCCCAGCATTTAATGCCTGTACAGTTGAGTCTTAACATGGGGATGGCCTCTGCACACAAAGTTCACAAACTTAGTGACAGAAAAGATCAACGCATTTTCTTCCTGCTTTTTATTTTAATCCAACAGAGGTATTTTGCAACTGTGCAGCATCTTACGTGTCAAAATCGCACACAAAGTTTTAATGAATTCTGTGTATATGAAGCCTCTCCAGCAGAAAACTTCCCAGTGAAAAGTATGACACTCTTGATCCGATGTCCAATAATGAGGCTTGTACTTGCGCCTCAAAGCTTCATCAACATGCTGCCATCGCTCTTCTGCATAATCACCATGCTCACACTCATCCATTCACATCTTATTGCCATGATTAGATTACATCTAATGCTATTACACCACTCCCATCTCTCCCCCTCCTCTTCACTGCACCTCTGTCTCCATCATCATAGATTTCTTGAAGATCTTATTAGACTGTGATGCGGTGCAGGTCTGTCTCACTCCCCCTTTTTTTGGGATTTATGAACCCTCAGACTTCTCTCCTTTAATCTGTCTCTCCTCCTCCACTCCCTTCCTGCATCTGTCCATCTATCATTCCCAGGGTTGGCTTGGACGGAAGAGTATTAATCCCACCGTCCCATCCCTCACTCCTGTGGACAGATGAGGAGATGGAGGAGGAAGATGTGGATGAGAGGAGGAGGGGTAGAGGGTAGGAGACCTCATTACTTTTCATAACATTTACAACATGCAGCACGGTGGGAACTAATGACGAGGCATGGTAGTGGATGTATGCAGATTTGTTCAATGAGATCACAGCTTTGGTATCTTCAATAGGTTTGAGGAGGTGGTGAGGTGAGGGTGTGTGGGTGCCGCATAGTAGCAATCACTGCAGATGATACACAACTTGATGTGTGTGTGTTAGTTGCAGAGTGTACTTATGCATAATTGGGGTTTAAACAAATAAAACAAAAATGCCTAATAAGCCAGCAATGTTTTCAAATGGACAACAGAAACACGCAGCTTGGTTATCAGAATCCAATCAGCTTTTGATAAGTCCAGTCTTTAAAGGCTTAATTACTGGGGGGGGCACAAAGAAAACAAGGAGTTTAAAAAAGAAAATCAAGGTAAAACGAAAAGAGAAATAAACCTTTGACTAGAAGTAAATGTAAAGCTGGCTCTCCTCTTCCCCTCAGCCCTCTCTCCCCATCCAGGCTTGTGCACTGACAGGTAGATTAAGGGGTGTGATAGATGCCCCTCTCTGTATCTCCATCTCTCCAACCCCCACCCCCCTTCCCTCCTTTCCATCCATCATGGCGGCTGGTGTAATTGCGGCTGCATGGGGCTGGGAGAGGGGGCCTCCATCCATCTCCTTAACAACAAACAGTCACGAGGACGGATGGCGCTGCACTCCCCAGTTAATCTCTATCTATAAGAGGGAGGGTGGTGGTGGTGTTTGGGGGGGGGAGAGAAGAAGGAGTGGAGAAATAGAAGAGGAAAAAAAAAACAATCCTAAAAACAAAAAGTGAGGGAGGGTGTTAAAGACAGTCGCCTTCGCCCTAACATGTAGAAACAGCAACAAAGGATGAATGATCTCCTGAAGGAAAGAAACTGCAGGGAAAGTTTGCAAACAGGCTGCAAGAGCAAGCTGATAAGGGTGAATTTGCCTTGCAAGAGTGCCAGAAGAAAGAAGGGGTCATGGAGAGAAAATATGCCTGCATAGGGGAAATTTATCCCCGTGCTGCCAGACGACCCAGAAACTAGAGAGGCACAGGCTCATAAAAATGCACTCTGCACCCCCTGACTGCTCTCCACCTTTACCCCTCTCTCTTTCCTTCTCTCATTTATCCAGTTCCTCCACTTCCCTCCATCACTGTGATCCCTCTCCCTCTGAAGCAGGCAATGTAGGGTCACAGTTATCTGTGTTTGTTGGGTGGTTGTGTGTCGTTACCAGGGGTCAAGGCAGCCATATTTCCTTAATGGTGGAGTCACTGAAGTCAACAAGGCTGGGTGGCCTTCTGAAGTCGAGTAAAACTACACGTTTGTGGCCAGATGACTGCACTGAGAGCACCAGTATCCAGTAGTTTGTCGCCTTGCTGACGGGGGCTTCTAATTTGGAAACAAAGGGAAGCTGTCATATTTATGTTTGTAGCAACAGTGGCATGCTGTAGAAAAACTATCGAGAACAAGCCGTCTGAAGAAGAAGAAGGTCTGGCGTCTCATAAGAACTTTACGTTATTATAGCCAATCAATTCCTCAACAAAGAAGAATATAAAGAAACGTTTGCATTCCCACATCCACACAGATGCACACTCACATTTCTCTTCTTGTTGTGTCCCTGTTTCTAGCCTTGGGCATTGCCTGCAGTGAGGACCAACTCAGAAGGGGAGCGCCATGACCCTCCAGCATGCAAGCAAACAAGTGGACACACACACATGCAAGCACACAGTACATACATTTCTTAGTCTGCTGTCATGAACACACATTCATGCCGGCATGAGTGCAGACACACATACCAGGCCTTGGTAGGGACGGAGCAGCAAGTGCTCGAGCCTTGACAGGGAGTGACAAATAACTGCAGCAGCCCTGACGTGCAGAACGGCCCCTGCACAGAGAACCTGCCTGACTGATGTTCAATTCTGTGGTGCAGAAAATGAGCCTGTTTTTTTTTTTCTCTTTTTTGCAGGAGGGCTCAACAACAGAAGGCAATCACATAAGCCTGAATTAAACTCTCTCTGACAAAAATCACCTTCTTTTCGGCTTGTTTGAATCGAATGCTGTTCTTGTTTTGAATGAGAACAGAATGCACATTTTGTGCTTTGATGCACGGAGAGAACCCCAACATAAAATATATCCTGTTCAAGATGTGCAGTTTGATGATCAAAGTTACACATTTCAGGTAATTCAGCCAAAGAAAAATAAAAAGCACAATTTTTGGAAATAATCAGTGCCAGTGGAAATAATTCAACATTTTGATGACAAAAAAAAAGTTCATTTTGAACGCGTAGATGTAAATATCCTATTTCTAATTACAGAGCCATAAAAATGCATTAATCACGAATGAATTTGCAACGCAACCAAACTAACACAAAGTACTTGTGTTCATTGATCAGTATTTCTGACCAGTTCTATTACATCCGGGTCAGGAAATAAACAACAAAGGAATGAGAAATAAATGTAAATGAAACAATTTTGTGTACCCTGTTTTTTATTTTATGAAATATGCCGATTTATTGAAAAACAATAAATGAATAAAGAACCCCAAACACTTATTGGATGTAGATTCTTTGGTAAATCGACGCTTGTTCCCATTGAGAAGCTTTTTGCACGACTCAGCTGGTGCTTTCTAACATTTTTCCTGTGTTAAGTGTTGAAGCTCTTATTAGTTTGCAGGAGTGCTTTTTGTAACAGCAGATGCCAGCTCTCTCATGAGGTTTGGTGGTGGCAGTTCAACACAGTATACTTTTTTTTTTTAACCATTTGTTTGTGCTCTTGTTTGAGTTGCAATCCTGCTAAAGGACCAAAGACCTTCACCTGGAGTACAGTTTTCTACCGCTCAATAAATGTCATTTTAAAATGTTGTAGGATTGTATTTTTTTTTTACCATCAGTTCTTTTCTGATTTATTAAATACCTCTAGTGGCAGAGGCAACAAAGCAACCCCACAGCATGACACCACTCCCATCATATCTTACTGTAGGTTGGGAAATCTTTTCCAAATGGACTTCATCTCGCCATCTTTCTACATATAAACAAACTGATGTGCTGCATTCACGATGAGCTCCTCTTTGGTTTCATCTGGCCATATAACAGTATTATCAGAAAATTTAGAGCTTATTTATTAAAGTGTTTGCAAATATCAGCCTTTTGCTTTTGGTCTTTCTAAAATTTATGGTGTTGTTTTTTATCTTAATCCATGAAACTCAATGAATAATGAGTCAGCAAATGATATGAGCTGAAACCAATTCAGATCTCTAGATCACTGTGAACCTACAATTAATAATTACATTAATTAATTCATTCATTCATTTGTGCACAACCTGCATTGAGTCTTTTTTTTTAAACTGAGTTTAATCTTTGCATCACTTTCTGGACATGTTGTCATGGTTACATGAGTATAAAACGTCTTGGTAACATCACACACGGTTTTGGTAATGCGATAAGGTAATGACATAAGAGATAAAACTCACCCCAAGTCCTAATACTTTTGGCCGTTTATAAATTAAGTAAAACAATAATTCAATGTTCAGTTCAGTGGGTGATGTGTAAATGCTGAAAACAAACCATGTACAGATTAGTCAAGTTTCATTTAGTCTTTTTTTCAAATTTTTTAACTGGGTTTCAGAAATTGTTTCTTTCTATTGTTTCTACATTAAAACTTAATATGTTGTGTTCAAAAAAGTTTAACAGCTATTTGTGTTTTAAAAGGTCTGTTGCAGTAGTTCCTAACAAAGAAAACAAAAATGAAATGACACAGTTTGAAGATTTTGTCCTCTTCTTCAGTCCGTCTTGCTGCTTTTGAACTCCACGTTCTTTCACAGCTGCATTTTAATCAAACGTTGCTCCGTTAGTTATTTCAGGACATCTGTGTCTTGGCACAGCAGTTGTGTCACCTTTCATTTTAAAATTAAAATGTGTTGTATTCAACTTCGTTGTGCTGTGTATAAAAGGGGGCGTGTCGTGATACCATAAAACCGACAGATCCTTTGAGTGTTTATGGTATTCTGTAATCTGCGTGTTTAGATAGCAGCCTGTGGATAAATGTTACTCAGCCCGAAGATTTATGGCGCAATTCATCTTTCTTAAAACAATCAGATCTGCTCAAGAAGTCAATGAAATTAGGCTAAACCTCATGCACTTGTAATGGAGGTTAAGATAAAGGGAACCGTAAATCCCTGTAAACATGAAATCTTTACATGTTGCACACGTCACTGTTAATCCTTTTCATTCAAATTGTTGAAGGGAAAACAAGCCTTGGATTCGCCTTTTCCAGGCCATTGACACAGCTTCATGGCTGCATTACCGGCTCAGTGTAGGAGGGGGTGGAGCGCTGTGATCACCTCTGTAGGAGACCAGCACCCTGCAGAGTTGAAAGGCCCCTGGCTGCAGGGCCCACTCACAGGCGGCTCCACGCCGCCCACGGAGCCGCCTACCCCAGCCTGCTGATCTGCGCCGTGTAGCTGCTGATTGAAGTGCAGCCGCCTGTTGGTCCCTCACAGCGGGGCCGAGGAAAGAGGAGCGTTTTGGATAATTATTATGTTACTTAGGTGTCATTTACAACACAAGACTGGGACTCTAGCTCTCCCACTAACATCTGAAAGGCTTTTTATTCTCTCTCTTAGGTTAAAATTAAACTTTCTCACTAAAACTGCTTTGTTTTCTCTCTTTTCTCAATCAACAAAAGAGGGCCATAAGGAGAATACGTGTGCTGTGTCAAAAGGCTGACCTTTGATAGATGCCTATCAAAACAATAAAACACTCCGAAAGCTATCTGTCAGTGAATTCCTTGTCAGAGACGTTTAAATTTATGACCCACTGGCGACTTAATTAAGCCCTCTCATTTCACTCCAAAATAACTTAAACTTATTCTCAAAATGACTTCTATTCTCATGCATGTAAAGATTTCTGATGCTGGTACAAAATCAAGCTGAACAATCAAAGAGTGAAACTTATTTATTATGAATGTTATTTTTGATGAAGCAAAGTCTAACTTTTACAAGACGTAGGGAGGATTTAACCACCACCTGAATCAGTCCCCAACTTTTGTACGTTATGTTTGAATTAACTCCACGGAGTCAGTCATGGATCAAGGATGAAGGAAAAGAAGGTGTGTGTCGGTGGTGGTGGGTGGTGGTGGTGGTGGGGTCTCGTGGGTCCCGTGGGAGAGCCAAGATTAAAAAATAAAAAAAGTATAAAGTAAAGACAACAACCAAGTGGCTCTTCTCTTGCGTTTTGTGAATGTGATGAGGAGGAAGAGGAGGGGGTGGAGGAGGAAGAGGAGAAGGAGGAGGGGAATGGACTGAGGGTGGGGCGGAGGGGGGGCTGCAAGGGACCCCGTCGTGTTTTGACCCCCAGAAGCCTCCTCGCAACCCGCCACCATCAGAGCCACCACTCCTCCTCCTTCACCTCTACCTCTTCGCCTCCTCCTCCTCCTCCTCCTCCCTCTCGCCTCCCGAGGCTGAAAACACCATCGCTCATACCGGTCCGTGACATTTTCCAGCCTCTCGCCGTATGCTGCGCGGACAGCGAGCGCAGAGAGCCAAAAAGGAGGTGCGCGTTTAGGGGGGGAACGCTGTGTCTCCGTCGTCTGCGGCCACCAAGCATCCCCGACGCTCTGAGATCCGGACCCATAGCCAGAGGCGCACCAGGCGGAGGCGAGGCGCTACGGGAAGCCTCTGCTCCCTGGACCGCACCGGACACGGCCCTCGCAGCACTGGATACGGCGGATATTTAGGTCTCGGTGGGACATTTTACACAGTTTACTGGAACCTCGTAAGCTATCACTCATCAAGCAATAGTATTTAATAGGCTGTGGGAATTACTTAACGCCTTTATTACCTCTAAGTGGATAATAACCCATTAGGCTATTAGACAATAGGCTCTCAGGATTTTATCCGTCCATAAAACAACCAGTCGCATTATTATGTGGTAATATAAGACGCGATGGACGCGGAGTAAACACAGGAGCAGGTTTCCACTGTTCTCTACCCGCTGATTTCTTTTCTTAATCCCGTTGGGTTATTTCGTCTCGATGTTGATCGTGTTTACAACTTAATTATTGATGCATATGACAAAACAAATGTACTCTCATCTCCAGGACTCCGGAGACAGAGGGAGGGAGCGGAGCTTGCTGGACTAGCCAAGCAGAGCATCATCATCTCCGGTGTGGGCTTGGCCGTCGAGTCGCATGGAGAAGAGGGTAGGTCTGCTCATTTATTTCTTTATTTACTTTCCACTAGTGTGATTTTTCCACAACATGCGCTGGGTAACATATCTTTATATCACCACGATAGACGACGATCATCATCATAAAAGGAGGCGCACATGGTTGGGAATCCAGTTTGCAGTGCACAGCCGTGTTTTAGCTGCCACATAATCACAAGGCCCTGTAATAGTATGTGGCGTTACTTGCATTGACTTAATCCTAAGGGGAATCCACAAAACAAATGCATTTTGTGCTCAAAAAATTGTCAAGAAATGTCCTGGATATGCTACGGTATTTTACTGTGCAGCACTTATGGTGAGGCCAAGAAGAACAACTTTTAAAAGACAGCATAAGGTGAAATAAGGTGAAATTCAGTCCAGAGTTATAGATAACTTGTGCAACGTGGCAACTGTTGATTTAGACGTGAGATTGTATCCTCTCCCCAAAGTCGCAGGCTCTGTAGTTGTTTGATGTGAGTCAGTTAAGGGGGTAGAGAGTTGGTCATTAAGAGGCAGAGGAGCGCTGGGGAGATGCAGCGCTTCAGTTCGGTAAGTAGGTCAGTTTTTTTGCTACAGTGATTCAGAGGCTTGTTGGTGGAGGAGGAGGAATAGAGCAGAGTCTGACGGGCAGCAGGAGAACTGAGCCCTTTGCCTTGAAGAGAGCAATTAGTGATGTACAGTGTTCAGGCAGAAAATCAGTGCTGTATGAAACCAGTGGCGGCAGAGCAGAGAGGACTCAAGAGGACGACAAACACGCCCATGCAGAACCAAATCCAGCAGTATCCGCGGAAAACAAATTTAAATAAAGTAAACCAAAGAGAATTCAAACCGGTTCTGCGGACGCGGAAGAAGAATCACAAAATGCTTTTCTTTCTTTCTTTGCTTTTCCTTTGATAAGGATAAGTTGTATTTTGACTATTTTTATTTTCGCAAAAAAAAAAAAAGAAAAGAAAGAAAAGTAAATAAGTCTAGTTATTTTAAGCAAAAGAGTTCTGAAAAACAAAAGGATATGTTGTCCGGAGTTGTTGGGGACATAATCTGAAGTTCTCATGCGGCTATGATCTGCAACAGGTATAGTTTTTATTTTTTATTTATTTATTTATTTTTTACTTTGAGCGACTTTAATAGAACTTTAAATATCGCCAAAAACGCCCAAATAGTTGCGCACGTACCTGCATTAAATGATAGTCACTGTTTCCCCTGTTTGGTCAAGATTTGTTCTAGTTTCGCTTTTCTTTCTGCACGTACAGGAGAATTGGGAAGTTTAAGGGGAAATCATAAAAAAATAAATTAGAAAATGTAACATTATTGCTGCCCGCAAACATGTTCATAAGCTTGTTTTATTTACTACTTTTGAATGATATTTCATGCAGGGAGAAATGTAATTTTTCCGTTTGTTCCGCTGTTTTAATGGAGCAAACACACATTTCACACTATATATTACAATTTGATCTATTTTAGATCCTCACAGTTAAATTGGCGTATTCTTTTCTGGTAATAGAAGAGTATGTGCGCTATAGCCGCTTGGTCCAGGTCCACTTTCATAAAATGACGTGAAAACATAACTGTACTCTTCCCAACAGCGCGGCGGGGGTTAAGCCTTTTTATCTTCGTGCTAATAACTTTTCTATTGAAAAAAAAACGCAGTTAAAATATTTAAAAGAAAGGGTTGCTCTGAAATCTGCTTGCCAGCTTCGTGACTTAAAAAAAAATATTGGAAAATTCTCGGAATTTGTCATCTAAACTTGTGCGCTTTGATCCGCTTGACACGTAGAAACTGGATAGGGGCCGTGCGTAAAGAGAGACGCGCAACATGATAGCAGTGATTGTGTTAATAGCCAGCCTCCATAAAAACTAGAAGGTGTCCCGGGGACAGGGCCTCAGAGCAGGTGCTTTCTGTGATCCCGGTGGCCATATGGAGCTCCAGAGCACTACAATATGATAAGCCACTCAGGACAGTGGTTCCCAAGGTGGGGTCCTGAGACCTCCAGAGGTTCTGTAGAGGGGTTTCTAGGCGGGCAGTACACGGGCATTGAGATGAATCGTTAAAGTTCTTGTTTAATAGGTTAAGAAAATAACTTTTGTTAATTTTTTCCTGTTGGTGTCTCACTCCAATTAGATTAGATAGTAATAAAATTAACAAATTATGTCAAAAGCCATCTAAAGTTTAACATTTTACGCTTAAAGCTTAATTTGTAAGTCAAATTGTGTTCTGAAAGCATTGAAAGTAACTCAAAATAAAGTCTTTTTTCCTTTAATGGCTGCAAATATGAGATCACCCCGTTTTACCTTGAACCTCACATTTCAGTTGTAAATCTTCTTGCTGCAGCCCATCAGCAGAGTCTCTACAGATAAACTGCACTGAGCGCATAATAACTTTTATGGCTTGGTTGAAATAACAGTGAAGTGAAAGGTGTGCAGTTGAGGCCACTGAGCAGGGATGTCTGTCTGTGATCCCAGCTGCCCTGTGGGGACTGCGACTGGAGTCCCTTTAATCCAGCAGAAAAAGAAACAGAAGCAGTTCTGTTGGCTGGAGCAAAGTTCCCTCACTGACAAAAGCTCAGTAAAGCACAAATTAGCTCCATAAACACACACACACACAGACACACACACATATATATATATATATATATATATATAGATAGATATATATATATATATATATATATAGATATATAATATATATAGATATTATATAGATATATATATATATATATATAATATATATATATATATATATATAATATATATATATATATTATATATATATATATTATATATATATATATATATATATATATATATATATATATATATGTGGCCCGTGTATGTGTGTCGGTGCATGTGTGCCATGTGCATCCGATTCATTGTGTCAGGTTATCTGTGTGTGTGTGTGTGTGTGTGTGAACAGGCACTAGTGAGGCTTTCACAGCAGGTTGTGAGGGATGTCTCAGCACGACTCCTGTCTAGTCTGAATTTAGGAGGGAGGAGAGGATATTAGCAGCCACAAGCTTGCTGTCTTCCTCAAAGGATCTCATCCCCTCCTCTGCACTTCTGCAGAGCTTCAAACGCTAACCATTTTTGAGAACTAAAGACTGCTTATGTTATATCAAATGTGCACAAATGTTAATGCCTTCGAAACAGCTTCAGGAGGAATGATGATGCTTTGAGTGACTTAGTGCATGATTCTTCATCTGAATAGGAAAAAAATACCAAGTGGTTCTCATGACAAAAAGGGGGAAACTAGGTAAACGCCACTAATTTGTAAACTACATTAAACTGCAGTGGCAATTATTAGTTTTTTTTTAATCAAAAGTCAGCCCAGAATCACTGCTAGATTATCAAAAAAGACATCACGTTCTCGAACTGCATGTGAGAGTCCAGAAAACAGTGCTGCCGAGGCAGCCTGACGGCTCGGCCACATAATAAAATCACAGCAAGATTTGATGTCAGACAGCCGCAGATGTCGAACGTGTCTCATGTTTTCTGTCTCTCCATCTAATTGTGTTTCAGTATGAAGAGCTGGTGCACTACTCGGGGTCGGAGGGCATATCCGTGGGGGGGTATGGGGACGACGTCAGGGCTCTTCCTCCCCCACAGTATGGACCCACCATCCCTGACTCCCTCAAACACCACAAAGACCAGATCTACGGGTACGATGATTTATGTGTCCTGCCAGGGGCCAAAAGCATACTTAAAGCTGTGTATGCACTCATAACAGATGAACAAAGTATATACTTCATTTTTGCACTGAATGTGAAAATATATGTGAAATGTTTACAACTCTCTGTTTCGTTAATGCTGTCATATAAAGTTTCTTGTAACACATCCTGTACGTGTATGATGTGTGCATTATAGCAACTGTTACTGTGTTTATGTACAGTATGTTAACCGTATATATATGTGTGTGTGTGTGTGTGTGTGTGTTCATGTGTGTGAGCAGTCACCCACTGTTTCCACTGCTGGCCTTAGTGTTTGAGAAGTGTGAGCTGGCCACCTGCTCCCCTCGAGACTCCTCCTCACTCTCGGCCTCCTCCCACCTCCCTGGCATGATCAATCACAGCGATGTCTGCTCCTCCGAGTCCTTCAATGACGACATCGCCGCGTTCGCAAAGCAGGTGCGTGGCGGCCCTGGGGACCGACCAGAAAACAGACCTCCGCTGGTGTTTAAGTTCTGAGATTTGTTACAAGTAGCTGAATTTGTGTTGCAGATTCGCTCGGAGAAACCCATATTTTCTTCAAATCCCGAGCTGGACAACCTGGTATGACTCACCGACTGAAAATGTAGAATTCACTTTTCACGCATTACATTGTGGGAAATGTCCACATAATTAATCAGACAATCAATCCTCTTCACAGATGATCCAGGCCATACAGGTTCTTCGTTTTCATTTACTGGAGCTAGAGAAGGTTAGTGAGGTTCCAACATGTTCTTCATTTGTTGTTCTAATATCCTCAGTTGTTTAAGTTTAAAGTTAAATACAGTTTTTAGGAAATTAGAGAATGAAAACCAAGCTATTCATTTCAACCTGTCTTATAAGAGTCAATAAAAGTCAACATGATACAATAGATCACAACATAAAACCCAGTGATTTAATACTGTACATCATACTTTACTGTCACCTGGAAATTATTTTCTTTGTTCTGCACATTTAAACAAATATATCTATATAGAGTTAACCTTGGGTGCCAGTGTACAACGGCAGGTACAACCTGCTGAGCTGTAAGATGTGATACGCACTCTGTGAACCGTGAAGCTGTAGTTGAGTAGGTGATCTTTTCAAGATCTGCTTTTCATTTTACTGTTTGAAACCATTTTCATATCACAGTGATAAATAATGAGCTGTCGGTAGTTTTCAGTGGCAATTCCAGAAAGTTGCACTGGAATAGTGAAAAAGCTCAATGGGAGCAAATACGAGTCGGTTCTCTTTTTATCGTTAGTTCAGCAGCTTTGATGCCGTGTCACTCGGACAAAACTAGAGGAAATCCCTGGTTTGCACTTAACCTGCCTGCCTCTATCCTTCTGTCTACTTTGTACACGAGCGTGCACATGTTCATGTGCTCTGGAAGTGTGATTCTGGAAGTGTGGCTTTTGATGGTTAGAAGGAAAATGCTGAACACTTTGGTTGTATACTTTCAAAATTCATCTTGTTCCTGCAAATTTTCCAGGCGTCACCTTCTCTGCTTTTAAGTTATGTACTGTTAGAAGCGTTTTGGTTTTTATGTGTGTTTGTACTTGCAAGAAAAAGGGAACTTAAGAAAGAAAGGTGATCAAGAAAGCCTCACTATTGATTTAGTTAACTTATCCTGTACAATAAAGTGTGATATGATAAAATTCAATGTTATAAGGTACGACAATAGAATATAATTTAATGTATTACGATATAACGAAATACTCTTTACTGTCCTCTGAAGGAATTTATCTTTGCACATGTAAACACCTGTAGTGGAGCCTAAAGTGAAAAAAAAGACAAAAAGGTCATAAACAATGAATACATACAACCACAAGTGGAAATATTACAGTGTTACAAGGCTTTGTGTCGTGATGCGTTCAGGTGCTGTTGTGTCACCTGCACATCTTGATGAGAAAACCTTTGTTTCTGAAGGTGCACGACCTGTGTGATAATTTCTGCCATCGCTACATCACCTGCCTGAAGGGAAAAATGCCCACAGACCTCGTCCTGGATGACCGGGAGGGTGGCTCCAAGTCTGACATGGAGGACTTCAGCGGGTCCTGCACCAGTCTGTCAGAGCAGGTGTGACTCTGTCCAACATGAAAAACATTCCTTGGCGCCTCGGCTACTGGGAATTCCCCATCTTACCGCCAGCCTCCTTCCTTCTCTCTCCCCTGCAGAACGCATCCTGGTTACGGGAGCCCGACGAATGTGCCACTACGCCTTTAGGAACACCAGGCACCTGTGGCCTGCCTTCACACAGCACAGGAGACAACTGCAGCGACGCAGGTACACTCACACACACACACACACACACACACACACACACACACACACACACACACACACACACACACACACACACACACACACACACACACACACACACAAAAAAAACCTTATACGGCAATAGTGAGGTTGCATGCAAGGAATCAAAGGTGTAACCAAATGTGCAACAAGAGTCACACTACATAGTCAGTAGTCCTGCAAGGTAATGTATCTTTATCTCTTTATCTTTTGTGCCCTTAAAGGTCTTTTTAATGTGTATTATTTGCCTAATACACTAACTACAATGGAATTGCTGTCAGGAGCAACTTAGGCTTCATTATCTTGCCAAAGGATACAATGTATGTTGAGATAAGTGCAATAAATAGTAAATATACCAACAATTCTTTCAGGAATTCTTCAAGCAAAAAACACTTTTTGCCTTCAGTATTTTAAATGAGGCATTTTGCATATCATACATCTGTGGCACATTTCAAGTCGATTCAGCCGATTTCAGTGGTTTATCATCAATATTTAATATCAGAAATATCAAACATCAATATCAAATGAATCCATGCCCTCCCTGCAGGCGATGGGCTTGACGGAGGAGTGGCCTCCCCCAGCACCGGAGAAGAGGATGAGAGCGACAGAGACCGGAGGAACAACAAGAAGAGAGGAATCTTTCCCAAAGTGGCCACAAACATCATGAGAGCGTGGCTTTTCCAGCACCTGTCGGTGAGCTTCTTTTTTTATGTTCCTGCTGCGTCAATGTTAATCAGTAAACTTGAGAATATTACATCCAGACAGTAATAAACATCACCATTGCAAGCATGCAACCAAACAAAGAGAGCCTGTGTGCGGGAAAGAGTCCCAGACAAGAAGCGATAAAGTGAAAAAGTGACTATATAATGGAGGTCAATTGAATTAAATGGAAATTTGGGGGGATTAAGTGATTATGTGAATATGCTGGCTGTGGAATAATTGTGAATGTGATAGAAATGGAGTGTGTAATTGTCAGTAAGGTGGTTAGATTAGTAATTTGCTACTAAATGAGGCAGGTCAAATGTTACTACATTCCAGTTATTTAGTGTGTGTGTGTATGTGAGGATGGAGAGAGCGAGCGAGGGGTCGCTCAGGCTTAAAAAGTGTGTAGAAGGAATTCAGATGGAGGGTCATTAGTATTCACACTGAGAGTTCACACACATTATTTCAAACTGGGTTTAAGATGAAGCTTCAAGTTGCCTCCAGAGGATTCTCATGTTTGTCAACTAACTGCTGCAGACATCACACACTGAAGTCTGGCTTTGATTTATTTTAAATACAGCTGTGTGTGTGTGTGTGTGTGTGTGTGTGTGTGTGTTTCCAGCACCCGTACCCGTCGGAGGAGCAGAAGAAGCAGCTGTCGCAGGACACGGGGCTGACCATCCTACAGGTCAACAACTGGTCAGTGCACTCCTGATCAATACACTAATTCAAGACCGGTGGATTATCAATAATGAGTAAAGCTGTCTTGTTTAAATGTAAAGCATCAGCTCTCAAATTAACATCACGGCTGCAGCCGTGGCACTCAGTTGTCGGTGTGATTGCCTGGTTCAGACATTATTTGTGTCATATTTATTGTGCACATTTAGTGTGAATAGATACTAATTCAACTTTCAGAGGATTATAATCTTATTCATTTGAGAACATATTATACTAAAAAAAAGCCCTGCAAAGCATTTTTCCTCCAGCTGCAGGACAGTGAAATCCAGTTGCTCCATGCTCATTAAACGCAATTGCAAATCAATGTCCAGTAATCGGATTATTTACTGCTCCCTAGTATCCCATTCACTCTGCTGCCACACATACACCTGCACTGACTGAACAAATGCACGTGCACAGTGGCTTTCCATTTAGTTTCTCGTTTTCTTTGAATTGATCAGTCTTTCTACATGATACATTTTCCTCCAATTTTCTGCATGTGTTGCATTTTAAAACAAAAGTCTCTCCATTTCAGTTTACATGTTTTTTTGGTTGTTTTTTTTTTGTGTCTCTGCAGTAGCAGACACTCCAGCCCAATCAATGCAAATCAATCAATTATCACAGGGGCGATCAATATGTGCTCTGTCCAAACGTTGATTTACTCTGCCCTCTGAAAGGGTTAAGTGCTTGTAAAAGGGAAAAGGTTAATAGTCTTCTGGTCAGCCTTTTTTCCATCAACAGTAGACCTTCCCTTCTTCTCTCTCTCTCTCTCTCTCTCTCTCTCTCTCTCTCTCTCTCTCTCTTACACTTTTTCTTTCACTGTCTCTCTCTGAACACGTTTTCTTTATGTCTCTCGCCCCTACCACCCAACCCACGCAGGTTCATCAATGCCAGGAGGAGAATAGTTCAGCCGATGATCGACCAGTCAAACCGCTCAGGTTGGTGTTCAGTTAGTGAGGGAGATGCTTGCTCTTTCAGAAAATGATCTGCTCTGTCTCATGAGTGCATATCTGAGTGTATACTGGTGTCTCACAGGTCAGGGTGGTCCCTACAGCCCGGAGGGGGCAGCTCTCGGGGGTTATGGACTTGATGGGCAGGCCCACCTTGGGCTTCGGACAGCAGGTACGGCAGCCTGAGTCCAGGAGGTCTGGTCTTTAAGTCCTTCTGCCTCAGGCCTGGTATATTTTATTCCTTCTATTTTTTAGGGTATTAAATAAACAGAGATGTTTAAGAATTGCCTCATCCTGTCATTACCATAAACACAAACGCTGTACTTTACTGTCACTCAGACCCCACAAAACATCACCCTGCTGTAGAAAACACTCGTCAGCCCACAGCAGGGGAAAATAGTTCCCAGCAGATGCAATATTTACTCCTGTTTTGCTTACATTTTTTAAGGAAACTAGGGTTAAAAGTTGGAGTTTTTACAGTGTTATGGCTCCTGTAGGAGCCGGAGGGCTACATCCTGAATACAGTATGTCTAATGACTCTTTTCATTAAATTCTCCAAATAAGTGAGCCACAAAACAGTTTAGCAGGGCTTTAGAGGAGATTTCTGGTCACTTTTTGGAACCACAGATGGTAGTTTTATGTGGACAGTTGATGATTTAGTTTTGTAAAGGAGCATAAATCTATGATTTCAATGAAAACGAAAGCTTAAAAAACAGTATCCTGCCAATGCTTCAGTCATGGCCAATGCTGTTTGTATTTAAGAGATCTATAAAATGACTAACAACACTTTGGCCTTAAGTTCTACAGAAAATGATATGTAGAGTTTTAAATGTGTCGTTTTAAACGAAAACAAAGATGAAAGCCATTTAGTAATGATGATGTCGACACTCGGAATTACATATAAGGTTGATTATAGATGAAATTCTTGTTTTAGCATCTAAAATAACACATTTGTCAAAAAACATGAGTGGGTTCAGTGCTGAACAGTATTTTAGTTCAAGGATTCTAAGTGTAAAATGTGTGGAAAAAGGTTTAGGTCTGAGCTCTTCAGTGCCAGTCAAAGTATGATATTACAGAGCAAAATTACAGATTTGAGAAAGAAAATATTCCTCTCCAGTCTGTCCTCCACGTTTAACACATGTACTCTGCAAAAGGCTGTAATTCTACACATCCAATGAGCTGCTTCCTAAAAATGAAACACTTTATTGACATTTTTTCTCCCCACCAGGACTCCAGGGAGTCTCCTCTCTCCAGGGCGACTATCCTAGCACTCTGCTGCCGCAGCCAGGTTACCCTCCGCACCCTGGACCATCCCTCCACTCGTACCCGGGCCCGCACCCTCACCCTGCCATGCTGCTCCACCCACCGCCACATGCGCACCCCGCAGAGCCGCTCCTCGCCCAAGGACTCGACATACATGCGCACTAGCTCTGGGCACAGTTGGCGTGTGTGTGTGTGTGTGTGTATGGGTGTGTGTGTGAAGGAGAATCCCAGTATGAATGTGCATGTGTGGGGAGACGTGTATGCGAGTGTGTCTGGCTGCGTATGTGTAGTGATTCCTACGGTACACTATTTAAAGAAAAAAAGAGAAAGAAACGTAACTCCTAAAGTTTACATTCCCCACTTAAAGACACTGACCTTAATGTAGCTGTTCTCATTGTTAACACACACATACAAAAGAAAAACATGTAAACATTTAACCTTCACACACTTCTGTCTGGACCCACAGGTTTAAGCCATACCTCTTTCAGAGTAGAAGTGCTTCCTCTAAAAATGTCTCCTTTGTGTCCTGTGGGTGAGACACGAGCTTTAAACTACACTTCCCATCATGCCCCTTGTAAAGCCAGGAGGACCCTCAATCGGATCAGAGAGACGGATGGACGCTCATCCACAGACTCTCCTCCGTGTGGACGTTACTGGGTGGGACTCAATCCTGTGAACGTTCCATCTTTACCTCTCCCCGTCTTCCTGCACAAGATGACTGTCTAAAGAAACACACACACAACCTGACACAAACTTTATTTAAAGCTTTTCTGAGTTTTTCTTATTCTATTTTTATATTTATGCGTGCCACTTCAGGCAGATGCAGCTTCACGTGAGCTTGTTGAAATGTTAGTGCTCTTCCTCAGCATGAAGCTAAAAACTTTGAATGACTTCCAGTCTGCCTCGCTCTTGTACCACTGACCTCCTTAAGATGGCAACAGGCACCGATACATTAAGATCCTACCAGTACACACACACACACACACACACATACACACACACACAGCACACAAGTGAAAGCCATTTCAAAAAACATGCACACACAGACTCCCGTAAGTGTTTCCAGTGCATTGTTGACTGTCACAGTGGTGTGTGAGGGGAGCTGCAGCCAAAGGACTCTTGAAACATTCGGCTCCCTGTGCACCCTGATTGGACCGCTGAAGTTTTTCTGAATGAGAATGATGGGAAATACAAGTAAAATATTAAAATTTTTTTGTAAGACTTGTCACCTTTCATTTATTTGTATGTGACGTGCAGGTTTAAATTGATCTTATCTAGTCAGCCTGCATTTCATGTTTCTAAAAGAAACTACAATCACTTTAAATTCATTAAGTCAATTATAGATATGTGAGGACAGATTTGTTGGTGCATTTTTTTTTAAAAAAAAAAGGAAAAAACACCCATTATGAGAATTATAATCTTGACACTGACAAAACATATAATAAATAACAATCTGCGGAAAATGATCAAATAAAATCAGATATTGCTTTTACATTATGCTTCAAAAGAATGATTAAAAAATAATAAAATTGGCCTGGAGAACTGAGTTAGTACCACTGCAAAACAAAATGACCATAGTGTAAAAATGTAAAAATAAAATGTGTCCATGACAAATTGAAGAGGAGAATAATGTGACTGAGCTTCATTGCACCATCCGTTGCTGCTGGGAGCACTTCATAAAAAATTCTAGGCAGGAATTTGTCAAAATGCATATGTACAAGCCACAAAGCTTCTGGGAGAATATCTTTGAGAAGGATGACACAAAACTGAAGCTTTTTGGCAAGTCACGTCAACTCCATGCTCACTGATGCAAAAATGAAGCATTCAAAGAGAAGATGACTGAAACATGAAGGAGCCTCGGGTATGTTCTGGGGTCTGTAACAGGGTGGCTTCATCTGTGCAGGGTACAATGAAATCCCAAGACTATCAAGGCATTTTGGAGTGAAATGTGCTGCCCAGTGTCGGAAAATAGTTGTTTTATCTTTCTTTAATGGAAGGTGCCAATAAATTCAGCCACGTGTACTTAAATCTGTACGTCAGTCGGTCAGTTTTCCTAAGTTCTGTACAACATATTACTCACATTCATCTTCAGTTTTATGGGCTTACAGTGCAACAATAGACAAACTAAATTTCCTCTAAGGGGAGGCGTTCATAAATTTGCTTGACTTTTACAACTGAATCAGAAGAATTGAGGTAGTATAGAAAATGTTGGTCACAAAGAAAGAAAGAGGAAAAACATTGTGATTATTAGATGTATTTTTAGTTTGTTGCAGGCAACAAATCTACTTAATTTCATTTGATAATATACAGCTGTTTATTGCATTTCAGGCCTTTAACACATTGCCGAAGACAACAACAAAAAAAAAAAACAACAATGATATCTTAGACAAGTTATTTCAGTTAAGGTTACAGTGACACTTTGAGAAGCAATGATGGACATATGATGTGTTGTCAACAAATACTATTGAACATTTTTCAAACACGGTTCCCCAAAGAAAGATGGAAGTGATTGGCATGTTTTTCATTCCTTCATTTTCTATACCCGTTTTAATCGATTTGCAGGGTCACGAGGGTCTGCATGTTTTTCATTCTGTGCATTATATTGTGTAATATTCAGTTCATCACGACTGTGAATGTAGGATGTGGACACAAGCCTAAACTGCAGACCCTTAATCTCTGATCGCCCAGACACCATGACATCAGCATCTTTCATTCACGAGTAACTGATGTAACATGGTCAAGGTATAACTATGGGAAACCTTTGTCAAGCACTGCATGGAGTTATGTTGACAAACACCATTTAAAACATTACTGTTAGAAAAACAGGCTTTGTGTTAACCTTGTCCAGAGATGTTGATGAAGGAATCTGGGATGAACCAGCAAAGTGGAATTGTGGCTTAAACAAAATCCCTATTCCACATGTTTTAAGATGAAATGCATGATGCCCGCTGCAGAGGACCAGGAGTGTCATGCAAATGGTAATGAGACATTATTAATTGGGAAAAAATTTATTTCTGAAGTGGTTTCCTATTAAAGATTTTATTAAGTTTTTTTGTTTTATTAAAAATGAATTACATGTTTAGTAGTAAATTAATTATAAAATAATGTAATTTGATTTAATTTAATTACATTTTTAAATGGAAAATTAAACTGAATTCCTGCATTCTCTTTTCCATTTTCTTTTCTACTTTCAAATCCTTTTTCCAAAAATGTATTTTCTAAATCAATTACCTCCTTTAGTTACCTTTGCCATGACACCTTGGGCCTTGAGCAAAGCAAAGCAGGTTAAAAAATACAAATCAGGTCCACGAATGCAACACAGCTCTCTGATTGGTCAGAAAGCTGTTCTTTGCTCAACATAAAGTAATTTGCAATCAAGTTGAATAAAATATATTTTCATTCCTCCGTTAATAAAATGCCTTTTTACCATTTGCATGAGTTGCCTGGTCCTCCATACCCTGCAAGGTACCCAGGAGAAGATGAAAATACTAAAATTTCAAGTTTGAGAACTCATTAGTTCTGAGAACATTATGAAGCTACTCGGATGAGAAACGAAACGTTTTCAGGAAAAATAAACAAATTTTCAGTCCAGTTGCCTTGAAGAAGAGGGATTTTTGGACATTGACATGACCTGGATGACCGAGAACCTTCACAGACTTTAGTTCTGTAGTTGCAAAGCGATTGAAGGGTTCCTCATTTATATATGTAAGATACAAGTGTTTTGACTTGCTTACGCATGCCTTTGGCCCAATGTCAGGATACTGGGAGTAGACAAGGTGCTTAGATTTGCTTCAGACTTGAAGCCATGAAAATATATTTAAAGGTAATGACGTTTCCCGAGTGCCATCCTCCAAACATTAGTAGTTTGAAGATATAACTGAGCATCGGCCCTGCCATCATGGAACTGTAACGTTCCAAAGTTAAGTTATTTCAAGGGGACACTGGTGTTCATCTCAGTGTAGGTTTACATTGTACGTTAGGTATTTAAAGGGGACACCTGCTGAAGTTATTTTAGGCTGTACACTGTCCACTTCACATACTTCAGTGTAAAAGTATTTGAAGTGGACACCGTTTAAAGATATTTGTATTGTATGCTGTACACCTCAAGTACCTGACTACTGTGTCACGGATATTTGAATTAATCAACTTTGTTCGCCATTTGAAGAGTACACTGTACGTTGCTGAACTGCGCTGGCGTCACTGTGAAGGGTCCATTCCAACCAATAAACAATATGGTACTCTGCTTGAGTGTCAACCTTGTTAAGACCCCTAAAATGTCCTAAAGTACCCCTAAAGTGAACAAATGTTCATGTTTCCATGTCGCTTCCATTCAAAATGATCCCAATTCCTGTTTATGGTCTGAAGGGCTTTACAAATCAAAACTTCTGTCCGGACCCACTGCTTTTCTGGGATTTGTACCCCCCTGATGTGGTAGAGGGTTGAAACTGACATATGTTACTCTGGGGCCCCTCCAGAGCAGAAGAGCCATGATCACATCCCTCCACAGGCCTTTCAACAGCCTTCCCCCAGATTAATGATCACTTTTATCCCTTGATCATTTAAAAACTGCATTTGGTATTTACTTATGTCATCTTTGTGTGATACTAACAGCTGTTTGATTATCTGAAACATGTAAGTGTGATAAAAAAGCAAAAACAGAAGAAATCTGTTTGGGGATAAATAGGTTTTTTGATTTAAGTAACACTGAAGTTTAAGGACTTACTACCCCCAAATCAGAGAAAAATAAGAAAATATAAATAAACAATAAGAACAATGAATTTCCCCTTGGGGGTTGATAGAGTAATTTTCAATTTGAATCCAATTGAAAATAAAAGATAAAAAAGTAGAGAAAGTTAACATGTGCCACTTTATAACGTTCCCTTTCCTTCTCACAGCTTTTCTTTGCTCAAGGCCCAAAGCGCCACGGAAAATAGGAAAGGAGAAGCTAAATGGAGGTGATAGATTTAGAAAATGCAGTTTTGAAAAGGATTTCAAAATACAGCAGAGAAAAAGAAAATAGAAACGCAAAACAGAATCGTCTTATTAAATGCCTGAATAGAAAATGAATTTCCTAAATAAATGTTCCAATTCAGTTTATTTCTCTGTTTGAAAATGCAGTTTTAAAAAGATTTTAAAACGACATTCTTTTATAGTTAATTTATAATTACTTACACAATTCCTTTATAAGAAATCTCAAAATATTATTCAATAAGAAAAGAAATTAGGAAGGAATGAGGCTATATGATTGAAAAAAGGTAATACACACTCCTGTAATAGTCATAAATGTAATTTCCATGTATTTTTCACTTTCTCCAGGCATTGCAAAAGCATGTCTGAGAAAGTAAAAAGGGTAGAGGAACTGGACTGGCTTGTCTCCAGCTTTGACCTGTCCCCAGAAGAGGATGTGTGAAGAAATTTGAGACTAAAAATGTCACAATGACACATTGTGCACACTTTAAAACTTGCTAGCGTAAAGAAAGGGACAAAATAACTGTGAAATGCTCGATTGTTTGGCGTCCTCGGTGACAAAACACCTTTAAAATGTGTTGTGAGAAGCAGTTGCAACATTACAAAGTGGTAAAAACTCGATTCCCAACTTTTTTGGAATGTGTTGCATGCTTGAAATGCAAATAAATAAACAAATAAAATAAAGAGATGATCATTTAAAAAATATAATGTTTATAAATTAATTTGAACCAGTGAAAAAAACATGAAATATCTAAGGTAAGAAGTAATTAATATAATGCTGTTGTCTGATGAGTAATCTTACGTAGTAAAAAAAAGAACCACAAATAAAGAAAGAACCAAACAACCACAACATAGAAATCTACAGAATAAAAGTAAATAAAAAATAAAAATAAAAAAACCTTTTTACATTCTGCTATTTGTGTACAACAGACTGTATAGAGACAGGCACTTTTAAACACCATCATATACACCTATATCCTCTGAAAATGTTAAAATTCCTTCAGTGGGATAAAACTTTAAAGTTTAAGCTTGTAAAACAACTCAGTTCAGAACAGTGACTCTTGTGAGCTGCAGAGCAGTTTTACATGATTGAGGAACAAGAAGCTGCTTCACAAACAACACACTTGTCTGTCCCCGCATTTGCACTCTGTTGTTTCATCTAATTACTGTAAGACAAGAACTGCATGACGGCATTTGTCTTTATTAAAGTGCAGCTTGGCTGGTTAGTTGTAAACATAATTCTGCACCTAAGAGGAAAACAATCTGTAATGTTTTATAAGGAACTCAATTTTATCTTTGAACCAGCTGTGACTGACCTTAAAATTAAAGCCATGATCTTGCCCCATATTTAAAAGATTGATTTTTTTCAGTTTACGTACTGGAATGTGTGAGACAGGAAATATATAGGTAGTGTCTAAATAATAATTTTGTCAGCGTTTAGTACAAGTTGGAGTTTACACGTGGGAATCAATATCTTATAAGCAGACTGCAGTTTAGCTGCTCTAGAAGAGTAGTTTACAAACAATACATGAACTACAAATAATGCAGCTCTTATACCGTATACACTTAAAGGAACAAAAATATGGAACAGACTTCATCGTTTGTATGTCGCGCTTCTGATTTACAATTCTCCACGGGATTTGTAAAATGTTTGACTCTCAAGCTATTCAAACATTTATAACAAACATCTCTACCATTAACTTGAGTGGGACCTTCTCTTGAAAAATAGTGTAATCTTCCTCCTTTTTCACAATCATAAGTCATGTCATTCTATCCTCTGTGATCTGTTTATCTCTGATGGAGGCCGCGGGCTGCAGCTGCGGTGATCTGTCACATAGTCTGGATTATCCAAGCAAAGAAAGAAGTTAGGTTTTTGTTTCAGATGCTTTAAAGCACAGACCACAGCTCACATCCTTTTTAAACTTTACATTTATCACTTTAATTGAGGCAAAAGTGGGATGTCAACAAGTGCAAACCCATAAAACTACCTCTGCATTTTTGCAGGAGTTGGATCTTGTCCTCCCAGCTCGTGATGAACATGTTGTTTCTATAAGGCTCACCGCCCTCCCGTTCTGCATATCTTTTGCCATCAGCATTCATTTAATATTCCATCTTTCGCCACCTCTCGTCCATCCAGCCTGAGCAAACTACAACCCCAGGACACCACACCCTCGCCCTACCCCCATTCGGCCTGGAGCGCGGGGGGGTCAGGGGCCAGAGTTCACATAGAGGTCAACAGGAAATGGTTGTTCTCCCTGGCACCCGGGTCCTGACCTCAGCACCCCTCCACTTTTCTTTTCTTTGTCCCTTCACACGCTCACTCCTCTGCCATGTTGGCCTCACTTTTACTCTTTCACCTCCTCATGGGCTTGTTTGTCTGATGATCTTTTCCACCTCACTGTCATGTAAAGCAGCGTTGCTTTTGTTTCAGTGGGACCCCGAAGAATTGGAAACTGAACTCGTGGGAAAATCAGAGAATTTATCTTTATTTTTCATCTCTCTCAAGACAAGATAATCACGCGGAAAAGTAATCAACCATTCTACAGGAGAGAAGTTTCCTAATACTATTCATATTGTGCATAATTCACATAATTCATGCCGTTAACCATGTTGGATTAACTTAAAGCAAAAATAAACTATCTTATTTTTTTTTCCAGCAGGTAGTTTTAATATGGCAAATTTAGTTTAATTTTTAAGTTGATGTTAGATATATCTGTGTATTTCTACAAACTCAAGGTGGTTTTACAGCCATGTTTAAAAGGATGAAAAAACACCAAACACTGATGCCGTAGTTCATATTTAACAGAATGGGTTAATCTTTTATAGGACAGTAAATTTAAAACTTGCAGTTGAAAATTTAAACTCTTGGGGGTTATTGAAGAATATTAAAGGACCTTTGTTTCAAAGGATGCATGTTACCAAATATGGTTACTTGCCTGGTAAAGGGTTAACTTCACTTAAGAAGAGAACCTAAAACAAATTAAAACTACATCCCTGGCTCTCTTTCCATGGTGGCCCTGATAAATAACTAATTGAGAAGATTATGTAACTTATTGGTTGAACCATACAAGCTCTTGACAAACCGTTTCACCCTCCTGCAAGAAAAGGGAAAACTGATCAAAATATTTCTTTTAAGTTGGAAATATTCATATTGGTATTGTTCTGCAGTAGTTTCAGCAACTCTTAAATAGTGATCTTTGTAATATCTTTATAAAGGTACACAAAATTACACATGTAGAAGAAACACAACCACTACAAAACAGAAACAATAAAACCCCGTTCATGCCATTTGATGTATTTCATTTTTATGTTTGATTTTTCTGAAATGCTCTTTTGTGTTCACTTTTGTTATGTTTTCTCAGTATTTGTTGTGTTGCGCCTCTGTGAACAGCATCATTCATGGCCGCAGTCTGCGCTCGTGATTGGCTCGGGTGGATTCACACTTTCTTCCCTCACCACCACAAACTCCATTAGAGGGTGAGAATTACACTTTTTGCTGACAAATAGAGTAAAATAAAGAGACAAAGTGTGTCTGAATGAATGAGCTCCCTGTGTGCTTTGTAGTTAGGAGAGATTATGTGCTGTAGTTGCTGCAGGTGGATGCCGTGTGTGGTACTGCTCTACATAGTTTAGTCCTGCTATTCCACAAATCACAGATGAGCTCTTTCAAAAGCAGCGGTGCAAACAGAACTTCTCTTATTGTGTAAGATTTACATTAGACGAAGCAGTGACTGACTGTTATTTCAGGTGAGCTGCCACCATGTCAGTGATGCAGCGTGTCTTCACATGTATTCAGTCAGCACATTTCTACTTTCCTGACAATGTTTCCATCATTTCAAGGCTTCCACTGATTTGAATTGGCCCATTCGGGCTTTTGTGTCAAAACGAACACATGTGTAATGTGCAAATGTGCACACCTGTGTGTGTCAGCCTTTGAACATGAGTGAGTGTGTGTGTGTGTGTGCATATAGATATGTACAATCACATGTTAATATAAACTGTGTATGTGTTTGGCAGGGGGTTGGGTGGGTGGGGTTTCTCTGGCGGTCATTAATCATCCAATTACACACCTGTCAGAGTTCAGACAAGTGGGAGGGAAGGGAAAGGGGGCAGAGGGAGGGAAAGAGGGTGGGAGTAAAGGAGAGGGAGGGGTGGAGATGGAGAAAGGAGCAGAGGAATGCAGAGGGGAAAAGAGGAAGAGAGCAGAGAGGAACTGAATGACTTTAGAGGGACTGTAGAAGCTCAACGAGGACTGAAAAGAGAATGAGAAGAGAAAACGTTTTATTGGGGGTGCGTGAATGAGCCGTGACAGAGGCAAGCTGTTGGATGGTGACAAGCGCTGAAAAGCTGCAGTAGAGACAAAGACGCAAACATGTATTATAGGGAACCAGTGACAGATAAGGACAAAGCAGGGCAGCATAGTGGAGATGCAGTCAGACTGCAAGATGTCCAAACTGATTCAAGTGAGTTACTGAGCTGATACAGAGCTGTGCATGATTAGGGTTTATGACAACAGGTTGAACAACAGCTTTATACAAATTTTGACATAAGCTGCAGACTCAAATATACAAATTTAATTTAATTCAATGCAAGCTCAGTTCAGTTCAAGTCATTTGTGTAGCACTAGTCCACAACAAAAATAATGTGAAGGCACTTTACACAAAAAGACAAGGCTCACTGTAAATACAAGTAAATACCGTCCACTTTAGTCCAACTGCATTCCAATTATATTCTAATTAAAACAAATGAATTATCACCAATGTATAATCCAATACAATTCACTCCAAGACCATATAATGATGAAAAAACAGCCTTTCTAAGGAACATAGCAGAGTGAAGTGAATCTTTATTTTCCTTCGTTTTCTTGCAAAAACAGCGCAAATGAAAATTCTCTGTTAACAGGACGAAAGGTTCAGCAGAATCAGGTTCATGAAGGGCGATCTCTGCTTCAGCCCCAGTTAGGAGAACTGTGAGGACAAAAGACATGCCAACAAAACCAACAGGATTAGAGGTTCAAAGGAGAAACACAGGGTTGATAGGAGTAATTTTGGCATATTCATACATGAAAAGCAAAAAAGAGCAGAATGGGGAAAGTTCTCAGTGCACCTGAGGAGGTCTACCTGAAGCTTTGACTTGTAGCAGCATAAATGAACAAATGACGCAAAGGCTCTTTGAACAGACCTAAATATATATGTTTTATTAAAGGGAAACATCTAAAGCTTAATATTTCTGCATCCCAAATAGAAACTGGGAGCTGCTTCCAGAAGACTCAGAAGATTGGATCTTATTTTGATATTACAACACAAGCCAAAACACTGTTGTACAAATGCTAATTTTCATGAAATCTGAACTAAAAAAAAAATTGAAAACAGCAACCATTTATTTTTCTAAAGGTCAAATCTAAATGTCTCATGTGTAAACTCCTCAAACAGATTGTGGTGAGCGTGCCTTTTCTTCTAAATGAATATTCTATGAAAGAAAGAACTATACAGGTGTGGCTGCAGAATAAAAGCATGAACCAGTGCTTCAGTCCGTCTTCTGCAAGTGACCACGGCTTTTTCTTTCAGAACGTTTTTTAAAAAATCTCTTAGACTTCAATGTGACCTCTATTGATCCTGCTAGCTGCCATTTGTTCATGGTTTTCAAAAGATGAAAACTACATATGCTCAGCCACCTTCCCCTACCCATCCCTCCCTTTAGGGCATTCGTTAATTCAATTTATCGAGTACTTACCAGCTACTACCATGACCCCATGACTGCTGATTGTTGGGACAAAGTTTCAAATTAACTTCAAGAACTAAATGAACAAACATAAAGGCACTGAAGAGCTGAAACTACAGGATGGAAAACAAGAGAAACCAGGCCGGTTATACAGTCACCTTTTTTACCATTTTACATATCAAAACAAGATAATCTTTTCCCCACAATGTCTTAAAACTCGGTACCTACAATTTCTAATGAAAAAAATAGCTTTATATTACACAATGTCATTATTTATGTAACAAAATCAAAGCTAAAATGCACATGCAGGATGTGAAAAACTAAAAAAGTATAAGTAAAAATAAAAGGTATTGTCTCACAAATCCTGTGGGAATTTTGAGGATTGATGAAATACACCTGATAAAGGGACCATCAGCAAATGTAAGCATACCTATAAACGCAGACATTTTGGTACAGTGTGGAGTATTCAGGTGTTTGTTAACACAATGCCAATGAGGAAAGACACCAGCAGGTATCTTATAGAAACTATTGTCTCTAGTTGTGTTTCCATTACTCCTAGATTTGTGTAAAATCCAAATATTGAAAAAAAAACTATATTGCAAACATTGCAAAAACCTTTCACAAGGTGGTTTTTCATAGGTTTTGATAATGCAGTTTATAACAAAACTTTTTGCACATTTGCATGTATCTGGCAGCGCTGGATGTGATGTAGCTGAGTCAATCTAAAATCATCAGAATCTAGTATACAGGTGTTTTTGGCCTCATAATATCATGTAGCTGTGCTATAACACTATAACACATTATACGTTACATAAGAACTTTCCCTGTGAATAATCATTTTAATGATCATCTGCTGTCTTCATCATCTGACTATTTTCTCATAACAATCTTAATAATTTGTCAAAGACTAAAGATGTTTTTGTCCATCATCTTCAGCGCTGAGATGTTCTTTTTTGTCGTTTTGAAAAGAAGTCTTGATGAGACACGGAGAGTTACAGAGGAGAGTTACACTCATACAGAGAAAAACACTGTTCAATGGAAACACCGACCCCCTGCAGCGCTACTTTATCACTAATTCAGAGAGAAAAAAACATAAAAAAAAAACAAAAAAAGAGTTAAAGCTCAGATTCATCAGACCTCGGTTAACATTTTAAACGTTAAAGTTCATAATAGGGCAATGAAAAAAGACTGAACAAATATGGCTTTTATGGCAGCGTTGCCAAAAGAACGGCTCTGCTCCCAAACAAAATATTTTTAGGATGAAAATGCTGTAGCAGACCCTTCAGGTATCTATAAAAGTTCCTGGCTGGATCATGGACTGAGCAACATTTTTCAACACAGAGCTTTTGCATGTTGGCTCAGCATTTTCTTGGCTAAAAGACACAGTTTAACAGTTTCTTTTTCATCTGAATTAATATTTGCCTAATGTTAACACCTTGCAAGGACTTTACATAACTTGACCTAAGTATGTTTGTGACTTCAAAATTTGTGTCTTATGACCTTTCCTGACCACGAGCCTAAAGAAAGTGGCCTTAAAGCCAGATTAACACTAGAAGATTTAAAATCAGAGCAAAATGTTGAACTTTGTAGACTCACCTGCAATATTTATATGAGAGCTGTAACTGCCTGATGAAGACGAGTAGGACGAATCAGGAGGTGTGTTAGGTGTTAGTCCTGTAGTGTGAAACCTCCAGTTCATAAGAAAAGCCCAACACATGACACCCTAACAATGGTAACAATCGGGTAGTCTGATCATGGCTTTATGAGTCTCAGCTATGTAAGGTCAAATGTTTAACATTTGCATGGTACTTTCCCTCCGTTTTTCACTCTGAAATTACACAGAAGAAACAAAGAAATAAAGACCTAAATAAAAATAAACACATCTGACTTCAAATAGTACTTCACATCTAATGTTTTTGTAAATTAATCAATTCATGTTCTATTTGCTAAACGATTTAAAACCATTTTTATGAGCAACTTTTGCCTGCTGGTGCAGGTTATAATGATATATTTAACTTTGCAGTTGGATTAGCGTATATAAGTATTAAGTAAGACTGAATTCAATCATTTGAAAAGGCAAAAGTGGTTAATTTAATACCAGTATTCTTTTTCATTTCCAGATGTTGATGGTTTCATGTAATTATTTTACTGGTCAGTATATTTGTGGACTCTGGAAATCATGCCCCTGTGCATTTGTACTGTATGTAGCTTCAGTCAACATATAATTAATGTATATTATATGTGGCCTTCGTCCCAGCACACACACACACACACACACACACACACACACACACACACACACACACACACACACACACACACATACACACACACACACACACACACACACACACACACACACACACACACACACACACACACACACAGTCTTAAGCATGCGTGTGTTTGTTGCAGTACCTCAAATGCCTCAGGCCATGGCCATCTGTGCCCCCCTCCGCCCCCATTTCACATACACTCTTCTCTATTCTGTGCACCCCCTCCTCCACTGCATCCACCACTGCCATATATCTAATTTATGGCTGTGCTGAGTGCGTTACACACACTCATGTATGCATAATATATCACATGTGTGTAATAACTGCATGTGTGAGAGTCAGTGTGTGATATTAACTACTGGCCAAGACACTCTAGACCACAACTCTTTCCTTAGCGCTTTGCAGAAATCTTTCTGTGCAAGTCTGGGTTTGCATATTCCAAATATGAGTGTGATTCCATGTGTATCGCTGAATTTCATAGTAATTCTTCCACTGGCTACAGCAGAGTACACAGAATGAAGAGAAGGGAACATATCTGTGTGTGTGTGTGTGTGTGTGTGTGTGTGTGTGTGTGTGTGTGTGTGTGTGTGTGTGTGTGTGTGTGTGTGTTTAAAGGCCCAGCTGTTTCTGAGCTTGACATCCACATGCAGGCAGAATGCCAGATGTCTCATTAAGCAAATTTGATTGGTTCTGTTGGTTGGGATGCAGGGATGAGAAGCTTCCATATGTGTGCATACATGATGCTGTGTGTGTGTACATTTACATATAGGGCCCCTGGATAACTATTTACATATGTACATTCTCAGTATATGTGCATTCATTAACTACTGCTGCAAAATGTTTAAGTTACAACTGATGATTACAAATAATGACAACACAAGCTGCATACTTAATGTGATTGTAAAGTGCAGGAAAAAACATAATTTTGCAGCTTCACTTCCAGTAAAGAAATGACACTGTCACTTCAAGTTCCTTCTGTGCGTCAACGTCTTCAGATTGTTTAACCTATACCGCTGTATTGATGCCTATAATATGCTTTATGTACCTCACTTTTAACTTTCACTTTATGAGCAGAATTTGAGGCAGATGTTTCAGCTTCTGCTCTGTCCTCTCACTTCATCTGCAACTTTAGATGTTTAACCTTTAGCTTTAAAAAGAAGCCTTCTCATTAGTCATATTTTGAATGAATATCTTAGCATTCTACCTTCTGCTGGATCTTCACCTGCATGCGAAGCCACCTTCAATAATTGTAAAATCCTTACAGCACTTATTGCATGGTTCTTTTAGTTGTTTGTGTTTGCTCTTTACGTTCACACACTGCTGCATGTGTAATCCCTGTTAGTGTTTAACTTCAGCTTCTGTTTCAGCAACTGTTGTTGCTATGTCATCTTGTCAATATAGTGAAATACCTTTAACGTCTGTAGTATGCTTCATATTCAGCTGGCACACCAATGAGGATTCAAATCTGTAAGGCATTAAATATTTAAGCCATGTGCTGTTTTGTGGGCGTGAGAGGAAGTTAAATGCTGCCCTCTAGTGGAGGTGACTTCGAGGTCTGACACCATGTAACATCTGTAAAACCTCATTTTTAGTTTCCTAATTTTCACTCTTGAATACGTGAAGCTATGTCTGAAAAAAAGATGACAGATGAATTTAGTAAATCAATATTAGACAACAGACAGGTCAGATGAGTGACATTGTTTTAAACTAATGAATTAATTTGTTTGTTCATTCGTCATATTATAAGGGTGTCAATGCTGACGTTATAGCAGGCGTGGACCAATACTAGAACTGTGATATGACAAGTGTTGTCACATTTGCAACTTCATGAAAACATTTATTGATGATCAAGTAACAATAGGATCAAAGATATACAATAATATTATTACAGCTGCATTTTTCATATCATTTTTGCCAGAAGCCTTTGCCTGCTAGAAATTATACTGAAAGAATTTGAAGCGATCTTCATAGCAAACACAAGCATTTTTATTATCTTACTCCCATTGCAGAATGTGAATTTCATATTACGTGTTTACAAAATTTTTTTTTTAAATTTAAGCTCCACATTAGTCACCATATCCTGCATCAAATGTAACATATAAGCATGATTATTTTTGCTGAAATAAGAGTGGATTCAAAGCCGATAACGGGCAACATACTGTTTGATCAATGTGATCAATTACCAAGCTGATATGGTGCTTAAATGTGCACCACTTAAACATATATTTGTGTAAACACCATCTTTATGAAGCCCCATGTTTTACACTAAAAGCGTGCTCACTTAGGCTGACACTGTCCAAACCTTTGACAGAAAAGCTGAAATTCAACAAAAGTGTGTTTCTCCATTCCTCCTCAGGTTTATGATAGAGCCTTAAACCCCCAGTTCTCACACCCACATGAGTGTGTCTTTTTACATTTGGGGGATTTGAGCAGTTTAGGGCAAGTTTTTTTTGACTCAGTGGGAATGCTTTGATGAATCCTCCATGCACGTGACTGACAGTTACTATTGTATATAGTTACTATTGTATCCTATCTTGTACCTTTGACGGTGTCTCTATGTCTCTATTCTTTCTTATTTCTTGCTCTATCCGGCTGGCCTTTGGCAGGAGGGTCCCCCCTCATGATCCAGGTCCTGATCCAGGTTTCTTCCCTCTTAAAGGGGAGTTGTTTTTTTTTTGCCACTGTTTGGCTTAAGGTTTTTCTTCCACAAGGCAAGTTTTTACCTGCCGCTGTTTATGTAATAATTGCTCGGGGGTCATGTTCTGGGTCTCTGGAAAGCACCTAGAGACAACTTGTGTTGTAATAGACGCTATATAAATAAAATTGAATTGAATTGACAGGCAGCTATGCTTTTCAGTATAAACCCTCCGTTTCTTCGTCATTACAATCCTCATTAGTCCTCTTCTGCCTCCTCTTTACACACCGGCAGATCCTCTGTGGTGCTTTCTGTCGGCTGCTCTACCTTGTCAGGATTGTCAGAAACATTTTCTCCTCTGTTTTCCTCTTGATTCACAGTTTCTGTCTCAGACTTTTGCACTGCATTTTCCTGCCTGCGGTTCATCCGTTGGTACTTGCTGCGACGTGACTGGTTGAAGTGCAGGGTGCGCCTGCGATGCCATTGGTTAATAGAGTTCTGAGCCTCCACGCTGAGTTGACGGGCGGCCAGTCGTGGCTGGAAGCTGCTGATGTAGTAGAGAGATGCGTATAGAGTTGTAAGGTAGTAGCCACCTGTGGGAAAGGGAATTCAGAAAAGGTTAGGTCACTTTAACGCGTTTAGGCTGTAATTTGGCTCTCGAGTTTGTTTGCCTCACCCTCTCCCTGCAGCTGTGTGGGGTCCAGCAGCTCCATCATGTAGTCTGTGTCTACCTGCAAGGTGACCAAGTTGCTACGGAGCAGCACCCATGTCAAACAGGGCAGGAAGTCGTCTGCTCCAAAAGCTGTGCCTGCAGAAGAAGAGACTGTGAGCGAGATGAAAGACTTGAGCAGGACTGAAAAGAAGTGAAAAGAACGAGCACCTTACCTGAACTAGCATTGGCACTCATGCTGTGATAAATTGCCTTGCACACTTTGAGGAGAATCTGGACCTTCTTGTTTGGGGAGTAGGTCTCATGCATACTAGTCCATTTCTGATGTATTCGCTCAAGGGTGATGGGATCAGGTACTCCAGCTCCTGCTGTTCCTCCAAGCTCCTCCACCACTTTCTTCTCCAGTGCGCGCTGGTTGTTCTGGAGATGCTCAAAGGTGCCATTGCTGGTTCGCATGTTGTGAATGCAGGTGTAGAGATGTGCAGAGATGGGCTTCAGAGCTACTTTATGGAGGGAAAGCTCCACAAAGTAGTCTACAAGAGGGTTGAAAGACAGGTGAACAGAAATTAACACCAGACCGTAGATTATAAGAACATAAATTAGGTTCTGTCAATAATGTTTATAAATCCAGTATGTGCCTTATCAGCTCACGTACCAGTCTCAGCGTCATTAAAGTCAGTAATGCTGTCCAGTAATGCCTGGAAGTCTGGCGTGTCCAGCAGCGTGTCCTTCAGTGACGTCAGTGACGACCTCACTTCCTGTAAGAACTCAGACACTGTGATCTTGCTAGGATCAGTTCCCGTTCCCCCCTTCAGCATTATGTCCACGAACGCTTTCACAGCTTCTGCAAACACGCTGCCTTTCTTTTCACTCAGCTCCTTGACGCGATTGGTCAGTTTTTTCTTCTGGCATACCAGTCCGCCAAGTGCCTGGCCCATCGCTGAGATCCGATGTTTGAGCTTATCAGCCAAGCGGTTCGATGACATGTGGTGGGGTACAGGGCTTGGCGTCTGCGACTCCTGCTCTTCCTCTACGCTGCTGATAGACAGCGAGTCAAGCTCAGGGGGCTGGAGAAAGGAGGAAGGCCTGGGGGGAGGCAGCCAAACTCCATCTTCAATCCAGGACACCCTGTGAGGAGACTGAGGCATGGGGGTGCTGTGACGCTGCAGCTCGTCTTTTTGTGGGGTGGAGGGAGCGGACAGGCTCCCCGTGCTTGCTCTCTGAGTGGCGCTTATGAGAAGGTCATGGCTGGGCCTCCTGAGGACCACCCCTGATGGTGTTTGCGGGGTGGTTGAACAATCCGCCGACTTGGCTCTAATTAGACCTAGAAAGGTAAAATATGAGGCCCAAACAGTTTTTATTTTGTTTTTACTTGAAGTGCACTGGTTTCCACAGTAGATACTTCTCTGTTTACATGTAAAATAATCAGGTTCTGACCTGAGCTTTCTGTAGAAGCAGCAGAGCTTTCCTGGTCCAGCGAGATGGCCCGTTTGCTTTGTATGCCTGCACCAGGCCATTTCCGGGTGGTGCTAAGACGTCGCACCCGTTTGTAATTTGAAGGCTGTGCAGTCATGTGGGTCAGCCACTCATCTCCATGTTCACACAGGTAGAGAGGATTGATGATGCACAGGGCACCACTGGTTGAAGTCAGCTAAGAAAGACATACGCAAAGAAGAATTAGCAACAACAAACGTGCAGCAATATATGTGGAAATAATGGCAATAATTATATGCATGCTTCCACTCGGAAGTATTGACTGGAATTATAGCTCTTTGGACAATTGGACCACATTATAAAGCAAGCTACTGCGGAGAGCATAGCATTGCAGTTGAAATGGAGCAACGCTTAACTTCCCAAAAAAACGATTGGAGGTGCTATATGCTTTTTACATCGATTGTGTTTCCTCAAAACAAGCACTCTTCCACAAGTCTTCTCTGATTGGTCAACTCCGCAGCCCTGGGTGAGCATCTCCAGCTATTCTGGATGTGTCCGTTTGATTATATATCCCCATGGGGTAAGGATAAAAAAACAAAGTAACAAAAGACACATTCACTGAAATTTGTGACACCTGGAGACATTTTCTTTCTTCGAAAACTGTAACTGGAGCTATAATATAAAAATGATGGGCATCCACGCTGCGTAACAATAGCGCTCTGTGACTTTCCAGCTGTATCCAGGCCCCAAAATAGAGCTGAACGACCATCCACTACTATTATATGTTTCACAGATTCAAAAATGCACAAATCTAGAAAGGTTAAGGGCGAACCATTGAAGAAGCTGAGCAGGAGCGAAACAGAGAACAAGGATATGTAAGTTTAAACAATCTCTTCTCTTTTAATTGTCATGGAAAATATGAGATCAGTAATACATAAAAGGTGAGTTTGGAGCTTTGATATTGTAAAATTCAGAAGCGTCAGGAGTGAAGTACTACGTTTTTCACGTAGACGTGGCTGCAGGAACAACAACAGATGATGTACATCTGTAAACATTACTGTGGAGAAGCGTCTGCACCCCAGATTTAAAATGCTAAACTCTCCAGCCCATAATACTAAGAGGTCACCTGTACTGAGTATGTGATCACATCAGCGCAGCTGTTGCCAGGCTACAAAGGCAACAGAGACACACTGCATTCATTCACTTTTCAACTGCACCATACGGAAACAATATAATCTCCCTTTTAAGTATTAGAAAAATATATACATAACAATTCCTCAGTAAATGAAACAAGGACGTGATTCCTTTGTTTAGGGAAGCCCTTTCATCTCACTTTATCAGACACAAAGCAGCGTACCTGTATTGAACAGCTGGCGGTGCTCAGCTCATTGTGGCTCATTTCTTTGGTCTGCTGCTCCGGCGGTGTGGAAAGCCAAGTTTCTGCAGTAACGAATCAAACAAACATGTCTCTGTATTTACACTTCTGATGACGGGTAAAACTCAAGAGTGGCAAATACTTACTGGGTTCAAGGTGAGAAAGACGACTCATATCGGTTATGCTGTAGATCCAGTGTGGGATGGACAGACAAAAATCCAACACATCCCTGTGGACATTTGTCACATAGATAATTTCAGAGGATTAAGAGGGTAATTTAAGTTTATGTGATGTCAAAGCACTTGCTGATTTGACTTTGAAGTGACTGACAAAGAGTTACGATGGAGTTAAGATGTTATTGTCATGTAAAGTCAAACACACACATGTTCGAGGAGATGAGTGATGAAGCAACTTCTTACCTGGTCAGAGAGTAGAAAAACACGAGCTGGGGCAAATCGGAGAAGGAGAGATGAGAGTCAGACAGCTGGAACACTGCGGACCGCACACAGTGGGAGGTATCATTAGTCTCATTACATTCTCTGTTATAAAAACACATTCCTGGAAGTGCACTGAAGCTAAAACCAGGAAGACCAGAAAGGCGACTTCTAAAGATTAGTGACTACCACCATGCTACACTGACGAGAATGTTTCCTTGTGCTGTTGATAATTAACCGAGTTCTTGTCCCAACAGCAGGAAGTTTGAGTACCTGTCACAACATGTTAGTGTCTCATTTAAACTGTTTATAAACCTGATATAGTTTAGCAGAAGTTGTGCATTGTTAGATAACCACCGAAAGTGGCGTTTAGGGAACTGGGGTGACTGGATCGCTCACGCACACACAAACCTTTGTTTGCGTACCTGTGCCTGTGCACTTGATATCAAAGTCAAGAACCTCTTCATTCTGTCCACCAGCAGACACGCACAGCTGGCTGGGCTGCAAAGTCTCGGAGTCTCGCACGACCAGGAAACTCTGCAGGGAAACACAGTGACTCATGTTACCAGAAGAAGCGTAACAGAAGCCTGTTGAACAGGAAGACAAAGAAATTCACGCTGACAGGCTTTGCAGCGTGGTTCCATGGCAACCGGGCAGCCAGTAGAGACGTACGTACACTGTAACGGTGCATTAAGAAAAACTGACAATTTCAGGGAGCTCTTTTTGAAGCGTGTGTCAGAATTTCCTCGTCTTGCTTATTAGTTCAAACTTTATAAAGAAAGACACATGCAACCCATTTCTGAGGTTTGATAAGCACCGCTGCCCCCACGTGAGACTGATATGAGTCTGTTGAGGTGGGATGCTGCTGTCTCAGGACCTCTCATCGTTTCCAGCCTGTTGTGTGAGCAGTCTCCCACAGCAGGACTGCACTATTAAGTCACCTCAGTACAAATGTGCCAACTCTGCCCACTAAAGAAATATATCATATGCCTGAAAACTACTTTACAACTCCTGAAAATGCAGCATGATCTGACATAAACTACACCCCAGTCCTGACTTTAAACCTCAGCTCTGTTATACTTTATCCCAAAAATATATGACGTTACTGTTCAGTCAGTGTATTCTACTCCAATCTATGCAATGATTATATGTATTTGAACTTTTTACATTTTCAGTTAAATATTTGATGGAATGGCTCCTGTTACTCCCAGGTGAAGCAGCTCTTAATATAAAAAAAAAGTATTTTATTATCACATAGCATTCATGGATTCCTACTTAATGACAGAGTGGCGTTTAATGATAACAGTTGCAAATATTCATACAGATTCATTCACTCTTATGAAAGGTGTCCAGTCAATAAAAGATACAGTGAACTGCTCGCAAAAAAAAAAAACAACCACAAAAACTTCTCAGTCAGAAAAAGCAGGAAATGTCAAGATTGAGCCCGTCAATTCTGATCGTCAAACGCTAAGGCTGTAGCTTTACACTCAAATAAAGGTTATGTAGGTCCAATCTTGTTCTTGGTAATTGGCTCACTTAGACAGAAATCTGCTGCAACAAAAGAGTGAGATTGATCGTTTTCTGCACACCGATCTGGATCTCAAACTTCAGATATTCAGATATTCAGAGATGCTGCTTGTAAAGACTCGAAGTCTGATCGTGTTGCCGTTTCTGGAAGCAGAGGCCAAGAAAAACGGAGCTGTTGGTTGAGTCACAGTGAACTTGTGTAAAAGAGTTTTGTAGCAACAGCAACACAACCGAATTCAAAGATGCTCTCACACAGGAAGTGGCTTGTTCAGGCTTCAGACTCAGAGTGCAAAGACAAATAAAGACAAATTTATTGCCCACAACAGTCCCTGCACAATCTATCGCTCACGAAAGCAGTAAAGCATAAACTAACAAAGATCAGTTTTTCTTTTCTCTTTGTTTTGTTAAAGATTTTAATCAGGAACACCAGGCAGACTTAAGTCTTTGCAACACAATTTAACACTTCAAGAGCTTCTATGTTACAAGAAAAAAAAGTCCTCACCACCATCACGGCTCAGTAATTTGATGCTGCCAGTAAAGATTTTGCATTTCTTGGTATTTACCTGCATGTCACGCTCTAAAACAACCAACGAATATAGATTCGCTCGCTACTCACAGTCTCACTTTGCAGCTGACATATCCAATTTGTAGTGTCATTTCCCTGGTATGTGCATGCTTTTATTCACCACTACTTCTGCATTTAGTGCAAAAGCAGTATGGTGTGTTAAAACATATCAAAGTAAAAAAGGAACTGCTCCAGTGGCAGAGAAACACAGGCTGAGAGCACCTCTGTTGTAACAGAAAACGTAATTATGTCTGAAATCAACAGCTTTTTTTCCCCTCCCTCTGCTTGGTGTAGACAGAACTGATCTGCTCAGTTTCATAAAAAACCTTAGACTGAATGAAAAGATGAGCAGCAGACTAACCAAGAGTTCACATCGTGCACTAAGGGACGCTAAGTCGCGAAGAAATGAGAGAGACGTATAGGAAGTAATACAGAGGATCCGAAAGCGGAAGAGCACATGCAAATTTAAAAACCAAAAAAAGTCCTCCATAATGAAAAAAATCCAAACCTCGCATGAACCAATGTGCACCATATTCCAGAGCTGCAACGTCCCTGGAGCGTCCAGGAATACCAGAAAGATGTCAGTCAAGGTAACAAAAAACAAGGTTTCTCAAGCTGAAGCATCAAGACTTGGTCACCAAATATCAAAGCTCGTGTGGACAGATGAAATGAGAGGGGATCACGATGGAGCAGGTTGCTGGGCCCATGGGCGATCAGTGAGGAGCACAACTCTGGGCACAATTGAAAGTTAGGCCAAGCACGGTGGAGGAGATGTGCTGGTATGGGCTCTTGTGTTTAAGGATGAGCTAGTTGGAGCTTTTTAATGCTGTAGATGGGCTGAAAATGATCTCCCAGACCTGCTGACAGTTTCTGGAGGATACTCTTTTCACTGGTCAACATGGCAGGACAAAGATGCTCCAACACGCACATCCAGTTATGCCACTCCACACAGCCAAAGCCTCAAAGATGACTGTGGAAGGACCTGTCCCTTTTCCACAAAAGCCCGACCCGGAACACCTTGCTGGTACTTGTCAGACACAAGACTGAGGAAAGACAATGTGAAAGTATGCTGCTAAAGCAAAAGCTGATGGATAAACATAAAAGCTTGAGTTGCTTTTTAAGTAAACGTTCTCAAAAAACAAAACCATGAATAATCAAGAGGTTAAGCAAATAATGTGTCTTTTTTTTAACGAGTTACCTGATAACTCTGTACACTGATACTGGCCTGTGTGAAAAAGACAGAAAAAAAACTTACTTTTTAAACTTTCTCAAAGTTTTTAAGATTGAATTAACTGAGCAAACAACAGTTGGAGTAATAATTGTGCAGACTGTTTGTGTAAAATGTGTTGTTTTTGGTGAGGTCCATAACAATCTGGCAAACTGAAGCAAAAAGGAAGATTAGACCCATTACATTTACGGATCCACCGGCTGCATTTATGTCATAAACAAGGTTTGGTATTTTTAAAAGTATCCAGAAGTTTTTACTGGAGCTTTTCGGTCAGGGAAATGTGGAAAAATCAAGACTTATTTTACCCGTTTTATAGGTTCTTCAGTTTGAATGAAAGAGAAAATGACCTCGGCTGATTTTCAGACTTACCCCAGCAGGAGAGCCACAGATAACAGCATGGGCCATCTCCTTGTCCCAGGGAGCACCGGGGCACCAGGCATCCTGACACCCCCTCAGCTGCTCCATGAGCGTCACTCGCCTCCTGCTGCTCCTCCATGGGACTTCTGCTGTCCCATTAAACAGGCTGTGAACTGCCCTGGACATCCACATGCAGGACACATGGATGGAAGGACAGTATATGTGCGCGTGCAAGCAGATAAACAATATATTCAGTTGAACAAAGCAAACGTCTCCATTCTATAGCGCTTACAGGAACGTAGAGTTTTCATAATGTCTTTTAGTTGAAGATTTTTCAATATCTTACCAGATTTAATAATAATCAGATTTTGAACATTTGGAAAATGTTTACAACTAGACCTTAGACTTACATGTGGTATGAAAGTAGATGATACTCACATGTGTCTTCCTTCCTTTCTACACTCTTTCAGCAGTTTCAGCACATATTGCCCTCTTCCCTCCCTTAAGCTCTTCCTTTCTGCGCAGCACTCAAAATACTAAAATAGGGCTAATATAGAAAGTTGGTTTTCAAAATAGCTCCCAAAGAAGTTTCCTGATGTAATGTGGCACATGTCCTGCATTTCAAAATTCAGATATTCGGCTGGCGACGATGCTTGTCGTCTGTCTGCTGCACAAAGCTGGTGTTTAATGCACTTTCAATTTCCAGGAGAAAATGACAGCAGCCTCCCCCCCTCCCCTCCGCTCAAGTCTACCTGTGGTTAACCCAACTCTGCGCACACTGCATGCTCTCTGAAGAGCTGTGTGTGACTATTTTAACTCTCTGAAGCACCGTCTCAGTATCACTCACTGTCAACAGTATAATCTTTAAATCTTAGACAGGAGACATATAATACATCGAATCTGTTCTAAAAGATGACGGGATGGATTGAGGGGGCAGGACTTTTTGGCAGCACTGGGTTGTTGCTATTTTCTGTCATGAACATGTACCATTGCCTGCTTTTCAACACTTCTGCATGTGACGGAAACCAAAGCCTGAGGTGTCATTGATCAGTCACCATTTCTGTGGTGAGAGGAATCATCGTTTATCAGAACAATCAGTTTCCTGCCAACATTATAATGACTGAACATTGGCTTGCGTTCACAGCTAAATCCCCTTTAATTGTCCAATTAAAGAACATCTAAGCAATTTGAAATTATTCTTATTACCGTGGATTTGCACAAAGTTCTTACTGTGCTGTGGCTGCTGCAGACGATCACTGCTCTTTGCTGTTCTTGTTTTTACCACATTTCTGCTGGTCCGGACTCTAATAAAACCATTATATATTTGCCTTCTTTGTATTTTAATCATTATATACTATAGTATTATAAGTTTATTTATGGTTTTCCTGCATCACTAGCTGAATGACTGACATTAGGATTCTACCTACAACAAATCTAAGATGGTGAAAAAAGACAAAACGGCTTTATGTTTTGAGCACACAACTACATCTCTTGCAAATGATTCTTCAAGACGAAACCTGTCTGAAACTAAGCTGTGCACAGGACCTGAAAAACTGAGCAATCAAAACTAAAAATCATTTTTTCCACCTTGCATATTGCAAGGTGGAAAACGAAGCCACTTTGAAGACTTTATGACAACAAAACAAAACAAAACATTAGTCTTTACCTGCTGCAGAGTGAACATGTTACTTTCTAGCTATTAATGTAATTTCTGGGAACTTCTTTTTTATTAGAAAAAACAGTACAAGGAGCTCAAGGTGTGATTGTAAGACGTATTCCTGAAGCATCAGTGTGACGCCTCAGCTATTATACTTATCACTATTATTGTGTTCACATGAACGAATATGTGACAGCTAAGATAGACAATAACACAGACAAAACTGGATACGATTAGTGGTACCGATCTTATTGCAGAGTTATGCATTTAGACACGATCAAGGTATAGTTTCCACCTCAGCAGTTGTTAATCCATGACATATGCATTCATACTCTCCCATCTCCCCCAGTTTATCGTTAAAATTGTATTCTGCATTATATTCCACCTGTTTTCTGTTATTCTTGTATCTACGCAGCACTTTGCCTGCTCCTTAAGATTTATGAAAAAAAAAAAAATCAAAGAAGCAGCAAGGGTCTCGACTGATCAGGGAGCAGAGAGACTGAACAGACTGCGATTTCCACATGATTAGTTTCATAAATGATTCTAAAAGAAATACAGAAAATCAAGAAGGCGTATGTGAAAAATATTTTAAAATTACAAGAGACTTTTTAAACAGCCCACAAAATCAGTTATGTTATTAAATATACAAATAGAACTAAGCTCACACATTAGGAAGTTAATTCTCACTCTGGACCAGGTGGACACTTTTTAATCAGGCCCATCAGTTTGAGCTCAGCAGAAAACTGACACACCTAAAACATACAAACATTTTTAAATTCTTGATCTAAACTAGATTCTCAAGGGAAATGAAGTGAGCATGTCAGCCCAATCCACGTCAGCTGATTATGTAGCATGGCAAAGTCATTGATCACCTTTCACACATATGCAAACATGTGGCAACACTATACGTACATGAACATTAGTGCCGGGCTGCAGTTTAGTTTAAAAGCTCCACTGAGAAAGCAGTGTACAGCTGAGCTAGATGCGAGTTCAGGAAAAGCATAGTAATGTCAGTAAAGTGCAAATGATATTTATATTGAGCAACAAGAAGCAAAGGGATATCAGGTGTCCCCAGCAGAATCCCATGTCCTTAGATCAAGGATTAGAGCATGACAGACACCCTCATCAAAGCTTTACTTCCAAACCCCGGTACCCATCTCTCCCATCAAAGGTGACACCGCTTCATTATCTTTTATTCAGAAACGGGGCTCGTTAGTAAGCTACTCTTCTGCTTTGGCCCGTGGCTCCGCCGAAGCGGAGCTCGCTTTGGCAGCATCTTCTTTGCTTTCGCCGACCTTCTCTTTCTTGTCCTGACTGTCGATCCGCGCGTGTTCCTGCTTCACCAGTTCCTCCAGGTCTGCCTGGAAAGATGTGGAAGCAAAACAGAGCGGTTTATCCGAAGGAAGCATGATGTAACTGAAAATAACTGAGTGACGACAAAGAGAGGAAAAAGCATAACAGGAAAACCCGCTCGGCCCTTGTGTCACTTTGTGTTTTTAAATGTGTTTCCTGGCACCTTTAGCGTCACACAGACGTTTGCAGCGGTCACACCTCCTGACTGTAAACAGTTTGCCATTTAAGCTCAATGATGCAGATTCACCAACAGGTTCAGAGATAATATCGCTTCTCTTTTAAATGCAATATTAATATTTAAAGCATAGGGAAATACACTTGTGTGGCCGACTGGAGGGCTGAGTGTCTGTGTTTGACACACGTTTGTGCTGGTATCAGAATATCATGCCCAAACTCTGTAGTCAGTGGTATAAAAGATCTCCCCAGCCTCAACTCTGCTGTTTAAACTCTGGCAGCCAAGTTTACTTACTAGTTTATGTGCTCTGGCTCAGCAACTCATAAGCCATCTCATGCATGTCCTCTTATGTGTGGTGCACTGGTCTCGTTCGTGTGAAGGTATGAAGTCTGATGTGGTCATATTCTTCAATCAAATCAAACTGTAGCTATGTAGCACTTTTGTACCATAAAATGCAGCACAAAGTACTAAACATTAAAAACAAAGTCGATCCCACTCATCCACCGACCCCTTTCCCCTAAAAACCGCAATCCCTATTAAAGATAAAACACTATCAAAGATTAAAAGAAATAATAACATGGAAACAAACACAAATTTAGAGTTCAATAAACTGATGGCACGTATCCACCTTTCACTATCACCTATGGTCTCTCTTTTTTTTCTGTCTCTCTCACACTCGCCTCCATCTTCATTTAATAATCTGCAAAACCAAATTTATCACAAATAAAAGAAAAACTGTAGTCTGAGAAGGAGGACAATGAGTTGAATAAAGGTGATGGCAGGACTACAGATGCCACGAGTTATTTGTTTTATTATTTGTTCAGACATACGGTAGAAAAGACGTTGTTAACTTGACGGTTTCGGCGATCAGCTCTCGCCTTCAGAAGCGTCTCCTGTTGGTTAGGAGGCGCTTCTGAAGAAGATCAATGTCTTTTCTACCCTATATCTGAACAAAAGAACAAATAATTCCAGTTTAATAAGACGACATGATGAACATATTTGAACCATTACAGATGCCGTGGTTATGTTGAAGACATCCTGATGTATAGCTCAAACATTGAGCGGTGGGGATTTTGTCACTTAACCAGTTGGCTGTATGTGAATTAAAAAAAAAAAACAAAACAAAAAACAACAACAACAACAACCCTGACTTGAGCAACACTGCTGCAACAACTTAACTCCAAGAAAGCCCAATTAAATTGTCTCCTTTTACCCTGTCACCTGTACACCTGGAAGGAGGAAAACACTTCCAACAAAAACACTATTAATGGGATATTTCAGTAATGGTCCCACCACAGTCCTATTTAATCAAATATACAAGACGCCACAGATCAGCACTATATTTCTGAGAGGAGAAATGTGGAACGTACCTTCCATCCCAGCAGCTCAGCTAAAGCCAAGCAGCCCTCATCACATGTACTAATGTGAGCCACATCTCTGGGGAGCAGTAAAAGTCAGTATATTAGAATCTGGAGTTGGCTTTAAAGCTTCCCATGGCAATGAAACATATCACTTCTGAAGACTGATAATCATCTAATAGTTTTATCAGATGCATGTGGTTAAAGAAAGTAAATTAAGAATATAATGGACAGTTTATAATTAATACAACTGCTGGCTTCAGTCCTACACAATAGATATAAACCTTCTACGATAGATATTTTTATCCATTCAGGTTTCCAGTATCATTGTGCAACTCTACTTCCTCTGGTTAAATAAAAAAATAAATATAATATAACAAAATGCTAAAGAATTGATTTTTCTATACAAGTGTGATTGATGCTCAAACATATTGTGTACCAAACCTTTATTACGAAACTACTGCATGAGTGGGTGATGGGTACTGAGCTCATCTCATACCCAGTAATGCATTAAGTAAATAAATGCATTTTTATTTATATACATTTGTTTTTAGCTTAGTTGCAACATGAGGATTAAGACATTATAATACAACAAGTAAAAAGAAGGAGCAAAGTATCTCTGTGGTACCTGTAGGCTTTGTCTGAGTCAAAGTCCATTCCCCCTCCAAAACCAAGCAACCCCAACATCGGGTCAGCCTAGAGTGACAGTGAGAGAGAAGTGTAAACTTATAATGTCACCATGAGAATTCAACACGTACTGTACGTCTGTGACAAACAAGCCAATGAGGATAAAATAAGGGTGATGGAGCAACTAAGGCTCACCTGCCCCGCTTTCTCCATGTTAATGAGCAGTCTGGGGCAACTTTTTGGCACCCTAAACGATAAAAGTACAAGAAAAAGCACTCTTCATCAAAACAATCTGCCAAATGGACTGGACAAAAGACTTTGATAATGCAGGCCCATCTGACCATCTGCCAGACGACAGAATATATTCAACTTATTACTGCAGCACTGTTTATTCTCTGCCAGGAAAACTTGGTCTCACACCTGCTGACTAGGCTTGCAAAGGGCTGGACCTGCAGGGATGTCCCCATAACGATGAGAAGATCGCAGCGAGGAAAGTCCTGACCAAAAAGGTTATATGCAAGATTTTGTTTGTTATGTAAGACGGGGACATCAAAATTCACTCCAAAAGATTTCACAAATGTGATGTGCTCTCACCATCTTCATTGAAGTGAAGAAACGAATAGGAAGGTTCTCACCAAAGAAAACAATATCTGGAGAAAGACAAGGACATACAAAAACAATTTTAAAATATCCACTTAAATAAGAATTAGATTTGATAGTGAGCAGAAGTTATGAGGTCTGAACTAATATGAGAAAACAAATGAAATAACAGGATCTACCCACCTGGTTTAACTAAACTGCTACACTTGTCACACCTGGGAATGACATCAGAGAAGATTTTTTCTAAAAAGCAAAGAGGGAAAGTTAAATTCCCAAATTTCTAAAAACAGCAAAATAAAATGTAACAATAATCACCAACAACCAGCTACCTTTCATCCAGTCCAAGTTGTACTCTTTACGGCAGCAGAAGCTGACACAGTGGGAAGTGTAGAATGTTCCATGAGCCTCGATAAGGTCTTCTCCTTCAAGTCCTGCGACTCGCTCCAGGGTGTCAATGTTCTGCATGACCAAGCACAGCAGCAATATATAGAAAATAAATAATACAGAAAATAAATACAGAAATAACAGTGACTTTTGTAAGTGGACCAAACGTTACCCGTACCTGCGTGTAGCAGCGCTTCAGGAGCCCATTGTCCTTCAACATCTTCATGAAGTAGTGACATATTGTCGGCTGAAGTCAAACACAAGTGCAGAGACCACTCTGAAGAATTTCCATATAGGAAGGTAAATAACGGATGAATAAAGAATAAAGGCTTTCTGTTGTACCTTAAACTGCCCTGGGTAAAGCTCCTTTGCCAAGGCAAAGAATGGCTCTGGATGCCTCTGAAATAAAACATAACTTTTTGTGGTAACTGGGAAGTAAATGAATATTTCTGAGGCCAAATAAATACATTATTAAATAAATAAAGTGCCATAAGATGACTTCAGAGGGGCATAATTATAAACTGCCCATAAAACCCAAACAACTAAAATTTTAATTGTTTCACAGTATTCATGGTCTTTGGTTTTATTCGTTAATTATTATGTAACAACTTTAGTTACCCTCCCCCTTTTTTAAGTAAAAGGTGTCTTGCATGTTATGTTTTCCTTTTTTCTCTTAGTGTACTTAAAAAAAAACAAACTTAAATTCAAAGCTTACAAAGACTTTGGGTGGTTTTAAGTAATTAGTGAACCTCAACAAACCTTAAAGTAATCAATCTGGAAGATGGCCTCGGGGTACGGCAGGTTATATTTCTGCAGATTTGCATACAGGCCAGTTCCTGGCGAGCGGAAATCAGGGATACCAGCAGCTGCAGAGAGGGTACAATTAAACAAAAAATGTATAAAAATCTATTAATAAAGAATTTTGGAATAAATTTAAACGCTTATTCTGTGATGTTATAATAATACCGACATGTGGATATTCCTGCTCCAACCATGCAGATGATATTTTTACCTGTGTGGATGCAGAAAAAAGCTGGTGACTCCATAGAAAAATAGCTGAACCTTGTAATTAATAAATCAATCCATTACTGAAAATTCAATATGGTAAATACGCACATTTGCCGCTCTTTATGTATTGTGCTACTCCATCCAGGGTGAGTTCATCAAGAACTTTTTCTGCTGAGCCAAGACCTAGAGTGCTAGAGAACAGGTTGCGCAGGAAGTCCACTGAAAGAAAATTGGTAAAATTGCAAAAGAAGATAAATATGTTCACTAATTATAAGCTTAAAAACAAAAATAAATATAGAATTATAATCTAAACACTGCAGACAATGTTTTTAGTGCATGCACAATAATATGTGGACATCTACAGCATCATCTGATGATAGCTATCCATCCATCCATCCATCCATCCATCCATCCATCCATCCGTGTGTTATTTTTGGGTTCATTTTTAGGTAACTATGGCATGGTGATGAACCCTCACATATTGCTGTTGAGGGTTTATTTATTTTATCAGGGGCCACAACAATCATAACATTTGTTTTTATAAATAAATAAATGCCATTAACAGAGGGGAACTTATATTTGCCTGATTTACACGAGGCTGCAACCAGTTCTACGTACTTTCTGGGTCTCCTGCAGCCTCCTCCTCACCGCTGTCGTCAGACGGATCCTGCCGGAAAACTTGTATTATTAACTGCTGTTTTAATAAATTTAGCAACACGAATATATCCAAATACGACATAAAGTCGAGTCGGGTATCTGTGTTGGTGTCGTGGCGTTGTCAAACGGAAGCTTTGTTCCGACCGAGCTAAAAAAAACAAAACAAAAAAAAAGCACCGTAGTCGGTCAAAACACTCTCTAACTTTGAACCATTTGTCGATCTCACCTGTGGTTCAGGCGTGACCGCTTCTTGTTCTTCTTTTGGGACCTCTACGAACACAAACATTCAACAACAAGTCAAAAACGAGAAAAAGACTAAGCAACCAAGCCAGCTCACGACCGCGGTGGAACCGAATCCGTAAACCGGATCAGGCAGACTTCCTACCTGGTGCATCAGACATTTATCCGCCTTCTGAGAGCCTCAAACTACAAGGATCCAGGTGACAATCTGTTTGAACTTCGCCTTTTTTGTTATTATAAACAAAATTCTGACAGCGAGTCTCAGCTGTTTCCTCTTGTTGTTGTCCCTCAAAAAACACTGTCCGTGTTAACCGTGACGTGATCATGAGACATAATTGGTTCCTACTACTCAAGAGCGATGTCTCTAGTAAACGGTTCCGAAAAGCTATTATACTCATCTACCTCGCGATTAAAAAACACAAAGATCTGATTAATTTAATAGTACTTTTTGTATTCGAACAAGATGTCAACAAGAATGAAAATGAGGAATAGCTAAATCATAATAGACATATATATTATCTTATCAAACCTGGCTAAATTACCGTAGAGATGGTATCACATAGAAAAGCAGCAGTGCTTTCTTTCAGCTGCAGTCACTATTGTCTTAAAGTCTTACGGGTGTCTTGTTGAACCCACTGTGGGGTGTGAAACCGCTACTGGAACACGGCTCACGCTGGATTATCAGGTTTAATTTTCTCACATAAGCTCCATCAGTGCAGATTAGAAATACATACATGCCAAGTGGTTTGCATTGTGTGTTATTTTTACAAGAAGGTTTAACATTGAACATTTACAATAATCTAGATTTATGATAATATCTTTATTAAGCAAATTTACAATCATGTATACACTCAGCGACAAATAAAGTATTTGCAAAATGTACAAGCGAATGGAGAAGGGGAAAAATTGCATACATTACAAAACACACTCTTACCTACAAACCTTCAGGGGTAAAGCAAATAATTTTAAATACAGATTGTGATAACACATATCACACATAACACATAAATTTAGTGCCAAGTAATACAACATAGTGGAGTTATCACATTTTTCCACACTTGTTTTCTTTTTTCTTGTTGTCATTCTCTTTTTAAGATGATGTTGTCTCTTAAAGTAATACAACCATTCATACAAAAAGGTACCTCTGCAAAACTCAAAAAATAGAGGAAATAAAACCCAACACAAACCAAAAACAGAGCTCTCCCAGAGGACTTATTTCTGCGGTGGTGCTGTTCTTGCACTACCTTCCGCCATCCACGGCCTCTTCTCCGGCCTCCTTCAGGCTGAGGTCATAGGCGTCAGCCGTGATGTGACACTGTGGTAACAGCTCCTCCAGCAAGATGATCACCAACCCGGGACTCAAAATCCCGGGGAGGGAAGACACGTTCAGACGCTTAAGTCCCCTTCAGCAAACACACAGAAAAACAGGACCACTTTATCAGAGCACTGGAAATGTTATCTTTAACCAGCCTATGATTGGCATTTTGCATGATTACTTGAGATTCCTGAGAGAAGGTAGGCCCCCCGTGGTGATGCGTGGACAGTGAGAGATGTCCAGCTCCTCCAGTGACTCCTGGAACACATGGAGTCTTGCCAAGAACCAGTCGTCCACCTCAGGACACCCTTGTAATTTCAGAGTTCGCAGCGACTGTTGTTTCTCTGAAAGGAGACAAAAAAAACCCTGCTCATTTATACTGAATCTTTTCTTAAATCATGTCCCAGCATATATGAAAAAAATTAATTAACTGGAAAAAATGGTTGACGTAGAGGAATAGATGAGAAAAAGAAGTGGAAGAAGTCAAAAGTTGGAGCTTAGTACCTAAATTAAGCACTCCTGCGTAGTTGATGACGGTGTGGCTCATGTCTACTTCCTCTAGAGGGGAATCTTTGTGGTTCAAGAAATCCCAACTGAACTTCCCCCTGTGGTCTGCACGGAACCACTGTGACTGGCCAGCATACCTGAGGATGCAACAAATGCCACATTACACCTGGGTCACAGTGGAGCGAGGAAAGCACTGGGTCAAGATTTGAACACAGTTACCCCACAAACAACTACTACGAAAGAGCCGATGGAAGTGTCGAGGCCATTTCAACTGGTTTTGGACACTTTTGTTAGGTAAAAACAGGTTCAATCAGAAAAACATCTGAATTTAATCCAACTCAAGTTGTCTTGCACTTTTCATAGAACATGTACAACACAAAGAGCTTTACAAGATTTAAAAAAATAAATAAATAATCAGCAAAAGGGATAGAAACACTAAGACATCAGACATAAGATGTAACAAGAGCCAAGCAGAAATCGAACAAACATTATCCTAATGATACAGGGACATACTGAAGATTGAAAAGCAAAAATAGATAAAACACAGACAATCAGGGAAGCGAACAAATAAGATAAATATTTGAAGTAGGTCTCTTCTTTACAGACGCTAAGAGAATTAAAGTTTAAATGAAAAAGCCCTGCTCATCTAGTTATTTGAGCTGTTGATGAATAATGAATATTTTTGTTGCAGCGCCGTCTGAGGTTCAGAGACCACAGATATGAACATACAGACCTTACATACACCTAACCTGTTGAAATCAGACAAATTACTTAAATTATTAAATGAAATTACACACTGCAGAAAAGAGAAATATATAAACTTCTTCCAATCATTCCTTTAGGCTCATTGTTTTTAAAGGATTCAATACGTTTTTCATGCATTTGCTGAGAAACTAGAGGTTCTCTGCCTATCTTTACCCCTTAATAACTTGCACCGTATGCACTTCATCAATATTGTTTTTGTAACTAATCTTCATTACAATCAGCTGTTCTCAAATTTGTTTTAACTAATAAGCAAATTACTCCCAGACCAACTTTTTTCTCTTGGAATATTTTGCAAGCCCGAAAATATCAAATTGAAGTAAATTAACAAAGAAATTGAAGCTGTCCGAAAAGAAAAAAAAAAAACAAAAAAAAACTGACAGTTTGTCTGTCAGACAGAAATATCTTGGGTTAATACCATCTTCAAATAAGTTGTAAGAATTAAGAAGAATAAAGTAAGAATTAATTTATTGGAGACATTCTTTATATTGCCCTGGCCTTTTCATACTTGGGGTTGTAGCATCTCTGTGAAATGTTTACATGCAGACTTTCGCCAAATTTGCTTGTATAAATTTGCTTTATATATATATATATATATATATATATATATATATATATATATATATATATATATATATATATATATATATATATATATACACACACACATACACACATAATACAATGGCATTTTTAAAGGATTCAAATAATAATACTACTAAAAATCCTATTCTTAGAAGAAAAAACTAATACTTATTTTTTTATATTACTTATATTCTGCATATAAAAAGTGAGAATATATATCTACAAGTGTAAGTGCATTGCTGTGGATATATGGATACATATATATGAATAAATCAAATTGCTAATGGAGTAAGCAATAGTACATTAGTGTGACAAAGAGAGTATCTACAAATGATTTACAATGCACCAGAAAAGGCAGTAGGAAGCTTCACTTACCGAAATCCTCCCCCCAGACTCAAGATATAATATGCACATGCTACATTTGGACCGTAAAAGCTCTGGGTGTAGCCATAGTAACTGAAATAGAGCAAGAAAGAAAAAAAAAAAAAAGGTCAGTGATGATCAGACAAACTGCAACAAACAGATCAATTCAAATATATGTTATTTGTATTTGTTAATTTTATTGTGAAAGAGACATCAGGCAGTTTTAAGAACTTAAATGATTTGATCCACCAATGTTAATACGTTCTGTTATTTTACTCCAACATGTACTGTTAGGGATCAGTTTAGTCAGTGGTAGTTTTATTTCACTGCCGTGCAACTGAGCTTTAATGAAGAGAAAAGGGTGTTTTGTTTTGTAACATTTGGTGTTTCTTTTGAGGAGTCTATTCTGCCAACAGCGGCCGCGTGGCTGCATCTTCAGGGTCACGACTGCCTACGTCTTACACATTCTTCCTCCGCAGCCGGCGTCGACTCAGCTGAGACCCCCAGTCGAGGAGCATTTCTACATCATGGAAGCGCTGAGTGAGGAAGCGAATGAGCCTTGATGGAAGAGAAGAGGGAGATGCTGAGCTGGAAGTCCACTGTCGCCTGGCAACAAGGAGGCGAGCTGGCTGCTGGCAGCATCTGTGCAGAGACTGAGCGCAGAGACACATAAGATATGACGCAATAGGATGGGGACAGGGACTATTGTACCTCTGTACTTAATGACTACTTAGTTAGGTGGAAAATGTGACAAAAAAAAAAAAAATAAAAAATAAAAAAGGACAAACGATCGTCATGAAAGCTTTCACGTCTCACGTTTTTCCTGCATTTTATGTACAGTGAAATAAAGGGATTTTGTGAACGCTAAATCCCTGGATACTGTATTACCACACCTATGACACAGAAACACATAAATTACATATATACACACATATTATATATTAAGACGAGCACGTGACTATATCCAAACACACCGAGCTCAAAGTAGTCCGCTCTGAGAAATCGACGAGTGTACTTAAAAATGGGCCTAAAATAATTTCAGTCACCTGAAATGTTTAATTTTTGTAGAATTTGAAGAATAACTTACCAACAAGGGGGCCGACATGACAGCACCGTGGACAGAAGGCCGTATGGGACAAACTTTGTGCTTTCGCCTCCGGCAGACACCACTGTAGTTGCAGTTTTCATCTCCACCACCGAGTGGCGCTCAATGCTCATCTCTGACCCTGACCGGGTATAGTCTGATCCAAATTTGGTCACGCAATCATAAAGACAAAGGAAAAGGATTAAAAAAAAAAAAAAAAAAAATAGGTAAAGCATCTCAGTCTTTTACTCATATAAAATTAATCCTGCAACATGATAAAAATACGTAGCACCAAGCAGAATTCTTTCAATTAAAACTATACTTGAGTCAAGAAAGACATAATAAAAATGAGAAGTATACACTCAGCTAATGAAATATTGTCTGGCAGGATATATCACTAAATACTACTAGAATATTAATATGTAAGCAACATCTTACTGTTGAGGTAGATTTCTCTTAAAAAATAGTAAAAAAAAAATCATCTTATTACAAGTTCAATAATTCCTTAATTTCTTTTGACAAGCTCTTTGCCATTTAAACCTCAACAGGTCAGATTCATTACTATAAATTTCAAATAAGCAGCCTGAAAAAGAAAACAGGAGTTACAACAATCTTGGCTTTTAGGACCCATACCAACATTTAAATTTAAATTAATTAACAGTTATTGAAAAGACTAAATAGTCACTGTAAGTCCATAGGTGGTAGCTCTTTATTTTACTCAGTACGACAGTGTGATCTACATGGACCAGCATTTCATACTATATTGTTGAACAAGAAAAATTGTTGGGGACTGGTAATGCCTCAACTAAAAAACAACAACAAATCAAAGGTAGTTTCCAAACAAACAGTTCCTGGTTTAAAAAAAGAAAAAAAAATGAAGAAGAAAAAGAAAGCAGGTACTTCCCCAGTCTATTGCCAGTTTAATATTCTCTGAGGTGATTTAGATACTAGGTCTCTGGGGATTCGAGCATTAGTATTAAGTCAAATAATTCCTCAGTATACACTTGAACAATATTTCAAATGGGAAGTTTTTAAAATTGTGTTAATTTGCATGTTTTGCATTTACAGTGTTGTATGAGTGAAAAGCAGAGTGATGAGAGAGCCTGTGGTTTTTAAATGTCTACCTGCTTAGTGTAGTAAACTTGTTAAGGTGCCCCCTGTGTTACCTGCAGCCTTCCCTTTAAGTCAGACTGAGAAGTTAATCCTGGCCCAGTGCACCTTTTGACATCTGGCTGTAAAATCAAAAACTGCTCCTGACTCATATCATCAATCTTTAAACAGCCAGAGTGGTTCACTACTTTTCTACACACACTGAGGTTTCCCTGTGTTTCTGGAATCATAAATGCACGAAAAAAAATTCCTTTCTTTATTTATATATAAAAAAAAAAATCCATTATATATTCATATCCAGAGGCAATGTCCACACGATGTTGCACAAGAGTGTCAACCCAGATAGGCCCACACGTCCAGAGCCTTAAGGATTTCAGGGCGGATTTTATCCGCCCATTGTGCCTTTCTACCCAAGAGCTTATTAACCACCTCAGTGACTTCAGCTCTACAGATAGAGAGCCGACCTCCAAGTTCGAAGGCTCAGCTTCCTCGTAGAAAGGCATGTCGGTGGGATTAAGGAGGTTTTCAAAGTAATTACTCGATTGGCTCACAACTTCCCAAGTCAAGGTCAGCAGCACACAGTCCCCACCATACACAGTGTTGGTGGTTCACTTCCCCCTTCTGAGTTCCTGGATGGTGGTACAGAATCTCTTTGAAGCAATCTAGAAGTTATTCTCCATGGTCTCTCCAAACTCCTCCCATGCCCAGGTTTTTGTATCCGTACCCATCCACTAGTGTCCCTCAGAGTATTTGTGGATTACTGCCATGACAGGCACCAACAACCTTATGGCCACAGCTCGGGTCAGCTGCCTCAACAATGGAGGTGTGCAACATGGTACACTCAGACACACTCGACCCCCAGGACACAGCTGAAGCTCTGTTGGAGGTGGTAGTTGAAGCTCTCTCTAACAGGAGACTCCACCAGGCATTCCCAACAGACCCTCACAATATATTTGGACGTGCCAGGTCTGACAGGCATCCTCCCCCACCATCGGAGCTAACGCACCACCAGGAAGCAATCAGCTGACAGCTCCACTTCTGTCCAAGACATGTGGCTGCAAGTCCAATGACACAACTGCAAAGTCAATCCTCAACCTAGGGTGTCCATGTGCCAAGTGCACATTTGTACACCCTTATCGTGTTTGTAATGGACAATCCAAGATGAGCACAAAAGTCAAATAACAAAGTAGGTCCACAGTTGCCAAATGTGTGAGCTATGTGACAACTTGTATATTCTTGTCCACACAATGTTTCCACACATGTACAGACGTCTTATGCTGGTTGTGTGTGTGTTTTTGTTTCAACAGGACCAAGATGATCTGTACACTCACATGTTCTCACACACGCGATTGCGGGAAACAGACAAGATGATTAATCTTTCAGATTTTCACTTGTCATAGATTAAATCACATACAATCCACATGAATGTGGTTTCCACTGATTGATTTGTCATACAGGATTGTGATGCTGACGTGTCAAGTTGCTTGTTGTGCTTGTGTGTCCGGTTTCTGAACCAGGCCCAGATCTGCTACATGAACTCCAGCTGGCAGAAGATGCTGACACTAAGAGTTTAAAGATGATGTCAGATCCCAGGAGGACATGCTGAGACTGTGTCCTGAGGCTCAGTTGATGATGTAGAGCAGTGACACACAAAACAGTCCTCAAGTTCCTCAAATATGCTGTGAGCCAACATAAGCCAACCAAAGTTTTCCTTCATGTTCTCCAGATGCTTTATGGACATTGCAAGATCTCACAGACCTCAAACTTCATACTCTCATGAGGTTCAAGAGGAAGAGCTCAAGAGCAGTCTTAAAGTTTGTATGTTCAGGATGCCCATGGGTTTCTAGCAGTAGTAATGGATCAGCGTAGGAGGCTTGCATTACCACTGCAAGAGATGTCAGCCTTTGTGGGGGGAAACTACAGCTGCCCGGTCAAGAGGAACCTGTTGTTCACGATGCAGAGCACCAGGACTTCCTAAAGCTAAAACCACAAAGTAGCACAGATCTGGAAATAGGTTTCTCTTAGGTTCCATTAATGTGGTAAAACTTTATAAAGTGAACCGAATAAACACCTTGTAATTTTCACATGCCAAAACTTGTCAACATTGATCAAGTTTTGCACACTGCTCTAGAACTGGACTGCCATAGATGCTTTGCTGGGTCACATGTTTTTACCAGCAGATGGCAGTTTTTACCTGATTGTGACCTCCAATCAGGTAAAACAATCACACACCACAGCAAAAGTAAAAAAAAAAACAACAACAAAAAAACACATAGATTTTGTGTGCAAAGCTAATTCTTGTCTTTGTGATTATTGTCAGGCTGAGTGTTGGTACAGCTTAGTTAGTATCATCAACCATCTAGGACTCAATGAGAAAACAACGGTCACATACCATCAGAGGAGACTTTCACCTTTCTCATGTTAACACATTCAACATTTAATATGTTTAGAGTTTGAGTGTTTAGGTTTAACTCCCATTAAATTACTCAATGACTTGTTTTACTTGGAATATGGTTTTAGAATTCCAAACAAGAAGTGTAAGGAAGCTTGTTATAAGCTTTAATTTCCTCTTATTCTTCACTGGTGAGTGATGATTTGCACCCAAACCAGACCTTGAATGGCCAAACTAATTGATGTCTCCAGTATGATGACAAACATGTCTCTGACAGGAGCAGATCCCTAATTTACAAGCAAGGTCAAGAAACAGCTGATCTGTCGGGTCAAGAAACAGCTGATCTGTCGGGTCAGAAAGATGTCAGACAGACTCTGACACTGCCTAATATGCTTGTTTAGCCATACAGAAAGTACATTCAAATCTTCTGTCTGTTTTTATGTGTAGGTGGCGCTGGTAACGGTTGAACCTACCATGGTTATGTGACTACTTGTATATTGGTGTATATTGCCACAAGAGTGGACTGCAGGCTTCTTGACAGCACGAAGATGGTTTAATCTTACTGGCTTGCTCTCTGGGTATCTACAAATAAACAGAATCAACTAAACACAACTTTGTGACTGTAAACAGTTGCTTCTTTTTTTACTAAACTTTTTTCATGCAGAATATATTTAATATTTCACTGCACTGTGAAGAAAATTAACTCAGGTTCATCTTAATTTTTAAACACCTACACTGCAGAACAGGCCTATCTTGTAAAGGTTAGACATTGTTTGTAAGGCAAAAAACAAACAAAATAATCCAACTGTCTGGTTTGGAGAAGTAGGACCTAATGCAGAAGACGGAAGGCAGAGTAATAAACAAAGTCCTTTTAAACTCCAAAGTCCTATTTAAACCAAAAAGCATAAAAACCAGCAGGATAACCAGAAGGCAAGATCATAAACTGACACGTGACACAAGGAGTAAGAGATAAAGGGCTGAACAATGGGCAGAGAGAGAGCGAGCGAGAGAGAGAGAGAGAAGAGAGAGAGAGAGAGAGAGAGAGAGAGATTGAATGAAGAATAAGAGAGACAGCAGATCAGCATTGAAGTTAGGAAAAGCAAGACAATAGTTCTTTTACAAACTACATATTATACTGTACTGATTTAGTTAAAACATAGTACATAATATGGAGTATGTGAACAATTGCATGCGGTATGCAAGAAGTACTGGGACAGTTAGTTAGTGTTACTGACAATTCAGTATTACATACTACTGTACATCCCTTAATACATCCCGACAACAGGAACTGGCCAGATTGATGACATGACCACTGGGATCAATCTGCTTCACAAAGTGCTTTTGCTTGTGCCGTAGCATTGTTGCTTACAGCGGCATCATAAAACATACTAACAATGACTGTCGAGACCAGTATACATAAGTTAATGGAAACTGCACACACACTCACGCACAAGCACACACACACTCACACTCACACTCACACACAAAACGGCTAATGAGAAACAGGTGGGGGATAATTAAGACAGACCTGGACATGAACAACAGGAAGTCTCACACAAGGGAAAACACTTACTAGAGGTCTAAAGTCTTACAGCTAAAACCCCTAACAGACTAAAAGCTAAAAACATGAGATTTGACCAAAATTCAGACTCAAAATCCCAAGACCAGGACGCTAGCGTCATTCACACGCCCCTGTGAATCACACGTGAGTAAATACTTTAAATGTAATAGACTGTTGGAAGAATATGTTTTTTTAAAGAATATTTCCATATATAGTGACTAAAGATGGGAATCGAGAACGGGTTCTCAAAGAGAACCGTCTCCCAGTAGTTCGTTTTCCTGGAATTGTCAATCTGCTGCCTAATGATCCCGTTTATAGGTTCTGCTCATAGACTGTATATAACAGTCTAAGAGCATTCAGTCACGTGACGCGTTGGTTTCTGAAGACCAGTTTTGATGCCTACTTTACTTTGTACGGGCCGCAGCCACGTTGCTCTGCAAGGTCCTTCTGCAGAGCTTTGATCACATAAAAGGAAGGAAATGCCTTCAATACGCTGAAACATTTCTGCACAAAAAATGTTAATGTGCAAAGGTTGATCAATCCGAATGTATTTTATGTTCATTTGAAAAAGTTCCTGCTTTTCAGCTTAAGCCAGCTTTGATTTAGTTGATTGCAAAATGTTAGTGCGCACTTAAAATTAAAGTTAATGCAACCAAAATCATTTGTACTATGTATAGCTGGATGAGAATCGATAAGAGAACCGATCGATAAGCGATTTTGATAACAGAACCAGAACTGCTAAATTCTTAACAAATTCTAGATATGATAGGAAGATTCAAGAATAGTCTTGCAAAGAAAAAGATACCAATGTTGGAGTTTGTTTGTACAGAGCTGATGAATTCACCCATTCTGAAGTACAATCTCGTAGCTCTACAATTCTCCCCCCAAACTGTAGCTTTGTTGCAATAACATTTTACACTTAAATAAATAGACAGGGAAGTCAGATGTTATCGGTTGCCTGTGGAGTTAGTGGGAATCTTTAGATTTCTCTAAAGCAGTAATAAATAAATTAAGATTAATTCACAGACCTACTGCCTCCCTACAACAGACACCACAGTTTAGAAACTAAAACTAATTGAATATTTATATTACTGTGTAGTATCCACATGTTTATTTTTTCTTAAATGTTTAATTTTTTTTGTATTGTAGTGCTAAAAATAATTAATCTCACAGAAGTATCAGTGAAAAACAAGCATACCAACACCACACCCCCTTTGCCTTGCACACACACACACACACACACACACACACACATCCATGCGTAGAAGTTATTGAGTTCCTGCATGTCCCATTAGTGTGATGTGACAGATTGCTCACACCTGCTGGTACACACAATTAGCAAATGAGATCATGCATGACATTTTTTCTGTGCGCTCAAATTAAATTGGTGGACAAAAGAAGCTACAATTGATAGAGAAAAGACCAGAGGGGGTCATATGACAGATATCAGTCAAGATTTGTGCCTGAAAATCTAGATGTGAGTCCAGCTTACCTGTCGTTCCAGCTCCTCGAGTCTCTTCGTTGTTGTGATTGTATCACAACATATTACACAAAAAAATGCACAAATGCCTGACATAAACGCATCAAAATGTTTTTGGACTCTCGCTGAATGTCTGGATTGCTCACATTGGATATTATCTTCAGAACACACTAACATCTTGAAAGATGAAACTCTCCCCTCTCATCAGCTCTCCTGGCTTTTGCCATCTGGCAGGGGCTGCAAGGCCTTTGCAGCCCCTGCACCTCCAGGTTGAAAAACACCTTTTTCCACAGAGCATTCCTACTTTCTACTGTCGCCACCTGCATCATCAATTATAGATGAAACCTACATCTGCACTGTACTGACCATGCTCTTGTGGGATAACCTGGAAGCATGAATGCTAAAATATTCAATCAGTGCTCAATAATCTTGTTGCAATACTGCATTTATACAGTGGCTGACAAGATGCACTTATATCATTTTATTTTTTTAAATTATTTTGTAAAAGGGCTTTGATGTGCATTCATGTGTGTATGTGTCTAGATCACATTTGTACATTTGTACACAACTCATTTTGTTCCACTTTTCTTGGTGCAATGGTAATAAAGTATTTTACGTCTTATTCTTAGTCTGATGCAATGAGCAGTCTGTACAAGGTATGTAAGTATTTACAATGTACATGGATCATGTTTAACCGGAGTAACTACTGAGTGAATGTTAATAAAATTTGGTGTGAGGAATGAACAAGCCCAGAAAACCAGCTGTATTAGTTTGTTTTATTGTTTGTTTATTTAATGTTATGGACCTGGTATGTATCCTTTTTAAAATTGCCTCACGGAAACTAATAAAGTTTATTGAATTTAATTTTCAATGCTTTTGAATAATGTCTGATATCACCACCAAAACAACAGTTGAAACTAGTAGCACTGGAACTAAAATGAGGACAGGCAAAGGCCGTTTTGAATTAACTCTACATGCACCGATACTAAATTATAACAGTCTTGTACGACCTCTAAGACTTTGTCACAGTTGGCTCCTGGATCCTTCAGCTGTGGACCTCCCATTTCTTTTTAATTATGACATTAGATATGGCCATCTTGTCGAAAGTCATGCTGCTAATCAGGAGGCGAGGGTCTCTTTTTCAGACTTTCTGTTCCACATGTCGCTTTCAGGCTTGGAGTCCCTGTGGCTTCGTCACATAGGTCCAGGAAAGGTTGTTCAATCTGAAGGGCAATCTGGCTGGAGGGTGGCTCGACTGGAGGAGCCGAGACCCAGATGTACCGACATGTAAAATATCCTAACTTTACAAACTCCATCAAGTTTCATCTGAAGTTAATTTTTCTTGCACAATATGGTATTCCACTTAATGTAGTAACCGATTCAGATAATATTAAGTAAACATGGAACATATATTTACATTCAAGATTAGGGGGGCTTCAACTTGACTGGGAGTAGTAAAAAATTATTGACGCCACACACTTGAGGATTATTTGGACAATAAATTGTTTGCAATATGTAGCAGTTGGTACAATAGAGGCAAGAGAAAAGGAGGGGAACAGACGAGAAGGAACTGGGTGAAACTGTAGATCGGGAGGCGACGGCAGTTTGGCATTTATGACCGGCTTATGGTGGGAATCCCGTGGCTGAGAGGAGGTGGAGGCCACGGGCGCTGCAACTGATGCCACTGATGATGTCCGAGAGGAACCTGCTTCATCTCTGTCAGAGGGTGAGTGAGAGGATAAGGATGGTGACGAATACCCTTTGTGCCCACGTCTATGCCCACACCCATGGCTGGGTAACTTCTTGGCAGCGTTCCCCGATTCTGCAATGTCTATCGTGGCTTTGAGCTGCAACCTTTTAATAAGAAACGACAGGTGATTGCCTGCGACATGCCGTCACGCAATGGATAATTTAGACTATTGCTGGGAACGCTGTCAACATAAAAAACAATCGTTGGTTTACGTCAACTTTATGTTATGAAATGTTCTGTATAAGTTCCTAATATGTTATGGATATGTCCATCCTGTTATGAATATGCTATGTATACATTGAATGCTATTGACAGTTCAGCTTATACCAGCGTTTTAGAGACATTTTGATACGTTGGCGTACGCTGGCATCAAGGTGTGACAGGTCTCTAACAGCGGCTGATCCTTCACCTCCGTGATCACACGAGCTCCAGGCCGTGTTGTTACTGATGCTCCTCAACATAGGAAGGTGACTTTTGTCCTCCTTGTGATTCTGTTCTCTCCTCACTGACTCAAACATGTAAGGCAAAGGCTTTCTAGCATGGTCTTTAAAAAAAGAGGGAGAGCCTTGTGTTTTTGTTTTTTTTTTACTATGGTTTTCTAAGAACTAATGCACTGTGACTGCTAGCTTGAATAAAAAATACATAATAATTAATAAACCCCAATGAATAAACCACTTGATTTAGAAAAGTGACACAAAAGCAACATGTTGGCAATTCAGAGAGAGACAAAAAAAAAACAAAGCACGGCACATGCAACGATGATATGTTGAATTATTTCTCAAATTCTGACAAACTGACGCAAATGCGAGGCTACTCAGAGGTGTGGATTGGCTCGTGACGGCGGTTCCTTCTGAACAGTTGTCTTGAACGTTACAGTGCGTTTACGTTTTTCTTTATTCACCGGGCTTGATGGTTAGATTCTAATTTGCTGGAGATTTAGAAAACAAGTGATCTGCATGTACGTCTGATTGCAAAGGCCTCTAACATGATAAACATTTTGAGTTTCAGTTTAACTTTTGCATCTAAACAAAAGAATATTCATGCAATCGGATCAAAGGTTTCTTTCCTTTGAGCCCACATTACTGTATTATTGATAAGATTTTGTATCATTTACATGTGGTTTAATACACTGTGTTTATGCCTGTTTGTTCACACTCATGAATTTTTTAATGGACCTTTAACAGAACTTTGAATAAAACATTAGCTTAAAGTTAATATTACCAAAGCAACTCGAAAAGCCCTGGGAGAAAAAATATAAAATATAAAAAATCAATCACAGATCTGGAGGATGTTTATTCAGCTGTTTTTTTTTAAAAGAAAAAAACAAACAAACAACTCACATTTATGTCACAATTTCTTTTTCTTAATGTAATAACCATGCTTAATGTAATGCTTAATCAATCATTTAATTATTATAAAGTATTATAAAATGTACCTCCTGCTGACGTGCATGAACAAGGACCCAAGGATGGAAGTTTGTTTTGTTTTTTTTAACGCCACAATAATACACATTAGTGTTAAAAAGGTTTCTGTATTAAAAAGAAATAAAAGAGGAGAATCAAATAAAATTGTGAGACTCCAGGGCCAAATTTGTAAACTTAAAGCTGGATAAATAACAATAACAACAATGTGCAAAAAGCAAAATGTTATGTCTATAATTTCTGTTTCCTAAAAATGAGGAACAAGGTACAACATGTATAGTATGAAATATCAATTCAGTCAAGAAACATGATCTCATTACAAAATCTCTGCCCTTAGTTAATTAAAATGTACAGTTAACATAAACAATACTAATACTATAGGGCAGAAGTTCCAGCAAATGATGCTGTCATGCATGCACATGACTGCATATCGAGGTAATAACTGACCTTAATTGTATTTATTATTCTCTTCTGGAACGCCATAAGAATAGTTTTAATATTTTATGGAAATCAGCTCTTAGAACATCAAATGATTAATTAAGAAATAATGATCCCATTATTAGCAAGTTAATTTTCTTTATTTTCCTCCGTCCAGCAGTGCTACACTGAACTAAATTCACTATTCCCACTCCACATAGGCAGACTGTCAATGAGTCAAATGAGTTTGCAGCATTCACCATATTTATGTTGATTTTAATGATCTTCTCAGAAGGAAAATGCAGTATTAAATGAATATTATTTAGTTGAATTAATGGTATTCTCTCCCCGTGCATGCAAGGTTGCATCAAATTAGTTCACAGCATTCAGGCAGAATACAGAATCACAATTACAAGTAGACAGCTTTAACTCACTCTGTTCCTGTCACTGTGAATACTATAGTTCACTTGCACAGGCCGGAGAACTTCAGCAGTCTTGTTAGCAGATAAAGTGTCCTCATGGCTACTGCCCCAGTAAGTGATGGCTCTGTGGAAAAGCCATTAACTACGTCTTGCTTCTTACTCTTTCTCCCTGACTTCTTCTCTCCTCTTTTTTACATTCACACACAAGCACAGAGAGCAGGAGCACTCTGCAAACTACGACTGCGTGTGCGTGTGTTCTCCCTTGTTGTTTGTTTTCAGAAGCTTCCATAATGTCGGATGAGTCTGTAAATCTCTAAAGTCTTTACAGGAAAAAACATCTGTGGATGTTTGCACTGGGTCAGTATCTTGATGACTGAGGGGAAGATAAGGTCATTGGCAGTGCAATGACAAAGCAAAAAGGGGAATAGAATAAACCTCTGTCTAAAATATAATTCAAATACTTACTTACTCTTTTGACTGCAGTATTAAATTTACATTATTTAGTTGGATTAAAGGGTATTTTCTCCATGTGCGTGCGAGTCTTGTGTCAGGATGGGAATCTGGCGTAAAATTGGGCCAAATCGATGTGCAGACTACGATCTGCAGTGGCGACCCCTCTGGTCAGAGCGATTAAGCCAAAATTGATGATGTTTGATGAGTTAGATAAAAAGGTATGGTGTTGTCATGGATTTATTGATTTTCCTTTCCTGAAAGCTGAATCACTCACAATATAATTGGCTTCCCACACATACATTCAGAAACCTTTTGTAAAGGATATTATAAGTATGCATAATCCTCTCTTGTACATTCAGTTATCATTTAAGCACCATTTGCTAAGCACTTTATATGTGTAAATGTGTGCCTGCAGAAGATCGTGTCTTCATCAACTTATCTCTCTTTTCCATACCTTTCCAAATTTTCAATGGCAACATTTATTTTTGTTGGTAATGCTCAGCCAAACCTTAGCTGTAGACATCATATCTTGTTGGGAGCTGAAACTCAGAATAGCACATCAACTAAAAATAGCGTGAACTGAGCAAAGCATGTCATTGGATAAAAGCTGCACTGACTGCAAAATGCTGATGTGTGTAAAATCATTGCTATTTACTCAGATCTTCGTGAGATATCGAGCAGGCACAGTGGGCTGTGTAGGTGGCTCGTGCATGTGCAGGGACAGATGCAAATGTCAGTTCTCTCTGGCTGCGTGAGCAACACCAACGTGGACCATTAAAAAAAAAAAACTAGAGCAAGGTTGGGATTTTCCAACAAAAAAGACATTTTCAGACATGAGATGCGTAATGTTAATGTCTTCATATATCTGTTCATGTGACAGCATCCAGTCATTCAGATACTGGCCTCTTTTCTAGTGCGTTCATCCATCTTCAATCAGACGCATGATATAGTATCTGATCCCACAACAAGCTATGTTGCATTCAAGCAAAAGAAAATATACTTTTGAAATGTTTTGGAATGTTTTTAAGCTTTTTGACTAGATGATTGTACTAAAAGAAACTCTTATTGGTGTCTTCTTTTTTTTTTTTATTTACTTTTTTTTTAAGAGAATGCACTGCAGCAGCAGCATTATTACCTGCAAGACTAAAGCTTTTAACTTTTGCATATAAGGGCAACTGCTTCACCTTCAATGCTGTATGAGATGCCACACGTCGACAGAAAAGTCCCCAAGACCCCTGGGCTTTATTCAGCATGAGACTTCAGTACATTTTCCCTGTTATTTAGGTGCATGACCCCTCTGCCTCCTCTATGACCTTTGTCATAAACAATCACAAAACTAATCCACACAACACCAAATTCAGATCTCGATGTATTGTTAATATTTGGTATCTCAGGTGGACAGCAAAGCTTTAAAGCTGGTTTCAGCGTTTACTGATCTTTGGTCTGTTTAGATTACACAACTCTCTGTTTTATAATAGGGAGTTTAAGTTAATTGCCTATTCACATTTTGTGTCTGAAAGAATCTGACGATCCAGCCACTTCAGTGGTGTATAAACCACATGCGAGAAATGATGCGCAACAATCCACAATGCACAGCTGATTATTTGAAAATGGTCTAAGAAGGAAACAAACAAAATGTGAAAGGGAGTATTAGCTCACGCGGACAGCGGACATTGTCTGGGGTGAAGAGGGGTTAGGGTTAGGGCTGTCAGAAAAGAGTCGCATTCAGACTTAAAACTGACATGTTCAGTTACTGTCCAGCTAATGAAATAAATGTATGTGTGAAAACTAAAGTCTCATGAAATGTCCAAACTGCATTAATATGGACTCAGTGCTTCATATCCATCCCACACTGTAGGTATGATAAAGGAGAACATTCTGAAACTTTACCTGCCCTTGTTTCACTTTAAAACACACTGTACATTCAGCGTGAAGATTCCCATTGGGCTTGAGACAGGTTTACAAAGTGTCAGCTACATAGAAGTGGATAAATAATGTAAAAGGAATAAAAGGCTTTATTCTGCACAGCCAGCCTCATGAGCTAATGATACGTCAGACATACACCGTGAACTGCTTCAAAACCCAGAGCATCTGCTTGACTTGACGTCGTACTATGTGGATTTCCAATAGCTTCTTTCATCTACAACAGTTTGAGTGTAGTGACTTCACCCTACGTTACCTGTTGTGTAAATGACTAGTTGTATTTAGTCATTTTTAGTAAATAAAAGCAGAAAAAAAGAAAGAATAAAAATCAAGCGGTTATTACAAATGAGCCTTAACTAATAATTTAAATAAAATTATAAATGCTTTTTTTTGTTGTGCAGCACTCTAGATCCATCCACTATCACCAAAAATGATGTAATGACTTTTAAAAAGTCTATAAATAGATTATGGCTATATTAGGGTTAATGTATTATACATTTCAGTCATTTGTTATCATGTCACAATGATAAATTCCAGGTTTTCTCTCATTTTCTTTGTTCCCTCATATTTTTTTAACATCTTCTCCATTTGCTCTTCACACACATTGCACACAATGTAATCCTGTCCACCCTGACCTCCATTCACTTCCACAGAAAGGCAAATGCTTCCCAGGTTTTTAATGCATTATCTTTGCTTAAAAATGTCCTTGCATTATCATGCAGACATTTTCATTAACATGTGTTATGATTTTCCTTCACGTCTCCCCTGCTCTTTTCTTTCCCCCCCATCTTTATCAGCAGAATATTAAGTTGCACTTACATATTGTCATGTTAAAAAGCACATATTGCGGATGCGCACGCACACGCACACACACACACACACACACACATGCTCAAAATGACTCCAAGATTTAACTTCAGATCATGAATAACAAATTGCACATTCAAATTTAATTTCGGCTGCTCCTTTAAAGTGTCATCAGTCCTTTCTTTTTACTACTACTTCTACGGTTTCATTAAGTTCATAATGTAGTTTGGGTTGCATGTCTATGAGGAAATATAACTCGGGTTAAAAATGACTAAATATCCTCCCTGCACCAAACTCGTTTCCAATCATGCATGTCCTCACATAATCTAAGGTAAATGAATAATGCCTTTCCATTGCTGAAGTGGGATTACTATACACTTTTGCAGTATTATCAGGCTTGACTTCATAAGTATCCCAAAAACCAATGTTTATCCTTTAATGTACTGTTATTTTTTTCTTTATTTTGTTCAATTTTTTGCGATTAGAGAGTGATTATTTTCAAGCTCTGGTTTCAGGTTTGATAAAACCTTCAAACAAGCGTTCCATAAAGACAATACATTTACAAGCCATAACATTAAAACACGTATAGTAAATAGTAGAATTCAAATTCAGTTTATTTTAAAAATACTTTATTAGATGACTGCAGATGTGATTGCGCTCTTATAGAAAATATGCATTTTGCTATAAATGCTGAAGGACCTAAGCTTCCTTAAGAAGTAAAATCTGCTCTGTCCTTTCTTATAAACAGCATCGGTGTTGTATTCCTGGTCCAGGGGAACACTGAGGTATTTATACCTCCACTTCTTCTCCCACGATGGAAAAATGATTTAACTTAATCCTGCCTCTCCTAAAATCCACTATGATGTCCTTTTTCTTGTTCACATTCAATGTTCCAAAGGACTTTCCAACAATTCCTCTTTAAAGAGTTGCTTCAGCTCTGACATGTTTGGAGGATGTCTGGTGTAAACAAGTCTCTTGAGGTCAGTCCACAGTTTAGGGTTGAAATCTGCGCCACTTTAAAAGTCGGATTTTCTTTGTCTGAAGCCATTCTGTGGTAGATTTACTTTGATGCTTAGGGTTATTGTCCTGTTACATCATCAAGCTTCTACTAAGCTTCAGCTGGAGGACAATCACCCTAACATCATTCTGTAGGATATTTTAGTAAACTTTCAGTTTGCCAAAGAGCACAGGGACAAGGTGCTCTTTGGCAAACATTAGGTACAAAGCAATGGTAGCAAGTGCTCTGGGCCCGAAGGCAGCAAAGCACTTCTAAATCATGGATCATATTTCACTGTCGATATGGTGTTTTGATATTAGTAAGCTGAGCCCTTTTTGCATCATACAGAATGCTGAAGATTCTTCTCAAACAATTCAACTTCAGTTTCATCTGTCCACAAAACACTTTATCAGTCTTTAGGCTCTAGGCACATAGTTTTTTTTTTTTGAGAGCAGCACTTTTCTTCGTGTCGATCCCACATGGACACCCTACCGAATGACTTACATATGGGAGACTCATTAATAGAGATGTTTGCCATTTTTAACGTTGACGTCTTCAAGCTTTTACCTGCTTCTTGTGGGTTCTTTTGTATCTCGTTGAGGAAAACAGTAAATTCCAAAGAATTTGCTTACTTTCCTAATGTTAGTTGTTTGAATGGTTGTGATTGGAAAGGTGACGGAGCACATCCTGCAACATAGACTGCTGCACATAGCGTTGCACAGCAGCAGAATGCCAGTGCTGTCTGCTTTTAATTTCTGCCAGTTTCTGCAATAAGCATGCAAATGTGTAAACGCGATAACGGAGCAATGGAAGAGACAGCCTGATGTGATGAGTCACGTCTTTACTTTTTACATAATACAGCAAGTTAGATTAGATACAGTTAAACTGCTTCAGAACAGAACTAGTGCTGAAGTCAACAGAAACATGTGTGAACAAAATTATTCAGTTGAAAATTGAGACCAGAGACTGGCTAAAGAGAGGGATGTCGATCTGTGCATCATGATGGCCCTTCAAGTATCTGATTTAAGATATGGTTTAATATTTTTATGTTCTTTAATCAGATCTATTTGCTGCCAAGGACATGCACGCAGAATGTTAAACGTGTGTAGACGCGTGAACATTGTTAGCAGTGAGCTATTAGATAACTGAACAGTCTTCCTGGTTCCTCTGCATCACTCCACCGACTCATCTAAATCAGGACCTCGTGCTATTTAAGGTGATAAGCTGATTATAAGGATGTCAACCTCCTGTCACAGACGGACACAGCAGGAGATCTGATGGAGCTGAGCCAAACCCACTTTGAAACTGCTGATTACGTTTGCTGTCTAGCTTACACAAGTCTGAAAATTTGGTTCAATTCAATTCAATTCAATTGTATTTATATAGCGTCTATTACAACACAAGTTGTCTCTAGGTGCTTTCCGGAGACCCAGAGCATGACCCCCAAACAATTATTACATAAACAGCAGCAGGTAAAAACTCCCCTAGTGGAAGAAAAACCTTAAACCAAACAGTGGTAGGAAAAACTCCCCTTTAAGAGGGAAGAAACCTTGAGCAGGACCTGGCTCATGAGGGGGGACCCTCCTGCCGAAGGCCAGCCGGGTAGAGCAAGAAATAAGAAAGAATAGAGACATAGAGACACCGTCAAAGGTACAAGACAGGATACATTAGTAACTGTCATTGGTAGTCCAATTAGACTTCTGTGTATATGGGTGATATATGGATAGACGGTGATCCAACGGGATGAGGATTGCAGGTCGGGATGTCAGCAAGTATCCAACAGACATCCACACAGACAGGTGAAGGAGGACACTGGGATGGTCAGAGGTGGAACTGCAGGTCAGCAAGCAGCTCCTGAGGCTCTGGTCCGCAGGACATGCACAGAAGAGGAAAAGAAGGGCCAGACAAGCACAAAAAACTACAAGAACAATGGACCACAATTAAGTTCATGGGATATTGTTAATAAATGAGGATTGAGGTGAAGAAGAGACAGAGAAGGCAAAGAGAAACAGAGAAGGTGAAAGGCACCACTCAGTGGATCATGTTGGTGCCCCCCTGCAGCATAGGCCTATAACAGCATATCTACACCGAAGCTGTTTAAGATGAGCTGCTCTTTACTCACCTTATTGCCCATTTAAGTTAAGACTCCTGCACTGCTACTGGACTATGATGGAAACACTTTGATGTGCCCGAAACGTGTTAGCCGTCTTTTTGTTTGTATTGTTGGGATTTAGAGGTTTGTTTCCCTCTGTTTGTCTGTTTTTGCTTATGTCTATTTCCATGTACTGTCTTGCTGTCTATGTGGTTATTGGCAAAAACTGAAAAATAAAAGTATTAAAAAAAAAGATGAGCTGCTCTAGTCTGGTCCTGCAGCTGCAGCTTTGACTACTGGTCCTGACACATTAAGGTACTAAATACACTAACTATATGCTTTATTAAACAGAAATGTTTTAAGTTTAGTTTTAAAGGTGGAGGTGGTGTCAGCCTCCTTAACCCAAACTGGAAGTTGGTTCCAGAGTGATGGTGCCTGATGACAGAAGACCCGTCCTCCAAATCTACATTTGGATCTTCTAGGAACAACGAGTAAACCTGCACCCTGAGAACGGAGAGCTCTATTAGGAACGTACGGTACTATCAGGTCTTGCAAATATCGCGGCGCTAGGCCATTTCGGACTTTATATGCCAGTAATAAAATTTTGAATTGGATTCTAAATTTTACAGGGAGCCAATGGAGGGAAGCTAAAACTGGAGAGACGTGGTCTCTCTTGTTGATTCCTGTCAGCACTCGCGCTGCTGCATTTTGGATCAGCTGGAGGCTGTTAAGAGAATTACTTGGACATCCAGCCAACAACACGTTACAGTAATCTAGTCTAGAAGATACGAACGCATGAATTAGTTTTTCAGCATCACTCTGCGAGAGGATGCTCCTGATCTTTGCGATATTACAGAGGTGGAAAAAAGCAGTTTTGCAAACCTGATTAATATGCTGTTTAAATGACAAATCCTGATCGAATATAACGCCATGGTTTCGCACAGTTGTACTGGAGGCCATCGCAACACCGTCTAATCCCTTCCTAAGCTGTTTGGGACCACAAACAACAACTTCTGTTTTATCAGAATTTAATAGCAAATATTTCTGGACATCCAGTCCTTGATGTCCTTAATACACATCTGAAGTTTGTCTAATGGTTCTGTTTCATCTGGCTTCATAGACAAATACAGCTGCGTATCATCAGCATAACAATGAAAATTAATGCCGTGGTTCCGGATAATACTTCCCAAGGGCTGCATGTATAAACTGAACAGGATTGGCCCTAGCACTGAACCCTGCAGGACACCATAGCAGACCCTCGTCTGTACGGAAGAAACCTAATGAAGATGAACAAACTGGAATCTATCAGACAGATATGATTTAAACCAATCTAGAGCTGTCCCTTTAATCCCAACAACATACTCTAGCCTCTGCAGTAAAATGCTGTGATCTATAGTATCAAAAGCAGCGCTGAGGTCCAGCAGAACCAGTATGGACACTAACCCATTATCTGAGGCCATAAGAAGGTCATTCGAGACTCGAACCAGTGCTGTTTCTGTGCTATGATGCATTCTGAACCCTGACTGAAAAATTTCAAATAGATCATTTCTATACAAATGCTCACACAGCTGGATTGCAACTACCCTTTCCAGAATTTTAGAGATAAACGGAAGGTTGGAAATTGGTCTATAGTTAGCTAAAATGTCTGGGTCAAGAGAGGGTTTTTAAAGTAATGGTTTGATTACTGCGACCTTAAAAGCCTGTGGCACATATCCTAAGACTAGGGACAAGTTGATCTGTTTCAGTATTGTCGGTCCAATAAGAGAGAAAACATTTTTGAGTAGTCGAGTAGGGATTGGGTCTAACAGACACGTGGATGATTTAGATCCATTGACGACTGAGGTCAGCTCAGAGAGGTCAACAGGAACAAAACAGTCTAGAGTCAGGTCAGAGCATAAGGGAGTCGCCGTAGTTGAAGAAATGCCCACAGCCACTGCTGGGAGGGCCTGGCCGATTTCCTCTGTAATTCTGACAATTTTATTGCTAAAGAAGCTCATAAAGTCTTCACTACTGAGAGCTGCAGGGATGCACGGCTCAACAGAGTTGTGGCTCTTTGTCAGCCTGGCTACAGTGCTGAACAGAAAACGTGGGTTATTTTTATTATCCTCTATTAACACTGAATAATAGGCTGTTCTAGCTTTGCAAAGCGCTTTTTTATACACTATTAGACTATCTTTCCATGCATAATAAATATCTACAGACCTACTAAAGTACCACTTTCTTTCCATTTAACGCACTTTCTGTTTTAACATACGAATATGTGAGTTAAACCAGGGAGTTAAGCTCCTATGGTTAGAGACCCTCTTTCTCAAAGGAGCAACTACATCTAAAGCTGAGTGCAACACATCTGCAGTGCTACCGACAAGGAAATCAACGTCTGCAGGGGTAGAACCGAGGTCACAGCCCTCAACTGCTTCACTATGTTCCACTGAAAGAAGATGAAGAGCAATGGCCTCCCAAAATTTAGTGATAGCTTTATCGGATAGACACCTGCTAAAGTAATTCCTCCTATTATGTGTAAAGTTGACAATGTTGAATTCAAACGTTATTAAATAGTGGTCGGATAGGAGGGAGTTTACTCTTGACACTAACAGATTATCAAGTTCTACACCGTAGACGAGGACCAGATCAAGAGTATGATTAAGACAATGCGTCGGTTCATTAACTTTTTGTAAAATCCCCATCGATTCTAGAAGAGAATCAAAAGCCAACTTAAGACTGTCGTTGTCAACATCCATATGAATGTTAAAGTCGCCCACTATGATGACTTTATCTGTACTGATCAATAAACTAGATAAGAAATCTGAGAACTCAGACAGAAACTCCAGATAAGCTCCAGCAGGAGGCCGGTAAACTACCACCAACAAGACTGGCTTCTCTGATTTCCAGCTCGGCAATTTTAAGCTAAGCGTGAGGCTTTCAAACGTATTATAATCGCATTTAGGTTTGGATTTTATTGTAAGACTGGAGTTGTAGATCGCCGCTACTCCTCCACCTCGACCTGTGATTCGAGGAATATGATAATTAAAGTAACTGGACGGTGTCGATTCATTTAAACTAACAAACTCTTCCTCTTGGAGCCACGTTTCTGTTAGGCAGAAAATGTCACTCCGGGTCTCAGTAATTAGATCGTGTACTAATAGAGACTTGAGCTTAAAGATCGTATATTTAGTAATCCGCATCTAATTGTTTGGTCTTTAGTTTGCACTAAATGCGTATTTGTTTTTATTTTTACGAGGTTATTTTGGTTAACACCTCTATTACGTCGCGCTTGGTGAACATTTGGAGGACGGGGAATCGATACTAAATCTATTTTACTTGGCACCGCGTTAGAATCTCCAATTACATCATTTACTTCTACCTTTTTATTGGCAGGCGATAGTCCTCGAGAAGCAGCAGAGAAGCGTGTAAGACTGCAGCTCTGCATCCCCGGCCTGGACCCTGGATTGAAGGTTGGTGGTTGAAGATTATCCTACTTACAGGTTTGCCACCCAAAAATCATTTTAATGTTAAGATAATCTTTGAGCTGACCAGAGAAAAGTACTCATCTTATATATATATATATATATATATATATATATATATATATATATATATATATATATATATATATATATATATATATATATATATATATATATATATGTGTATGAAACTTTTTTGAGCTCTGTATGACTAACTGTCCATCAGACACTGTACATGTTCGCAGCCCATAACAGCTGCTTGCATCAGTCACGGTGTGACTGTCACATCTGTTTCCTTTAAAATTCCCCGAATATCCTGGAATATCCTGTAAAAATCAGTCCTCACTGACTTGAAAGGACATCAGTAAAAACCCTTGGAGACAAACCTGTGATTTGTGGTTTTATAAATAACAGTAATTGTATTTGATGGTACATCTCTACAGTGCCTGGAGGAATTAATGTACTTTTTGTCTGCTTGTTTGTATTTTTGAACCTGACATACTGGGTCCAGACCAGGTTAGCTGGCTGCACTGTTCACTATCAAGGTCTGTGCCCGTTCCTTTTACTAGAAATCTTTTAAACTTTTTTTTTTAACCTTGTATGTGAAAATTACATATTGCTCTCAATGTGTAAAAAAAAAAAAAAAGTGTACATTTAGTTTACCATCGGATCCATGTAAAAACAGAACTGAACAGTTATATCTGAAACAAAAAGCCTTTCAGATATCCCTTTATTGTGAAATCTAATCAAATCATAATCTTCTCACTCTGTAAGCCTTTCTTCTACATTTATATAAATGAACTTGATAACAAATAGCATCTTATTTACACCTTTTGTCAATAAAGACAAACAATTTTTCATGAAATCTGATGTATTTCTGGTCCAGCCAACAAGCAATAAATGTAATAAAGATAATTTTTATTTTATTTTCTCTTCTTTTTCCTATTACAAAACCTTTGAACCAAATGACGAGTATAATTGTTGAATCTACACGCATAACTTCACCACATTTTAACCAATCTGTCATGGCAACCTTCAAACTGATTTGAGAAAGTGCACAGCTGCTCCCTTTGAATTCCATCCATCCATAGCAGTGTTTTCTAACCCTAACCAGTCATGTCCATTTGTCTGTAATCCAGTAAAACTAACATGAATTTTCCAGCTAAAATAAGTGCACCAAGTGTCAAGTCACAGAGAAGACTAAATCAGAGTTCATGATTAACGTTCATCTGTGCAGCTCTGCCATCAGACTCCGCCAGGATTTTCCCCTTGAAGACGTTAGTGTCCACTCATTTAAGAAACTAAATCAATGTCATGAGTCTGTGTTCTTACTTGTTATTCGTTATTCGTTATTTTTTGGGTCAACAAGCACATTAAAAATTGATCAACTGCTGAGGTTTTTGACAGTTTCCAAAAATTTTGTGAGGCTGTTTTAAGTTTTAGAATAACAATAAATTATATTTTATATTACTGGATATCTGCAGCACGGTGGCTTAGTGGTTAGCACTGTTGCCTCATAGCAAGAAGGTTCCTGGTTCAATTCCCGGCCCGGTGGGTCTTTCTGTGGGGAGTTTGCATGTTCTCCCCGTGCTTGCGTGGGTTCCCTCCGGGTACTCCGGCTTCCTCCCACAGTCCAAAAACATGCAGGGTAGGTTAATTGATCTTTCTAAATTCTCCCTAGGTGTGAATGTGAGCGTGATTGGTTGTTTGTCTCGTATGTTGCCCTGGATAGACTGGTGACCTGTCCAGGGTGTACCCCTGCCTTTCGCCTACTATGCGTCGGGATAGGCTCCGACAGACCCCCGTGACCCGGAAACGGATAAAGCAGGAATAGCTAATGGATGGATTACTGGATATCATTGCTGCAGGAAGATGTCAGATACCTGATGCGTGCTGTAGTTTGAGCCGTGTTGCTTTCTGCTGAAGTAACCAGCATGACTAAATTTGTGCATGCGAGGACCTTCTCTGTTGTCCAGAAAAGAATTACACTGTAAAATAGCAATTCTTTCCAAATTTTTACACGCTAACAATCCACATAAAAATGCATATCTGGGTTTTCCTGAAAAAAAGCACTGTGCAAGTTGCTCTGATAGCACTAAGTTATGTTTGGACTTGGACTGACCGTTTTTTACATATTAATGATGTGTGTGGCAGATAGTTGCAGTCTAACTTCATTACTTATATATTTTTTGCTGTATTTATACAACTCAGTTCTCATCAAAGACAAATTAAGAAATAGTTACCGCTAAGAAGCAAATAGTCCTATGACTTGTACATCCACACATCTACTCTGAATATTTGACTACTCAAACAGTAGAAATTACATTATCAAAAATGATGTACAGCAACACAGGAAAAAAGCGCTCTACACTGTAATGTAATGAATATGAATGAACTGTGGCCTGATTTAAACTGAGATGTTTGACTTATGAATGTCCAGTGCAATAAAAAGAATAGGACAGAACCTACAAGAAAAACCACGATGACTGATAATTTGATTTGAATAGCATGTCATAAGTCTGTGTCACATAGGGATTTCTGAGCTTGAATAAAAACAGAGAACAGCTCTTCCCAAGGCGGGTTAAAGATTATATTATGCTGCTCTCTGATTCATCCAAGTGACACATAAATCCGTGCAGCAGATTTCTTTGAAATGCCTCACATGTAGGAGTAGTCCTGAATATGTGGAGTAGTCTCCACATATTCATTCATCACACAAAGGTGAGATCATTACATTCAGCTAGTGTGTACAAATTTAAATTGCTTTTTAAATTGCTTTTTACATTTTAATTGTTTTACATTTTAAAATATAACAAACTACAATAGATAAATCATTTTACTTTTTTTTTTTCAAAAAAATATTTTATCTCCCATCAAAGCCGGATAAAGTGCGATATGACCGTTCTGACTGCAGTTGCTTCGACACAGATTGGATATGTATTCGATTTATTACCACATATGAAATAAGCCTGGGTCGGATTTAAAAAAATTGGATTTGCGCTGTTCAGACTGTCATCAAAAACACTGATATGAGTCACATATGGGCAAAAAAAAAATCAGAATTGAGCTGCAATGTGAAAGTATGTGAAAGTTATTTCATGTCTGTTTACATGTGGATGCAGCGGATCGACTTTTCCAAAGACCAGCTACTGACCAGAGACAGAGTTGAAATATAAATGAGTAGATGCCTGGGATACAGAGTGTACTGCTCTCTATGTGTTGTACTTCCAGGAGCCAGGAAAGTGAGCGTGCTTGCTCCTTTATTTACTTCTTTAAGGTAGGTTGAGGTGACAATATTGAATTGGAGTGAAACTAAAAAAGAAAATATAAAAGATTGACTAAATAAACCGTTATGTCAGCAACAGGTAAGTATGAATAATCTGCAAGACATTAATATAATAAACAGCCAGGTGAGTAGAGGTAAGTATATGATGGCATTACCTTATAGGCAACAACACATCACACTATTATATTTATAAAAACTTAGAAAATGTCCACAAAAATCAGTACTATCAAACATGTAAAGAATGCATGAAACTCAGAGCCATTGCTTTCTGGGGGATACACGCAATGGATTGGCTTGGATTAGATGTGAAAATCTGCAGATGGAACGATGTTCAGTTTACATAGCTTATCATTTCCTGTTACCTGTTTTCTCCATATTTGGTAGTGTCAAAATAAAAACCTAACAAGTATTTGCAGATATAACAGTACAAAACACATTTCAACAACCAACTTAAAGTCCCTTTAACATATAGAACATATTCAAGGCAAAACACAGAGCAGGAGAAAAGTTAAGGGAAAAAAGGGAGAAGTTTTGATAATTTTCTCTTTCCCTCTCGATCGTCATGGGGAGTATAAAATGCCTGGAAGCTCGTATCATTAGTATTTTATTTCCAAAACATGGCTACAGGAGCATGCTCTGGACCCCAGCATCTCTCAACAATACAGGTGGAAAGAAGACGTCAGACAGACTGACGCAATTGTGCTAGGAGAGCTTGCAGTGTTGTAATCACGGTCATGTGACTGTGAAGGAGCACCTGTGCATTCCAGATGTTTAGATGTTGGCTCTGAGTTTCCATCAACAGTGTCTACTGAGAGAGTGCACAAGTGATTCACATGATGTCATCAGTACAGCTGTTGCCAGATGACAAACAACACTCCAATGCATTCATGATGAAAGTTCAACCATACCAGCTTTCCAACACTTTATTACCTAATGTTTATTTTAATGTATACTGCAACGCTTTATTTCCCTTTGAGGACTGATAAACAATTATTCAAATTAATCATCCACTGTGTTCACCTCATCAAGACGTCAGACATCATCTGGAGCCTATCATAGCTCTCTTTGGGCAAAAGGCAGCAGTACTTTATTGACAGTCCACATTTAAACAAACAACCACACACTTGCACGAGTAATATAAATTCACCCAATGTACAAGCTTTTGGACTGTGGGAGGAAGTAAGAGTATTTGGAGAAAACTCACACCAGCACAGGGAGAACATACAAACTCACAGAAAGAACCCTGCTGGAAATTTGAACCAGGAACCATGAAGAAACAGTACTAACCACTGTGCTACCAGCTCTGTTCATTTCAACTGATTTAAGTCTTCATCAGTGGATCCTTTGGGTTCTGTGTGTAGCAGAGCTGGGCTTCCTCCGCAACATAGACATCTGGGGAGTTTGAAGGCTTGTCCAACACCTTGGACTCCTGTTCTTTCCTTGGGAGATGAGCACCTGGCTTGCATGTTGCTCGGTGTCAAAGTGGATTTCCAAGGTTTCCCAACAGAACATTGCACAGATGAGATTATGTTTTAGGTATTTTAGGCAGTATCCACAGAAGGTGAGGTATATGTCCACAACATTAGATCCAGACTCATTGTGAATTGAGGAAGCAGGTGTCTGATGTCTTATGAAATACGTATGTCGATTTTTATCTATTTGCAGAGCAGATGCATCAAAATGCACACTGGAATGACATCAAAAGAAAAAGTCATCATGAATATGTAGGGGGTCTTATCTGCCTCTCCTGACATGCTGTAAATAAAACCCAGTAATTTCCTCAACTTACTTTTTGCAGCCTGTCCTACCTGCTGTGCACACAACACCGGCACAACTCCAGAGTGTTTCCTGTTGTGAGAAGGCATCTTACATGAATCTCCTGCTGTAAAGGGGTTGTGTGAGCAGCAACTGTGAACAAAGTCTAGACCTCATTCTCTAATGTGATTCTTTTTTTCTCTTTTTTAAAAAATGTCTGATAATATTAAGTAGTAAAGGGAAGTTGCTGTATGTTTGCATCAAGTTTGCTGATGCAGATAATAACCAAGAGGAAAGCTATTTGTTATTTTTCTCCTCAAGATGTGTTATGTTTTAACTTTATGATTCACTGATTCTGCATGCGACAGCTCAATGAACTTCACTGTAAGCATAATATATCAAATTAATGTTTATAGATCAAACAGCAAACCTCATACATTTTGACAGTAAAAAAACAACTTTGCAACAACATTACTCATAATGATGGTTGTAGGATATGATTGTTCTCATGCAAACAAATGGCAATGTTTAAGTCAACTCTTGTGTACCATGCATTCTTTCTGTCTCCTCCTGGCTTCCAACTTTCATTATTTTTCCAACTGTCTATGTCCTTCCACACCCCTTCATGCATCTACCTTTCCTAGAAAGGCACTTCTTGTCAACATGGGCCCTCACTTTCAGTCTGATTGTTTTTTTTTTTTGTTTGTTTTTGTTTTTTTAGACCTCACTTGTACATGGACTCTCTTAGATCTATTTATGGTCTCTCCCTTGATCTGGTTTGGACATACAGGATAGAAAGTGTATAACTAATAGTGTTTTCTCATAAATAAGTATTAGTTGAACATTTTAATAATCTTTGAATAAACAGTATTGACTACGGCATATATATATATAGGGTAGCTCAGTTGGTACAGTGCAGGACTGGCACACAGGAGGTCAGGGGTTCGATTCCCGGGGGGAACATGAGCTATGAACAGCACCTAGTGCGGGTCCTTGGGCAAGACCCTTCACGCTAATACCGCCTACCTCATACCATGATGAGAAAGGTCTGCGTCAGGTGCTGGGGAACCAGAGCACCTTGATGAGAAGTGGGCTACTGGAACAAGGCGGAAATGGGCGAGATGTGACAACAAGGCTCTGCTGGAATGCTACTACTCAAGTAACCCTACTCAGAGGGGTTACATGCAGAGAATGTGGGCACAATGGTTACTTCGAAACCCACAGTCACAGTTGACAGCTAAACAACTAGTAGCTCAGTGTTCCAACATCCACAAACGGCAACTGCTATCACAACTTGAGATTGACGAATGCAAGGTGAATACCTGCATGGGGGAACCAGGACGCCAGGTCAGAGGGGAGGTTACACAACCTGCCCCTCCAGAGATTGGGTACCAAGCCCCAATAACGCAGAGCGAGGCAGCGAAGGACCTGAAAGATAAGATCATGGCGAGACTAAACACAAGGCAACCCGGCAGCGATTACCAAGACCAAGACACTACAAGACTATACACTTCAGCAGCAGTGATCCTGGAGATGCTTGGCTATAAGAGCAACCATGGGAACCATGAGAACATGACCCACCATGGAAACGAAGGTTGGAGGTAAAAATCAAGGTGGCACGGAGAGAAGTGAGTCAATTGACAGGGGCCCAGAAAGGTCCAATGAAAAGACCAGTACCCAAGAAGTACAACCAGATACCCATACCTGAAGCACTCGAAACTGCCAAACAAAGGCTCCAAGCCTTGGCTTGCCGCCTAAAGAGATACACTAGAGACAATGAAGCCAGACGAATAAACAGGCTGTTCGCAACTCAACCTGCGAAACTGTATGCTCAATGGCAGGGTAATAACAACAGAGCAGACCCACCAAGGCTGGAAACTGAGAGGTACTGGAAGAGCATATGGGAGAAGGATGCAGCACATAACAGCAGTGCTCAATGGCTAGTCTCCCTAAGAGAGGAGCACAGCAACCTCCCTGAACAGAAACCAGTCACCATCACAGTGGCAGACATCCAAGAAAGAGTCTCAGGTATGAAAAACTGGACAGCACCGGGCCCAGACATGATCCAGGCCTACTGGCTAAAGAAACTCACAGCACTCCATGAGCGCCTGGCAGCACAAATGAACCAGCTGCTAAGAGATGGGACTCACCCAGAATGGCTAACCGAAGGGCGAACGATCCTGATCCTGAAGGATCCCACAAAGGGTGCAGCCCCATCTAACTACCGACCAATAACCTAACCTCGAAGGGGCTACAAGGAAAATGGCAACAGCCAAATACCTCCAGCGAGTAAGGCAGGTCCTAAGAAGCCAGCTCAATGGCAAGAACAAGTCCCGGGCAATAAACAGCTACGCCCTGCCAGTGATCAGATACCCTGCAGGAATAATAAGGTGGCCAAAGGAAGAGATACAGACCACAGATGTTAAGACAAGGAAGCTCCTCACCATGCATGGTGGGTTCCACCCCAAATCCAGCACTCTGAGACTGTACGCAAGCCGTAAGGAAGGAGGCCGAGGACTAGTGAGTGTGAAAGCCACTATCCGGGACGAAACTGCCAAGCTCCATGAGTACATCAAGGACAAGGCCCAAACGGATGATGTACTAAGTGAATGCCTCAGACAATGGCAAGGTGAAGAGGTGCTGGAGGAGGAAGCATCATGGGAGGACAAGCCCCTACACGGGATGTACCATCGAACCATAACTGAAGTGGCTGATCTCAAGAAGTCCTACCAATGGCTAGAGAGAGCTGGCCTACAGGACAGCACAGAGGCACTCGTCCTGGCTGCACAGGAGCAGGCTCTGAACACCAGAGCAATAGAGGCCCAGATATACCACACCAGACAAGACCCAAGGTGTAGGTTGTGCAAAGAAGCACCGGAAACAATCCAGCACATAACTGCAGGGTGTAAGATGCTGGCAGGGAAAGCATACATGGAACGCCATAACCAAGTAGCGGGCATACTCTACAGAAACATCTGTGTGGAGTATGGGCTGGAAACCCCAAGGTCAAAATGGGAAACACCTCCCAAGGTGGTGGAAAATGACAGAGCAAAGCTCCTGTGGGACTCCCAGATACAGACAGACAGGATGGTGATGGCAAACCAACCAGACATCGTGGTGGTAGACAAAGGGCAGAGGAAAGCCGTGGTGGTGGATGTGGCAATACCAAGTGATGGTAACATCAGGCGAAAGGAACACGAGAAGCTTGAGAAATACCAAGGGCTTAGAGAGGAACTGGAGAAGGCCTGGAAGGTGAAGGTGACAGTAGTGCCCGTGGTGATCGGAGCACTCGGGGCAGTAACCCCCAAACTGGAAGAGTGGCTGCAGCAGATCCCCGGAACAACCTCAGATATCTCAGTCCAGAAAAGTGCAGTGTTAGGAACAGCAAAGATACTGCGCAGAACCCTCAAGCTCCCTGGACCGAGCTTAGAAGGGACACCACCCACGGAGGGTGAGGAACGAGTTTTTTTTGTTTATGTATGTATATATATATATATATATATATATATATATATATATATATATATATATATATATATATATGTATTATAGCATTTTAGTTCTTTAAAAGGTGAAAAAATGCTGTAAACAAATTTAAAGAATCCATATCTCTGTCTGGCAATCAGCTGACAATCACCTGGCAATCCGGCTCAAACCAGTCTACAACAGCAGGCTCATAACAAAACCAGTCAGGACCATTCACACCTGGACCAGCTCTGTACATTCGCACACATTAAGCCTGCACGCAACTGTGTTGTTGTCATACCGTGACTGTTGTTATTCCTGCTTACTCGGTCTCGTCACCTCCGTAGAGGGGGTCCCAGGTCAGTCAATAGCTTGGCTAACCCTGCTTTGCGTATACATGCCAGAATAGCATTATCTGGCTGTAATAACTAGATTTCAAGAACTCCAATTCAGTTTTACTACAGTCCAACTATGGTGTATACATGGCTTTTAAAACTTGATGTCAGTCGGACTAAGGCCTTTTCTCTTCATTTTCTCAGTTCATGTAAACATACTGAGTATTTCCATTGAACAGTGTTTTTCAAATAAGTGTAACTCTTGTAACTTTCGGTATCTCTCAGTATCTCATCCTGCAAGAAGATGGACAAAAGCATATTTAGTCTTTGACAAATTATTGTGATTGCTGCTACCGCTGTTGAAAAAAATAGTCAGATGATGAATGCAGAGTGTTGATCATTTAAATTATTATTCAGAGGTAATGCCCTTATGTAATGCATAATGATTAAGTAGTGTTACATGCCAACTACATGGTATTAATGAGGCCAAAAACAGCTGGAAACTAAATTTTGATTACTTTAGATTGACAGGCCACCTCATATCAAGCCTGGTATGAGATCCAGAAGTCCATTGAAGCGGCAAAAAGCGCCCATTCCCAAAAACTTGAAGGCTACTACCTAAACCACATCACACACAGCATGTGGCAGGGAAACCAGCGGGATGAGTCATACCCCAGGATGCTGGTAAATGATATTCTGGTCTATGAAGAGAAGAACGACCTTATCCTCAGCACTGACAAGACCAGAGAAATGATCCTAGACTTATAGAAGAAACCTCCTCTTCTAAAACCTCTTTTCATCAAAGGGACTGCAGGTCATATCTGACCTTAGCTGGATGCTTAACACCACAGCCACAGTAATAAAAACAAAAAAACAAAAAAACAAAAAAAAAAAACAAAAAAAAAACAGTAAAGCTTTATTTCATTAGGCTGCTCAGGAAAGCTCTGAACCATTGTCCCCTCACCCAGGTCTACAGAGGACTAATAGCGAGTATCCTCAGTGCCAGCATCACTGTCTGGTATAGCAACACCACAGAAGCAGATAGGAAGCCTCTGCAAAGAGTCCTAAAGACTGTCCCTAGGAGAGGATCATAGCGTGCAGCGCTGTTAGTAAAGAGCAAAAGGAATCATCAGAGACTCATGCCACCCAGTAAACCTTGAGATCGGCTTGTAATTGTTCATTTGTGTCTTGTCAAGATTGTCCTTTTTCAGCAGAGGTTTAAGTTCACAATCTGTAACAGATCTGACTCCGAAATCTTTGAGACCTTTTTGAAAAATTCTGTTGGCAGGACGTCTAAACTGCAAGTGGAGGAGTTCCGTTCATGTAAGATGTCCTCCAGATCTTTGTTTAAACTGGTTTTTGGTGGACACAGTACATATCCTGAACATGCTGTTGCACAAACAGCTTGTGTAATATTTTGGATTTTGTCTGTGAAGAATTTTGCAAAGTTATTGCAGGTCACGGTGGAAAGTTCAGCTGCCACTGACACAGGAAGGTTCGTTAGCCTGTCAGCTGTGTCAAATAAGGCCAGAGCGTTATGACTGCTCTCGGTGATGATGTCAGAAAAGTAGGACTTCCTTGCACTCCCCAATTGCAAATTATAAAAAGAAAATTTTCTCTTTAAAGATATCATAATGAACTTGAATATTTGTTTTTCTTTATCTGCACTCAGCTTTCTGGCACTCTCTTTTTCCATTTTTCACCAGTGTGGAATTTCACCATGGAGATTTCTTCCTTTCAAAGATAACATTTACCTTAATGGGAGGAATAGTGTCAATAACATTTTAGCATTAAAGCTACTGACAAGCCTTTTGACTGATGTATTGGGGCTGTAATCACTAAGAAACAGGACTCTGGATGAATCCCTCTCCTGTATAGCTACTAATTCAAAAGACATCCAGGAGAGAACTGCTTCCATTGATAGGATTCATTAAATAAGACTGTGATCCTGAGTCATCTGCTCGTTGAATTTCAGATGAGTCAGATAAAATCTCCAGGGATCAAGATTGAGTGACCAAGCATGCCCAAACATGTGCAATCAGGCAAGACAGAGTATTCAAAACTGCACCCTTCTGTGGGAAGTGTATAAAAAAACAACGGTCTTGCTCGCTGCGCTGCACTGTTGCGCTCGCTGCACACTGCAGGGTTCGGGCGGTGGTGGGTAGTATCTCCCAGAAATGCGTTTTAAATTTCTCAAAAACAAATCAGAAATTCATTGTGTAAATCCAGCTCACAACCAGCTCCAAGTGTGGGTTTGCAATGCAGCTTATACTCAGGGCTGGCTCAGATGACCCTGAACCATTCATTTAGTTATGCTGCTATAGGGCTAGACAGCTGGGGTGGGTCCCATGATGCACTGGGCATCTCTCTTCACTCTGCTGTCTTCTCTTTCCACTTATCTGCCATTATTGCTGTCATAGTGTTTTGTTTTGTTTTTTTCATTTTCCCCTTGGCAGGTATTCCTGGCACCTCTGTACAGTCCTCTCACACCAAACTGGTTTTGTTAAATAGCCTGTGGGTTTTTTTTTTTCTTAATACTGTTACCGATCACATGTGCAGTCTCCAGACAGTGAAATAAAAATGAAATGAAGATTTGCTGCAAAGATCTATTGGTTTTATTTCTTTATTTACATTTTAATTGGATTTGTTGATTTTGTAATTGGACTGAATTGTATTGAATGTAACCCATAAAGACCCAAGACCCTTGGGTCTTCATGAGCTTTAAGTCCTCAGCTTCTAAAACCTGTATTTCTGGAAACCTGTCCACCAAATGTTTTATTTCTCAGCCTCAGAGGAAAATAGGAAAATCATGAAATGTGAAAAGAAAACAACTTGAGAGGTTAAAATGTATGAGCGTGATGCAAATTACTGGCTATGACCTATTGTCTATTAACAGTTTTGAACATTATGATAGTTTGTCGGTTTTCTAAAATGTTGATGTCACAAGTGCATCATTGAAGTGAATTTGTTTAAATTCCACAGTTTCCTAAAGAGCAGAGCACTACTGCAACAAGCTGTTTTAACAACTACCCAAAAGTTGGTCGCGCTCGTAAAGTTTCTTCTATATCATAATAATTTATCAGCGTTTGATTCTCCTTTCTGTTCTCTTCTCTGCAGCAGTCGCTCTCTCCTTATCACCATCATTATCTGCTTCATCTATACATGCATTCAGCACCTTCCCGATCATATTGAAGCACAGAGTTTGAAAGCTAATTAGCGAGGCTCAAACGTAATGCAGGATTTGTAGTGATTCTTGTGTCGTGCGAACACCAGCTGGCAGTTGGACAGCACATTAGAGAAAGCCCATATTGCAGCCATCAACCATCTTTCTCATTGCCATTCGCTACTCTTATCATCTTCTGTTGCCTTCATCTGTCCTTTGTGAATTGTCTCTCATTATTTCTTCGCACAGTTCTTTCAGTCTTACTACTTTCCATAAACCAAATTAAAATAGGGGACTTTTGTTCTTTTATTTATTTTTAAGACTAACTAAAGTCAGCAGTGACAATTCTTTATTATTTAGCACAGCAGGGGGAGCAAAGTGTCCGGTCGAGGGATCCCTCCAAATATCCTGGGTTTGTCACAGCCACACTGTGAAGTGGTTGGGATCAGACTCAGAGCCTTGTGACCAAATGCAGTAAGAATGAGACTGGAAAAATCTCATGGAGCCCAAATTAGTTTCCTTAGTTGGTGTATTTGTCTGATATTGAAAACAGGGTATAGATGCTGCTACTTATTTCCAACATGGGCCACTTGCAGGTGGTTTGAGCATCTAATCTGGATTCCTTCTACGTGCCTTGAGTTCAATGCTCAAGAGGAAAAAGCAGCTGTTGTGAAATCACAGGTTACACGCATAAAGAAACTGACAACATATATGTATCCAAACACATCCAACACATGTTGATGTGTGAAGTGACTGCTAAGTTACTGAAAGTGGGAAACAGACTCTAACACAGTCTCTATGTCTTGATTCTGCTGAAAGAAAACATCATCAAGAAGCTCCAAACTTAACATTGTGGCAGAAGTAAACAATGCAATAACTAATGTCACCAAACAGTTTGTGCTTCTGGCAGAAAAGTTGCATTCATGAAGCGAGAAGTTCTAGCAGTACTGCACCTCATGGAAGGCTGAATCTCAGCTAAAAGATAAATAAATGACTAATAATAATACATATATATATCAGAAGAAGCTGCGTATGTGACCTTTCTGGTAATGTCACAATAAAGGCACTTAGTGCCTTGTTGTTACAGGAATTGAATGAGCTACGGTGGCTTTTTCACCTTCACCTCACCGTGCAAGTCAACCTCATGCAAATCTCATTAATAGTTCTTCCAGTTCTTCCTGACATAATGCTTTTTCCTGTTGAGGAGGCAGATGACCCATCTGTCCATCTGTCAGCATATGCAACATGCATCGCCCTAAAGGGGAAGTATTATTGATGGCATTTGGCTCATAGCTACATCCAAAGTCAAATGACTAAGTGCTAATGCTGGCAGACTCACTGCTACGTTACAGAAAGAGAAAGTGACAGCTACTGGGTAACTTTTAGACATGTTCAGCACAAAACTTTTTCTCATTCAGCCAATTACATCACTACAAAGGATGCAAACTTAAATGAATTAATCAAGGACATGTAATATTTTATAGACAATCGGTTTCTAATCATTTAATCATGTAATCACCGTTTTGAAACAACATTAGTAATGATGTAGTGGCTTTGTATTTATATTTGATCCCTATCGCAGCTGCTTGCAGATAATAGCTTCGTAAATGTGAAATGTGCTGATCAAGTCGCTTCCTGATGTTTATATAAAAAGGTTGGCGCATCCAGTGTATTCTACTTTCCATGGCCCTGCATATTTTTTATAATATCAAATCCCACCTGACAGTTAGTGAGAAGTTATCAGTCAATCACAGAGCTGTCAGAGATAGAAACTGTTTTATCTACAGGAAGTCAAGAGCTGCCAACTGGCTTAACTACCTTAAATTGGGACTTGGGCCACTACAGGAACTCATTGAAAACTTCACATGGAAAGGCCAACACCCGAGATATTCTTGGTGCAGGGTGACAGTGCTGACTCCTACTCCAGCATGCCATCCCTGACTGTGTAAAACATATATTTGGTCATAGTATAGGGTATTTTTTGAGGGTGGCAGACGACCCACAAAAATGAAAAGAGGTCACTGTGCCTGGAAAATAAAGCACCCAATGATAAACCACAAATTAATAAATACTATTAATGAGTGTATAACAAGTAAAAGTAAACATTTAAACATAGGACAAGCAGGTATTTGCAAACAGAAGAGGACAGAGAAAAGGGGAGGAGCATTCCCTTTACAGTTGTTTAATTTTGGTGTGTGCTGTGCGTGTAGAGTGTGTGGAGTGTGTTTGGTTGGGATGCATGTAGGGGGGCAGTTTTGGTACATATCAATTACATGTACATATAAGTTTCTTTATCTAATAATCGTATGCATAAAGTACACATATTAACTCTGTTAGGAAAGAAAAACAATTGTGCAGTTCTCAATAAAAATGTGAAAGCATCCATTTGAGAGTACATAATCGTCCTACATTTATCATCTCTTTAGATATTATATATTGTGTGTTGTGTACTCTATCATGATGCATAGTTAGTACATCAGTATACACTAGTATAGATATGTATATATATGCAGGCATGTAGAATACATACATGCACGTACATGTGCTTAAATATATTTACATACAAATAAACATTTATTCACATATAATATGAATATATATATTATATACACACAGGCCTGAAAGCAACGTCTGCAGGCCTGAAATGTAGGCCTGAAATTCTGTATATGAAAAAATAAATAAAGTTGTTTAAGAAAAATCTGAAATACAGTATCTGTTGTGAGGTGAGTGGCACAGGACACAAGTGCAGGAGACTGAGGCATCAGGAGTTTTTAAAATAAAAATAACTTTAATTTACCAAAAAGCACTGTTAAGCAAGAATCTAAAGGAATATAAACAAAAAGCACAAATTTCGCAGAACGGCAGAACAAGGAACAAACCACAGATCCAGGAAAAACCACAATCAGGGAGACAAACAGTACAGACCAGCCGGGAGGAAAGGAATGACAAGACAAGATATACTCACAAGACTGACGAGTCACAGGTCCAATCAATCAGCGCAGATGGGAACAAGGGAAGTCAAACCATAATTCAACACAAGGACACATATTTTGAAAATAAAACAGGAAACAGGGTCCCAAAACTCAAGATCAAAACTGAAGAACCATGTAAAACAAAAGCATTCAAACTCAAAACCCAAACCCGATAGCTCTACAATATAACCAGCATCTTGGGTTCATACTCTGCAAAGAAAATAGTGTCAAGATAAGTGTAAGAATGTTTTTAATACTTTCTTTCTCCCTGTCTATTCCAGATTCAGGGTTGTAGTCTGCCTAAACTGCCTATATATCTATACTCACATTCTATTGTAGGAAAACTTAATTGGTGTATTTCTATTGTTGTTCTTTAAAACAACCCATCAAAAGAACCAAGCAGACCTGCTTTAGTGAATGATCAAATCTATATAAAAAAAATAAAAAACCCTTTAACTTTCGTTGCATGAGCTGCAGTTTAAAGGTTGTTTTTAGTGGCAGGGAAATTTAAAAGCTGTAAATGAAAGTTTGATTCTTAAAAACTGTTTATTTGGTTTTTCAAATGAGCAGCAACATCCCATCAGAATTCATTTTTGGGACGGACCTGTTCATTACAATAAGCCATCAGGAACTTATTCAGTTATGAGAGATCACCCATCAGACTGTTATGTCTTTCCTCAGGTGCATTGTGTATTAAACGTTAACATGTAAAGAGTCTCATGAGAGGATTTTTCTTGGCATGGGTAACAGTGCCAGTTTTTCCCCACTGCCACATGACGGTGGTTCAAATAACTGATTGAACCCTTAAAGTGCACGGTAGTGTTCTCCAGGACTAAGAATGAACTAATTAATGATTCAGCTGGGAATAGAAAACGTATTTGACCATCACTAATGCAGTGAGTAGCTTCTCATTCCTACGTAACAATGTCAGAAGATACAGCTTCTGGTCACAGAACAAAAACAATAATAGTTAGATTAAAAACAGTTCAACCCATTTTAAATCTGTTAGAACAGTGGTGATCGTATAGCAAATTATTGCAGAAAACTAGTTTTCTGCAACTATATCTATATATAGATATGGGTATAATTATTGTGGGTGACTGGATGTGTGTACATGCGTGAATTTCATGTAAACACATTGCTACAGGTTTCATATATTCTTATGCTTCTACTTGACTATAAGTCACCATGCCTGTGTATTTCGGTATGCGTTTGACAGACACAGTCCAGCCACCCTTTTAAGAGCTCCTGTCTAATGTCCACTGTCTCGCTGTTCCCAGGTATTATGTAAAGAAACACTGAAGCTTCATTTATAAAATGTGCTCTGTGACTTCATCCTGGATTTCATGGAGCAGTTGTTTCAACTGCAATGACTGGGCCATATCAGAACTAGATTGCAAACACACGGTATGGAGAAGGTTTTATTTATTTTGAATCTTTGTCTATATTTGAAAAAATGTAACCAAGAAGATAAATCCTCAACCTGATTACAGCATTAAGCTCTTTAGAAATACACATCTGTTAACAGTGTAGGAAGAAAAGTCATTAAAGGCACAACAAAAGTTTCTTTAGATCATCTTTTTTGGCAGTTATATATATTTGTTAGAGTTGACTACATGATTCAAATCCCCACCATGTTAGGAGCTTGTAAATACTTACGTTGTGGCTGACTTAAACCCTGTATTGAAGCACTAGAATATTTTGTCAATGAATCCTGTAAACAGTTTTAAACAAGAATAGTTTAAGGGCATACGGCAACAACGGATCGGGAAACGGAGGAAGGATTTCCTTAAATTTCACACAGTTTAGTTTGAAATGTGGCTTTTATCACTTAACTATTATTTCACACATAAGTGTAAACATTTCCCGGATAAATCAGGATATTAATTCATGACTCACCTAAAGTGGCTGCTGGACACGTTTATCATCAGGTTGCTTTAACAGAAATGTCAGGTTGAATATGCTGCATTTGTGCAATGTAGCACAGTTTGCCATTTAAATCAGATATGAATTCATCAAGGTTATATACTGTAAGTGGATAAATTAAGATGAGCCAGCAACACATATACATTCAGGTGGCAAGTAAATACTGTTTTAAAGTAATTACTCTTAAACTTAAATTCCACTATATAACATTATCATTAGAGATGCAAGGCTTCGGTGAGTCAAGAAGAGTTTAAAATATCTCTCATGACCTACGTGCCGTTTAAAAAGTGTCCTGGCAAGCTGTCCTGTTGACATTAAGGTTGCCATGCCATCACAAACAGGCTGAGTGTTGCTGAAACATATTCAAGACTATATGCAGAAATGATATACTTTATTACAAGTTACTACCACCACTATTTCTCTTAGTTTTGTCCTTGTTCACAAAAACAATGTTTCCATCCTAATATATTTTACACGCTTCCCTACACATTTCTGGTTTATGAAAACTATACATGACATGAAATACCACAGTCAAAATATAAAAAACTTAACTAGCATTTTCCACCAAGCCATTTAGATTTAGATAATTCAGGACATACGACACACAACCCCAGAGCTGGTCTGAATCTGGAATGAAAGGAATAGTGTTCTAACTGGTTTTGTGCACAAATATCTTTATTATGAATGGACATTTAAAACAACAACAACAAAAGTGTTTTAAAACAAAAAGTCAGCATATTACTTATAGCATCCAGTGTTTATCCAGTGTTCTGTTTACTAAGATGAATATCTGCTTGTATAATGAATCAGTGATGGAACGTACTGAAGCTGCTTCCTTGCTTTCACACATTATGGGTGTTCACATAAAAACGCCACAGATTTTGCAACTTATTCTGTGTTGTATTTAATGTTTGAAACTTTGTGAAATGGTGACAACTGTCCAACTGTCCGACTGAGAAAGTTTAGTACTGTGTGTACCCTTATGTGAGAAACACTGCTGTGGTGATGGACAGACTGACAGATGAAGTCAGACAGGAATCTCCATGGACCATGATGTTTGCAGATGACATAATGAACTGTAGTGAGAGCAGTGAGCAGGTGGAGGAAAATCTGGAGAGGTGGAGGTATGCACTGGAGAGAAGAGGGATGAAGCTAAGCCAGAATACATATGTGTGAATGAGAGGTGCACCAGTGGAACAGTGGGGTTACAGGGACAAAAGATAAAGAAAGTGGGACATTAGTACTTAGAGTCAACAGTCTAGAGCAACAGAGAGCGTGGAAAAGAGGTGAAGATAGAATATCTGCAAGAATAAAAGGAAAGGTGTACAATGGCTGTATGGTTTGGAGACAGTGGCTCTGAGGAAGGGACAGGAAGCAGAGCTAGAGGTAGCAGAAATGAAAATCTTTAGACAAGGATGGACAGGATCAGGAATGAGTACATCAGAGGGCCAAAACATCTAACATGCACATGTTAGATGTTTTGGAGATAAGGATTGAGATGGTTTGGACATGTGCAGAGGAGGGATGGAGAATTTTTGGGGAAAGGATGCTAAGGTGTGAACTGCCAATCAGATGGCCTAGAGAAAGACCAAAGAGGAGATATATGGATGAAGTTGGTTTGGTGTGACAGAAGAGGATGCAGAGGAAAGACGGATGACACACCGTGGCGACCCCTGAAGGGAGCAGCCGAACTGAAAAGACGAAGAGGGCATCAAGGGGATTCTAATAATTCTGTTGAACTGCAGTTCAAACGCAATTCCTAATTTCCATTAGATCATCCGGGTTTGTATATGTGTGTGTGCGTGAGTTTGCTGAAGGACCCTTAGAGTCATGAAACCCCTGCAAATTCACTCCTAGTTGCATGCATGTCACATGTCTGTTGAATAAGCAAAGTGGATCCAGGGATCCCTGCAATGGTTCATAATGAGTGTGCACATGCTGGTAGAAACAGTGTGCTCATGCTAGCGGTCAAGAAGGGCGCCTGGGAGAACTGGTGTTTGATTGGCGCATGCCGCCGAGATCTGTTCCTTCCTGTTAGGGTACGCATCACTTCCTCTCACCCTGCCCAGAGCTACTGCCTTGCCGTCTCACAATCACTCTGACACCATTCCACCCCTCTTCCTTATTTCTCCGTCTTCCTCTACTCATTCTTCTCCCATTTCCACTCCCCCATTTCATTTTCTCCATTTGTCTACTCTATATTTCTTTCTGTTTTATTCCCTCAATCATAGTGCTCATTTCCCCCCAAGTCTTTCTCCATTTGTCTCTCTGCGCTCTCTCTTAACTCTCAGAAGGGCACTTTTGTTTTAACAACATGACAGCCAGTTCATCATCCTCGATGAAACATTACTTTGCTTCCCGCTCCCTGTATCTCTCCCCTTCAAACCCTCCAATTTCTCCTTATCCCTTCATGACCTCTTTCTCTCTCTCTGTATCTGTTCTGTATTCAATCCTAAAGCAAATCCTGATCTTGCTCGCCCCTTTTTTCCCTCCTCCTCAGCTGCTCTCCCTGAAGACAGAGCAGAGGCAGCCAGGCAGAACAGCCAGCATGTTCCCATGTTCTCTTTCTCCAGCTCTGCAGCAGCCCTCTTAAGCCTCTCCAATTCTCTCGCCGTAATTGTCTGTTTTTTTGTTGTTGTTTTTTTGCACACATGTATGCTTTCCACAACACACATTTTGTTTGGTATTCTCAATTTCTTTCTTTTTTTTGTCTTCTCTGCCTCTTAAGTGTTCTTAATTTTCTTTCTTATGTTTTGTATCTTCTTCCATCCTTACACTGTGCTTCTGTACCTCCTCTTCTGCCTTGCCATTTCCCCCCAGGCTTTATTCTTGGTCGTTGAACCACTCCTTTGTCTTCTTCCACCTTACTTGAAAACTTACTTGAGATTGACAGAAATATTCACAGCAATGCTTGCTTTATTCTTCCTCACTCCGTCTCCTTCTCCTCTCTGTTTTTACTTTTATCACCATGGTTATTTTCTTTACCAGTCTCTTTCCACCATTCTCGAGCAACTCTTTACTTTTCTTCTACTCATCTTCTACTGTGTTTTCTGAACAGGAACTATCTAGACACTAGTAATGAAGCTCTTGTATGTTTGTACAATGCCAACCGCCCTGTCGCATTATATGCAGCAGAATCTTAAGGGACAGGAAGGAAAAAAGACACAAGATTGACAGAAAGTGAGATAAAAACATTTACTGGAGCTGTAGGTTGTGGTTGCTCTGTAATTTTCTCATAATGATTAAGCTGTGGGCTAATGGTTGCTTTGATACTGGTTCATTTCAGTTTCTTTCCTTTTTTCTCATTTTCCTATTTTTAAGCTCTTCATTCATGTTAAAAATTGGTGTTTCCATGTTTCTAATCCCTTTTGATGAGGTTACTTATCGCCATTAATGGAAGTCTAACATGCCTGAGCAATTAAACTCCAAAGTTGTATACTAAACCTACTCAAGTCTGGATAAATACTTATTGGTGAAAGCATTATAATATACTTGCTTGCAGGGATTTTTGCTTTGCCCCCACCTCCACCCCCCCTCTTGGTCAAACATCTAAAGACAGACTCTGCTGTATAGTGTAAATTCCCTTGAAGCAAATTTGAAATGGGAGGCAAAATTCACTTAGAGTTAGATGGTACAATAGAGATTTTATAATCAAGTGACAATCACCTCAGAAAACCAAGGTATTCAAATATCATAGGGCTTTGCTCTGACTCCTCAAAGTTTGCTATTATCCAAGTTAAAATTCATGCCCGAGTAGTTGTGCCAAGTCTGGCAGCTGTTTGTTCATGTTATTCATGTTGTAATATAAATCCCCATAAATAGGGATGTAAAGATTAACCATTGTAACTTGATTTTAACATTAAAAATGGTTACGCATATTCAAATAAAATGTAAATGTGAAACAAAAAAGAAAAAGATGGTAATGAATTGGCCGATGCCCCAATTCTTCAGATTATAATCATTAAACTAATGTGTGTGCTTCGATTCAATTCAATACGACATTCACAGGACAACATCAGAGTAAGATGGGATTCATAAATATGCATTTCTGCCTTAACAGTCTAGCCTCTTATTTACTTTGACCAAATCTGGCTCCTTTAATGTGTCCTTTTAGAAAAGTCACTACTTAGACTCAGATCCAGCAAGTCCTTAATTTCCATAAAACTCCATAAAACCAAAAGTATAAATCCTTTCAGTGAAGCAAAACCCCATTATTTCTTTTAAATATTTTTTTGGCACTAGTGGCCTTTTTTCAAAGAAAGAATGGGGCAATGTTTAGCAATGTTTCTGAAAAGATGTAAGGAGGTCTTGCAGTGGTATTTAACATGGGTGTCAAAGTTACGTTGTGGGTCAAGAAGGTCGAGTCTTATTCTGAAATTGCTGACTGATGAGGAGATGAGGATGTTGGACAGAGAATGTTGGTGTTAGTTACAGAAATTGCGGGTAATCACGATTGCCTCAGTTTTAGAACTTTCACTGAGGAAACTTCTGTCTCATCCACACCTTTTCCTCCATACATCAACATATCGCTGAGCCATGACTCTGTGGATCTGCTTGAGTCCACAGATTTAGGAGAGTCTGTGAACATGGGCCCTGATTCATCCACAGATCCAGGTGATTAACTCGCATTAACTCATATCAATTTACCTGCGTCAGTGGCACAATGCAGTATGGGATACAGTATGCAGGGTAGAGTCAGTTGTGTGCAGGAATTTTATTTTTTTAATAATACAGCAGCCATGGTTTGTTTATTTTTTCATACTGCAGGTTTTTCCAATAGCATGCTGTGTATTAGACAATACATTTGGCAAAATCCGTTCCTACTGTAGAGGTCTTAAAAAAACACCCTCAGACTACAATACTCCTAGATTGCTCTACACTATAATCCAGATTTGTAAAAGAGGACCATCCCTAATTTTTTTTTTATATATATATTCTGGTCAAAATAATAAATATACAAATTTCTTATTTTGTGCATAAGCACTCTCACACAGATCTCAAAGTTTTATGCAACTAGCCTCTGGACTTTATACTTGTCTACAATGCTTTTTCTGAGCTCAGCATACCATTTCTTAAATAAATCTGTTAAACTGCTTATACATCTGAATCTACTTTTAGGTTCATCTCTAAGTACAAGCTTAACAAGAAAGCTAACCGAACCTTGGGTCATAATGTAATTTGAAAAATATCAGACTTTTCTCATGTCAAATATTATAAAGAACAACAATGAACCACAAACACTGGCATAATGAGTTTGTCTGTACTGAAAGCTGAGAGCTTATTTCAAACACTTATCCCATTCAGACTAAAAGCTTTGTAAAAAAAAAAAAAAAAAAAATTCAAGGGGTGTCCTGAATAAACTGCAATTGTCTATTCAAACATTTATTTATTTATTTTTTTTCCATCCATCCAGCCATCCATCTTCACCTGCTTCTGCAGGGCCAGGTCGCGGGGGCAGAAGTCTAAGCAGGGATGCCCAGACCTCCTTCACCCCAGATATTTCCTCCAGCTCTTCTGGGGGGACCCTGAGGCATTCCCAGGCCAGCCGAAAGACATAGTTTCTTCAGCGTGTCCTGGGTCTTCCCCGGAGCCTCCTCCCGGTGGGACATGCCTGGAACACGTCTCTAGGGAGGCATCCAGGAGGCATCCTACACAGATGGCCAAGCCACTTCAGCTGACTCCTCTCAATGTGAAGGAGCAGCGGCTCAACCCCGAGCTACTCCCAAATGACTGAGAATCTCACCCCATCTGTAAGGGAGCATCCAACCACCCTGCGGAGGTAACTCATTTCGGCAGCTTGTATCCGTGATCTTGTCCTTTCGGTCAATACCCAAAGTTCATGGCCTAAGGTGAGGGAGCGTAGATTGACCGGTAAATCGAGAGCTTCGCCTTGCGACTCAGCTCTTTCTTCACTACGACAGTCCGGTACATCGACCGCATAACTGCAGAATCTGCACCAATCATTCTGTCAATCTCACTCTCTATCTTTCCCTCACTCGTGAACAAGACCCCGAGCTACTTAAACTCCTCCACTTGAGGCAGGACACCTCCACCTACCCAGAGAGGGCAAGCCACCATTTTCCGGTCGAGAACCATGGCCTCGAATTTGGAGGTGCTGATTCTCATCCCAGCCACTTCGCACTTGGTTGCAAACCTCCCTGGCACATGCTAAAGGTCCTGTATGAAGGTTGATGAAGCCAACAAGACAACATCATCTGCAAAAAGCAGAGATGAAATCTTGTGGTTCCAAAACTGGACCCAGAATCGGTGACAAAGGACAGCCCTGCTGGAGTCCAACATGCACTGGGAACAGGTCTGACTTATTGCCGGCAATGTGAACCAAGCTCCTGCTCCGATCGTACAGAGATCAAACAGCCCAAAGCAAAGGGCCCTGGACCCCATACTCACAGAGCTCCCCCCACAGAATACCACGAGGGACACAGTCAAATGCTTTCTCCAGATCCACAAGGCACATATGGACTGGTTGGGGATACTTCCATGAACCCTCCAGCACCCTGCGGAGGGTATAGACCTGGTCCAGTGTTGTACGACCGGGACAAAACCGCATTGTTCGGCCGAATTCTCCTTTCCAGTACCCTGGCGTAGACTTTCCCAGGGAGGCTGAGAAGTGTGATCCCCCTATAGTTGGAACACACTCTCCGGTCCCCCTTTTTAAACAGAGGGACCACCACCCCAGTTTGCCACTCCAGCGGCACTGTCCTCGACAACATCCAGAGACTTGAGGTACTCAGGGTGAATCTCATCCACCCCCGGTGCCCTGTCACCAAGGAGTTTACGGGCTGCCTCAGTGACTTTGGCTTGGGTGATGGAAGAGTCCACCGCAGAGTCCCCGGCACCTGCTTCTCAGCAGAAGGCATGTCGGTGGGATTGAGGAGATCCTTAAAGTATTCCTTCCACCCATCTGACAATGTCCCCAGTTGCGGTCAGCAGCTCCCCACCCACACCGTAAACGGTGTTGGCAGAGTACTGCTTTCCCCTTCTGAGGCGCCGGACGGTTTGCCAGAATCTCTTCAGTGCTGACCTATAGTCCTCCTCCATGGCTTCACAGAACTTTTCCCAGACCAGAGTCTTTGCTTCCCGGACTGCCCGAGCTCCGGCTTGTGTCACGGGTCCCACAGGCCAACATGGCCAAATAGGACTCCTTCTTCAACCTGACGGCATCCCTTACTTCCACCCGAGTGTCCAAGACATGCGGCCGCAGGTCAGATGAAACGACAACGAAGTCAATCATTGACCTCCGGCCTAGGGTGTCCTGGTCCCACTGTCATGGTATTTATTTTTCTATGAGTGTATATTTTCGTTTGTAAATTGTTTGTGTGTTGTCAAAATGATGATGAATACTCATACTTGAAATGTGAAACTGAGCGTAACGATATGTTCTTTGGTGTCCAAATCAGCTAAATAAGCCACCAATGTGTAATATCTTATTGCTTTGAATCAAGTTCTTCCACTAGGTCTGCTGTCTTGTGTGCTACACATTTATCAATGACTCTTCTCTTCATGAATTTTACATTCAATACATCTGCAAATATTCTTCTGTATTTTGTCTTAATTTTTTGTTAAATATAGTAACAATTTAATGTACTGTCATGCATTGTTCTGCATCCGAGGTTATGTGGAGCTAATTTAGAGATATTGTGAGGACTAGATGTTTTTTTCTCCTATTAATTCTTCATTTATAACTATTGATAGGATGCTAGCGTTCTTTTTCACATTACTGTAGAGTAATGTGTTCATATTTATGATTTCAATCAATTTTTATTCACTGAACTATAATAAATAATGTTTTGAGTGAATGAAGGTGAAAGCGGGTGAGAGAACCCACCGATATATTCGTCCACCATTAGTACTTATCTGTGAGGTTAGTGATGAGTTCTTGTGTGTAGCTTTAATTAAAATTAATATTGTTATGCTTAAAACTGAAGTTGTAGTTAAAATGTCAGGGTAAAAATTAGTGCTAGACTGCTCAGACCTGAGATGTGTGGTTTCTGTGATCACTGCTCAAATGAAGTATGCATGTTCATATATGGATGGATCTACTTCATGTGAGCAGTGATCACAGAAACCACACATCTCAGGTCTGAGCAATCTGCACACAGGTGAAGCAAGGTAAGTATTTGGCATTCATGATCACAACTACGCCGGGTAAATCAAGAACGGTTTTGTGTGGATTGGGTTGAGCTCTCTTGACACATGAATAAAGTCCTATGTCTGTTATCATGGTGTGTTGATCAAACAAGCAACTCCTGCAGTGCGTTGACGAGTACCTGGTGTTTAGTTCTCTGTGGGTTGCAAGCAGTTTTAGATTACATCTGTAGTGCTCCTGATAATGGTTGTGGTAATGGATATGATGATCAAAACAAGACGATTGGTGGCTTTGGTTGGTCATGATTAGAATAAGAATAAATCATTGTGGTGATGCTGAAGGCTGCTGGAGTAAATGATAATTCTACACACACTGAATGTAAGGTTTGATCTTGGGCTTGACAGGACAAAGATTATGATGTGTGTATGCAAACAGCAGTGAAAGGGATGTGAGGGGATAAAGGGACAATAGTGATGATGATGATGATGATGATGATGATGATGATGATGATGATGATGATGGAGAATATGAATATGTGTGTGTGTTTCAGGAAGTGATAGGAAGCAGCCAGCCATCTGTCGGCAGATTAATCCTGGCTGTGCTTAGAGATATTACCGGCTGGCTTATCGCCATGGCAACAAGCCTTCAATCCCAGTTGATCACAGCCACCATGTGACCTTGGGTAGATGGGGGCTGGTCGTGCACACCAGTTCGGAAATAGTGTGCTATGCACCTGCACAGAGTGCATTTTGTGAGTACAAACACTGTTACATGTAACCAAACCACAGTCTTGAAAAGAAAGCAGGTTATGACAAAACACACATACAGGTATGCTTTCTTTTCTTTCATCAGTGACATGTTGTAAAGGTTTTATAATCCTCCTGACACGTTTCAGTCACCTACTGAGGTCAGAAATGTCATTACAGCAGCCAGCTGTGCTGCACACTTCTCCCTGCAAGTACTATTTTGTATCGTCTATATTTAGACCTGTACCAATATGAACCAATGCCACCTATGTTCAGTTGCCCTCACAACAGAGATTTTTTGTTTTTTTTTTACTTCCTAAATCCCATCATTACCACATGGTCTCACAACTCACGTTTTCTCTACACACACACACACACACACACACACACACACACACACACACACACACACACACACACACACACACACACACACACATCACACTGTGTGCAGGAAACAAAATCCCAAATACACAAAAACATAAACACATTCACTTTTAGGTCATAAAACATCAGGCACGAGGCCAGTTCAGGCTTGATGCAACATTCAAGGTTTATTCAGTCTTTACATACAGTACACCAGTCAGAAATATACAGAGAACCTTCAAAGAAGGTCCATCATATACATCATTTAATCTGCGGTCACAAATAACAGATTTTCTGATGAAGGTCACAAAGCGTGAGTGTGTTCGAGTGTGTAGTCCATCATTCCTGTCTTTCAGTCCAGGTTTTTACATCTGTACAGATGTCACAGATAAATGCAGAAGCTATGCTGACGAGTTCCTATTTCCTAGGGCTAAAAATCTAACTATTTTCTCTTCCAGATCCTTTAAATATTCATTACTAGAATGCCAAATATTGGCCATGCTTCACAGTGCTCCCCCACTCCCCTGACACGTCAACATTCAGGTTTCATCCCTCTGACTGCAACATTGCACTTCCCGAACATGTGAGCAAACACGGGTCGTGAGACAGTACTGATATGCACTGAGCTCGTGAGGTACTGGTCCTGGAGACCAGACCGGATATGTGCTTGAAGTCCAACTATTTCCACCAAATAGTTAACAAATGACACAGACAGAGTTGGATGGGGATTTTAACTCCAGTCTGACAGGCAGTGTAAGGTTTTAATAATCATGTATCTGATATTGTGTGAGAATAATTTCTATGTTGAAGGCATGTTCCTGAATGCTGAGATGGCTGTGATCTTGCCTTTGTGCAGCAGTATAACACAGGGCTAGAGAGGAAGAGGAAGGAGCATTTCATTTCACAATAAAATGACAATAGAAGCTGAACATTTGGATGACCAGCTTTGTATGTAACTTACATTTCTCTTGTAGTTCTATAAAAAAAAAGTTTCTAATTCGAGAGAAGAAGTGTAATTTTTACCTTAAATGCAAAGACACTTTCAAGCACTACCTGGGTGCATACGAATGCGATTAATCCTGTCCCGTGACCACGCACTGTGCCTTTTCACAATAAAGCGTCATGTCAAGATTGAATTGTTTCTTTACAGAGAAAAAAAATATGGCTTTTTAGTTTGTGGTGAATAAGAAGCCCTTGCATATGTGAGACGGGCGTTTTTAAACCTTGTTCAGGGGCTACCTAACTAGCCCTTAAGATTGGCTACATAATGTGATTACTAAATTAATCTAAGGTCCTTCTGGCAGCAGATTAAAGAGTAATGAAGTACTAGCAGTCAGCCTTGTGTTGATGAATGAAACAGCTACATGCTGAATTCCTGAGAAATCTAATCGTTTGCTACTCTTTTGCAGTATTAAGTCACTGGATAATTTAATGAAGATCACATTATGTGCTGTGGGCTATTCGAGGTTGTCCCACTGGTTAGTAACAGTCAGAAGTAAAAGGTTAATTTTTAAGAAAACTATCATTGCTACATGACCTGTGGTACGTGGGCAGTAGTTTGCTGGACTAAAGGGAATATATGAATGTTTTTTTGAAAGAGTCTGGTAGCACCATTGAACAAAGCCCATGGCTCAGACTGTTTTCTAGAGTGTCCCTAACTGTACAAGGTTTTGTAGTAAATGGCAGGTATGCTGACTCGTTGTTTTTTATAAAAGTGTTTAAGCAGAAAATGCATCTTTACAAGTAAAAACAGGTTCAACAGATCAGCATTGTTGTCTTTCCTGAGTCTGCTGTCTGTGGACTGCGGCCCAGTGAGCTGTCCTCAGGGTGCTTCATTGAGAATTGAATATTTCCTACGATAACACTGTAAATTACAGGTTAAAATACAGATTGTGCTAAAGTCTAAATCCTGGAATGTTCTGCCATCTGACATCTAATGGTACCAGTCTTTTAATGGTATACTTACATTCCTACCCTGTGTTTTACAGTAGATAATTGAAAGATTGATTTTTACATCAAAGAATCTTTTAAGTACTCGATTTAAAAGTTTATATTAATGTGCATGTCAAAGATTAAGTCTTTGTACTGGTTATCAAAATATGTCAGGAACTGAAATGAATAGGTAGTTTTAATATCACTGAGTTGGTGTTGTGTCTGCCTGGCTCTGTACGCTCTGAAGAACTGGCTGATTGATATACACACTTGGCATCAAGACATAATAGCTTCACTCCATAGTTTGGACTATAAAAGACTCTCTTTAAAGGTTCTGTTGAAGAAAACATAGAAACATGCTTATTATAGCTATTACACATGCAGTTAAGAAAAAGAACTTTGAAAATTAAATCAACTTTGCATATTACTTTGGCAAGGGAGGAAATAGAACATTTTCTGTTAGTATTATATTTCAGCACTCTACCCTTGACTTTACATGTTTTTAATAAAAAATCATTCCTTTACATAGAAAAAAATCTTTCCTTTTTTTGATATGTAACTGCACAGACAGAGCAACAGACAACAAAATGAACCCACAAGTCAAAAAAGATAAGCAAATGAGAGAAAAAACAAAAGTTGCATAATTCTTTTCACATTGACAAATAGAAAAGCAGACTGTGGAGAGAAGCGGACTGTTGGAAGAACGGGACCTCGCGTTAACTGTGAAAGTGGTGGACCCGGTACCGCAGTGACCTCCAGTCAGCGTTCATTACAGACACGAGGCTGGTGTCAGTAATGAACACTACAGGTAAACCAAAGAAAAGCAGGGCAGTTTTATGGTCCTCTATGTCCTAATACTATAAATGTATTTGTGTTTCTGACCAGATAGAAACCACACTCAAAACGTATTATTATTATTATTATTATTATTATTATTATTATTATTATTATTATTATTATTATTATTATTATTATTATTATTATTATTATTATTATTATTATTATTATTATTATTATTATTATTATTATTGAGTGTGTGGTGAGTATGCCTATTCAGTCAAAATAGAGCCCAGACCCGCACTGGTCTGTAGTCTGAAGAGATTATTTCAGCTCTGTACTATGAAGTACCGTTCCAGCAGGAGCTGCATATGGAATGGGGATACTGGCTTGGCTTTTAATTTCAAGGTCACCATTTAAGCTTTTACCAGGCGCACAGTTAATAACAGGAAACAAAAACCTCTATTGTTAGTCTTCTGACTTGCTCTATCAACAAAATTGTCCTTCCTAGTGCATGCAGAGGACTGTATACATCCCTCTGAGCCCAACAATCCTCAGATAAGACTAAAACTGGAGATAATCACCTGTAAGAATCCAAGAGATTATGACAGCGGGGGTGAATGGGCTGTAGTTCTGCAGCTGCATTAGCTGTTGCAACAGCACACCAGTGCAAACATGACAAAAGCATTGCTGCATGTTCCATGTTGCAGACTTCTGTCCAACAGAATTAAAGGTTCATTATAGATGAGAGACGTTAGCCATCTAAAATCTGAATGTAAAGCATTATTACATAGTGTATTTCAACCCAAACCATGTTGTTTTCTTTGATATTTTCCTAAACTAATAATAGTTAAAAAAAAAAAATAAATAAATAAATAAATAAACAGTGGACGCAGAAAAAAATAACGATAACAATTTAAATCTCCTTGTTGGATTTTTTTTTTTTTTTTTAATTCTCCATCATCCCTAAGGTCTCCTAGTGAGGAATTTGTTGGTCCACACCTAAAAGATGCAGATGTAGATCACTACCTGCCCTTTGAAAAATTAGGTTAAATCCCAGTTTGTCACATGCTGACACTCCTGACTGGCCTGTGATAAGTTAGGAGTAAGATTGTGTTGTTGTGTTTGTGTGTGTGTGTTTCACAGGAGTCACAGGACAACATGGTGATGGTTGAATTAGTTTCCGGATACGTGAGTCTCAAAGCATGCTGAATGCAGTCTATCAAACTGTCACTGTATCTGGTTTCTTAGGCTCACAGTGTTAGTGCCAGCTTTACGTTTTAAATTATACATTTGTGCATGTCTGTGACTATTCAGAAACACAATCTTTGTCCCAGTATAAGTTCCTGCAGTCTGCCACTCTTCCACTCTGCATTAATCAAGGTGCACCACTCTTTTCCATGTTTGCCTTTTCTATTTCATTCAGGTTATTCTCTCACTTTTCTTTTGCAATGCATACATGCTGAAACCAAGTCAGGAAAAAAACTGAAAAGCCACTGAGACAAAAACACTGCTGTCCCTAGAGAGCAACTACTCATCAGTTGGACAGCTTGTTCGTCCAAGAACCATTGCATTATGTAAACATGCCTTATCAATTAGCTCGCAGGCCTCACCTGCCTGAAGGACTACAACTGATTTCTTTTTCATTACTATTTTAAAAAGGTCTGAATAAGAAAACAACCGGTAAAAATGTTGTTTGTCAGCTCCATTAAACTGCATTATGATTGCAGTTCATTTTTCTTTGATAAAGTAGTTAGTAGAAAGAAAAATCAGCTGCACATCCTCAAAGCTTTTAACAACAAAGCTCACAAAGTCATCCCTTCTCACGCCCAGACATGTCATTTATCAGATCCACCAGTGAGAAAATACATCACACTAAATAAAAATGGAAAAAGACAAGTTTATACATTAGAAAAAGAAAACAAAAACATGAATTCCCCCAAAAACCCATCACCAGAGATAAATAAATCTATTTGGATATACTCTTAATGGATAAATAATATTACTGTGATATACTCTATGGAACTGCTGAACAATAATTAAATATCTTAAGGATGGCACCATCGCTTTCTCAAAAAAAAAAAAAATAAGAATCATAACTTCTGCTAATATGCTTTATAAAATTTGTTTAAAGTTATAATAAAGTGATGTGTTCCTTCTCGTCAACAGTTTTTCATTCTGTTCCTCCTTTGTTGGTTAGCAGGCCAAGAGGCCGGCAGGAGAGATGTTCAGGAGATACTGAAGCTAACCAACCTGCCCATCCATTTGTTCACTAATACTTCAATGTTTACGCAGGTGGAGAGCAGCAGCGGTCATTACTGTCATCCAAGGCCTATGTCTGTACAGCTGCCAGCCATGGAGCTGAGAGAGCAGGAGACAGAAGAGAGGAAAGAGGAGTGTTTATGGGAGCTACTCTCTGTGTTTGTGTTGAAATCCTCTTTTGCCAAGAGATGGAGCATAAACATCGTCAGTATTCTTTTCGTTTGGCTTGTGTCTATGTTCCAGCAGAGGCGAGACACAATGTTTGTAGGCACCACCGTCTCTCTTGGCTTCAGTAGATCCAGAAATCTTTAGCGAAGACAGGTCGGGAAAAAAAACATGTTTCCTACCTTCCCTTCTCAGTCTCTTGTTTCATATATTGTCCCAGAGTTAGACGTCTCCCTCCTGTTATTCCCCTCTCCCACAAACATGCCTTCATCCTCTGTGGTCTGTCTTGGCTCTAACAGTTCTTGCGTTCATGATGTTGCTGCTCATCCTCCCTTCCCATCCCCTACTCTGTTCTCGCATCCCTCACTTTTTAATAAAGTTTTTTAAGAAAAATCTGATAAAGTCCAGACAAAAAGCACCATAGGATGCAGTAAACACCTCACTCATCTTCCAGTTTTACCAGAGAAAACAAAACATCCTCTCTTCCAATTTGTTTCCTCTTCCTCTTATTCCTAGCACGTCCATCTCCAGCCCTTTGATGATTTCGATCTTCCCATTACAAACGGCAGAGGGAAAAGTTATTATTTAAAAAAAAGACAAAAAGTATAAAATGGCAGGAACGTCTCCTCATGAGACCATTGTGTTAAAGATGTTCGTTTGCAGAACAAAACGTTTTGTCCTGGTTCTTGCTCGTCATGTTCTTTGTCCTCTGCCCTCTTGTGACTCTCAGAGCTGCTGAGCCGGAGTTTTGGTCTTTTTACATTCTGTTCAATTCCATCATCACACAAGAGAAATTGTGTTAGTTGACCCTCATTGCTCAGGAAAATAAAATTATAATAAATTTATTTACTTTTTCTTGTACATTCGTCCAACTTCCCCCTCATTCACCCTCGTCATCATCATCGTCATCAAACGTAGGCTGATTCACTGGACTGAGTGCGTCCCAGGTTGGGCGGCTGGGACAGATGTGCCATGTCTTTCTTCCTGATCTCACAGATGGACTTCCTGCGGGCCTGCACGCCCCTGATGGCCGCCTTGATCTTGCGCCAGCCCAGGTGGTTTAGCTCTGCCAGATTGAGCACCACACAGATGCCACTCACTGCAAACATGAACACTAGGAAAACCGTTTTTTCCGTGGGCCGAGACACGTAGCACTCCACTTCCTTGAGACATGGGTAACGATCGCATTCAAAAATCCCAGGCACACTGAAGCCATAAAGGAAATACTGGCCTGCCAAGAAGCCAATCTCCAGTGCATTTCGGAAGACCACCTGAATGATGTAAAAGCGGGAGATCCCTTCTTGTCTACGGACTTTGGAGCTCTTCCCGTGGGTGAGACCCCGTGGGGCATTGGGGATCTCCTTCACTTCCAAACAGTCGGGTTCCTCCTTCCCTCCTCCGCCATCTCCACCATGCTGAACCAAAATTCCATTTATGTTGCGGAGCTTCCGCGCCCCATCTCTGCCCCCATAGTCCTTTTCCATTATCGGATAAAGAAATGAGTAACGGCGGTCTCTCTGCTTGGCTGACTGGTGGACAGAATAGGTGATAAAGCAGAGGCTGGGTGTGCACACAAGTATGATCTGGAAGACCCAGTAGCGGATGTGGGAGATTGGGAAGGCTTTGTCATAGCAGGCCTGGTTGCAGCCCGGCTGCAGAGTGTTACATATAAACATAGTCTGTTCATCTTCGTACACCGTCTCCCCCACGATGGCCACAATCAGAATGCGGAAGATCACCACTACTGTCAGCAAGATCCTGCAGGAAAATCAGACAAACATTGCGTTAAAGTAGTCAGAGATGCTCAGTAATTTGTTATATTTGTTTATAGTCATTAATGAGTTATATCACCAACTTTTTTCTTTTTTTTCTCATCACATTCACAGCATATAGCCATATGAATAGCTTTCGGGTGTTTAACATCTGAGACTCTTTTCCCTGCATAAAGCCTTTTATTAAATTATGTGCAGGTCTGATGGCACAATGTTCGCAGAAAGTAAAAATAACACATAGGCATAGATGATATTCACTGGACCACTGAAAGAGCTTAAAGTGAGTTACTAATTAATAAAAAGACAAAGCCGTAACCCAAAGCAGCATTATAAATATAAAACAGTATTACAAGACAAAAGCATTGTGACTGCATGGAAATGGATTAAAGCAAGACACAGCTGAGGCAACTGCAATTACCTTTGAAAATCTCTCTAAAAAAATAAAATAATTAAAAATTACACACAAAAAATCTGACAAAGATTCTCAAAGCATGGAATAAATACATTAAAATCTTGGTTGAGATAATGTGAAACTAAAATTATAGCAACATCACATAGGGTTAAAGGATGGGTTGTGAAATCCTTATCAGAGCGAGAGGTGAGGAAGATGTGTCAGAGGCAGCAGAAGGGAAAAAAAGAAGGACTTTGTGTCACTGTAAAGTCTCTGTTCCTCCTGAGAAGAAGCAGACAAGAGGAACGTTCCCAAGCTCATTTATAAACCACAGTAAACACTCCAGAAGAAGAACAGTTATGAGTGCTGGATTATCCATGTATTGTCAGGCTCAACAAACCCTCAGTCTGTTACCTGTGATTCAAGACCAAAAAGCTTATCAAGGCATTGCCTGCTTTAACCAATAAACAGCTGATCTCTTAGACCAGGCCTAGTTGTGTTTTTATGTCATTAAGACCAGTCATCCACAGTTCAGACTCACTCGAGTTGGGGTTATGATCGATGCCTACAATATGTTACACATACAAACCTCTCAGCAGTTATTGTTATAAACAATGCACTCACCACCTTCCGTCCCATAGCAACAGGTGACACCCAGGTGAGCCACATCTGAGGATTAGGTGCTATTGCTGGGTGGGCCATATCAGGACAAGGAGATTATTGTTGCTAAAATGATTCACTTCTATCCAGGGCATATTTCTGAGTGCATTTTAATATGTTCCTACTAGAAAGTATTTCTTATGTGTACTAACATGAAATATTTCCAAACTTTGTCTGTGTGCTGCCACGATGTTGGACACACACAGTAGATGGACAACAGTTTTATCTTCCTTCCCCCATGTTTCCCTTCTTGGAAACATTTTTCTTTTTGTTAACTTTATTCGTCGCTCATTCATTTTTCAGGACTTAAACTGAGCAAGCACTTTAGACAGTAGGCTTTTTGCAGCTGCACGAGCCTGCTCGCTGTCTCTCTCTATGGCTGAGTCTGGAATAAGACTCCATACAAACTTAACATTACAGTTGATCTACTGTTTGATTGTCACCTTACAATTTAGTCTCACAGAAATGAGGAGGACAGACTGAATTCTGCACAAGATCCACTGTCACTTATCACAACTATTTATATAAATGATATTTATAAGATACATCTCTGTCATTACTTCACATGAACCATGAACACACCATACAGTAGCCCATAAAAATCTGACCTCATTACATTTATCTTGGATTAATGGGTTCTGTGTGCATAGAAGTAAAAAAGATTTCTGATACAATAGTACTAGTGAGTGGTAAAAAAAAAAAAGAAAAAAATTTAAATAAGGGAGGTAAAGCAGTTTATTTCTGAGAGCCTTGGCAAAAATCAATCACAATATTTCAAGGTTATTAGTGTATTGTAACATAATTTACGTTTAAGTGTCTGAAAATGTTTTTTCTGCAAACAACACTGTGATGCACACAAATGCACTGTTGGCCATTAAAGTGATACAAAACCTTTTTCTTTTTTTACCTTTTCTTAGGAAATAATTGAAAATGAAAAGATTAATAATAAAGTGGACGGTTTCTGAAAACAAACTTATTCCATCTTTATGGGTAATGGTGTATTACAAAGTCTCACAGATTTGAATTATGTGACACAAGAATATATAACCTACACAAAACAGCACGGACGTTCTCAGTGTCAATTACTCTAAAGGAAAGCGCAGTCCGTGAAACTTTTGTTTTAAAAAAAAGGGATAAAAAACTGATGCGACAGTAGTATGGTATGTGTTCCTTCAAAGGTCCTACAAACTTCAGAAACAAAAAAAAAAGAAACTACTGGGTTGTTGCTGTCAATGCCTGAGTTCCTGCAAGACAAAAAACTTAGACCATACTGTAGATTAGCTGCTGGTTTCTCTGCTGCACTGTACGACAGCCTGGAGTGTGGGATGCATGGTCAAATACTCAGAAGAGGATGTTGGAAAAGGATCTTACACTGTAAAAAAAACAAAAAACATTGTTAATTGCCATATCAGTGCTGACAGCATACAGGGGTGCTTTGGAGCTACAAAATAGTATGGACAACAGCCTGCATGTGATAACGCAAATAGAACTCAATGATCTGATGTTAAACTAGAGCTGGAGTGAGATACTTGATCTGTTATTTTCCAGACCTGGTGACAAATGTTTGCTCCTTTCTCTAAGATTGTTAAAGACTGTGTAACTCAAGACTAACACAGATGAGAGAGAGTGACCAGAAGGCAAATTGAAGCTGAAAGACATGTACAAGAGTAGGATACAACAGATGGAACGATTTGTTTTGAAATATGGAAGACCACCGCTCATTGTTTGAGTATGATGAAGTAAGAGCCAGCTCGAACGGCTCTCCAGAACGGCTCTAGGTAGGACAAGTGCAGCTCACACAGTGCTACAGAGAAGCTGTTGCAGCTACTTATGGCTCATGAGAAAGTGTATGAAGACAGTATTGATATATTAAAGGGCATACAAACTCGAATGGAGTTGGCCGAAAATATCTAACCATCAAATGTCTTAAAGCTTGTCCTGTATCATCTGGAGTCTTGTCATGGACTGAAAGTAGCAACTGGGCCACAACAAATTTTACTGTGATAGATAATGGAAAGGCCAAAGCTGTGTTTTTTGCAGCCACATCAGGGTTTTTATAGACCATATGTTGCAAAACATGCAGCACCCACTGACCTAGACAGAGGACATGTTTGCGCTGTTGTCATGACTGGGCATGCGACTTCTGCAATTATACAGGCTTTTCTTTTTCAGTGTTTCTAGCAATGTGGCAAAGAGAAATGAATAAGTGCTCCAAGAAAAAAGAGATATGTAAAGTTACCCGGATGACATCAATATGAAAGGAAAGAATGATGAAGGTCATCCTGAAAACCCTCTCCGATCTACTAACTGGGTTAACTGGGAATGGCTTACTTAAAAAGAGAGGCACGTGTGCATTTTTCAGAAAAAGAAATTACTGTGGAAATGTGATTAACAGGGATTGTTCACACAAATCCCAAGGAAAAACTGAAGCAAAGCTTGAAGGAGTTCATGACAGCTACCATATACTAACACTAACAAGGCATACGCCCTTCCTTGCTCTCTTCAGAAGAATGTCGACTGGTTTTGTCCTCCCGCCACACAAGGTGGACTCAGTCAAGACTGTTCTCCTACGTGGCTCCTAAATGGAGAAACAAGCTCCCAGTTGCCACAAGACCAGGGACTTTGCTCGCTTCATTTGAGAAGCTCTTGAAAACTCTTCTCTTCCAAGAGTACCTCATAAACGTCTTAACCTACACCTCAATGCTGTAAAAACATAACTGTCATAACTCTGCAATTTGCAATGTTTTTTCTGTGGCTTCATTGTTTTCCTCTATTGTAAGTCTCTTTGGATAAAAGCATCTGCTAAATGTAATGTGATGTAAATTTGTATGTAGAATAGGCAGTGAAAAGTCACAGATTGGTTTTTGGGATAAATGTACACACACTACTGCTACCGTCTATTAAAAAAATAAATAAATAAAAGTAAGAAAGAAAAAAGGCACCTTGCAACTTTGTAATACATAATACTGAATAATTTGTTTATAGTCAACAACTGAGACATGATGTTACCGTCAATTACTGAGCTTTACTAATTAGAAAAGATATGGCACTAGTAACATAGGTGAGAGAAATAAGATAACAGGTTGACAACTGATATTTGCTTTTTGAATCGACTGTAACAGGGCAGCTTAAGCTTTGTGGCTTAAACCTTTCAAAGAATGTCCGTCCACGATGAAAACTAAGCTGAAAGCAAACACTGAAGTAGTCACTGCTGACATAGCTGTCCTTCACAAGTTTGAATTCCCCAAACTTTTTGACACTGCTTTCTTTCCTTGTGTCACTCATAGCACAAATGCTGGGAGAGATACATATTTGTTGGTGGTAAGACTTTATATATGTTGGAAGTTTAAGGCTACCAAAAATTGTGCAAGGTTTGGAAAATTGTGTCTAGTTTGCTCCGTACTCAGTGACTACCTGGTCACTAGTGGTTTGGACACTGTGGTGACCTCATCATATGCTACATTTAGTTGCCAGACGCTTGAAACTCACAATTTTCCATTAAGGTCAAATTAGTTGTCATTAACCCACTTTTCACTTAGTAGTGGTTGACTAGCAAAGGCACATACCAAAGTAGATGCAAAAGTTTAGAAAAACTCCAGCACAAATGGATCATTTTAGCTGGTGAAAAGTAAAATACAGATTAGGACGGTAAACAACAAGGTGTGTTTGATTTGTTTATGTTGTGAATGGGCGGAGGATTGCGGGTGAGCCCCACACGGCTGCACCGTAGATGGATAATCATTAGATGGCATTTCCCTGTGTAAAGAGTAATCTACCAATTGCACAGTGCCATTGCCAGACTTGTGCAGCACAGATGTGGAGTCGAAGGGCAGAAATAATCCCTTCCAGAGGCTGACAATGCTTCACATGTAACCCTCATCAAAAAACGGGGGTTTAGGCATCCAAAATTAAAAAAAAAAAAAAATTGTTACTGCCAGTAGGCCCACCTGTAAACAGTCAACATAGGCAGGAGGAGAGAACGGAGGAGGACGGGCCAGAAAATAAACACAAAAAGATGAAATGCTTTTGCCCTTGTTGTGACTCCAGTAAGGAGCTTAGTGGGCAGAGAAATTCAAAATACCAGAGTGAGAGTGCATTGCACCAAATGTGCACACGTGCAGAGACAGAAATGTACCGCACGGCCACATACATGCATGCTCCACACATCTCCATTCGTTGAAGCTGCACCCTGAGTGTGACATGTTTTCACTGAGTGCTTGGAGAAAACACCAAATTACTGTTGCAGATGAATTAGTTCTAGACAGGGATAAAAAGATTATAAAGTCACCAAAAAGCAGTGTAGCTCAGACATCTTCTCCTTAAATTAAATGACAAACATGCCAGTGCTGGGATGGACAGATCGAGAGGGGTTAGTAAGGAAAACCAGCAATGGAGGAAAATCTCATCATGGAGAATGAATTATATAATAGCTCCTGCACGCAAACCCGTTTTGTAATCTGCACGTTGGCCAAAAGAGGGTTCTTGCATTAGTTTTTTTTTTTTGGTTAATGCCATGGAATAGCTGTAGATTATCATACCATACACGGCTACCCCCCCACCTCCACCTGTTTTTTCTCTCCTCTTCAGAGCATCTTTCTCTCTTTTCTTTTATTTGCCCCAGCCTTTCATCCTCCTAGTAATCCTCCCAACCCACCACCACTTCCTCTTCCACCTCAATGGCAGGAATCTTCCTACTGTTTGTAGTTTTCTATGAATATCCTTGTTTTCTTGTAGTCAAGTGTAAACGGCATCCATTGTATTTAATGCTGTTTTAACAACAAAAGCATGCTTCTCACCTTCTACTGTATATTGAGTGACTACCATCCAACTTAAGAGATAACATTACACAGAGTCCTGTAAGCTGTGTTGCTGCACAACATGTGAGAAGTAAATATTATCCTTTTTCTTATTTTTTTTTTTTTTTTTTACTGGATCCCCAAACTCAGCTCCTCTTGCAGACAAGCACAATTATCTCATCTCATTTTTCTGGGAGTTTTTTATGCCAGTTTCAGAGCTGTCATGCCAGATGTTGTGATCAGTAGGCGTGTGTTTCTGCAAAGAGACAGTGAGCTGTGCTCACCTTTGCAGCCTCAATCAACCTAATTTCAACATCACCCTGTGCACACAGGTGTTGTGTTGTCATCGCTGCCAATCAGAACCATATAAATACCTGCGACTGCAGAGACCATTTTACATCGCACATAATATGGATTTCGAAATCTACACAGATAGTCTGATTTCATTCGTGTTCATTGATTCATTGAAATTTCCTTCCTGTTTGTCTTTTTATGCGGGCTATTTTAAAATAGTTGATAAATATATTTTGTTTGTTTGCTTGTTTTTAAATAAAATAAAAATGACTTTCTGATCGTTGCTACTTAAGTATGTGCCTTGTGTCACTGGTTATTGAATATTTAACCTATCAGCCTATTTATTTATGATTTTAAAAGTCCCCTTTTATATCTGACATTAGTATTTTATGAAAAGCCTACCATGCTTCTCACATGGGAATTAATGGAGAAAAGCTAAATGAAAGCAGCAGCAGAGGTGCAGAGGGAGCAGAGCTCAGTATATTTAACTGGAGCTGACTTTTAGGGTTTAATGAGGCAAAGCACATGCAAAAGGTACACACTTTTGTGTAGAGTCGTGTTGTGTCTGCTAGAAAGTATAATGCTTGCTTTGAGAGAAAGGGAGAAGGTTGCAATGTTTGGAGGGGCTACAATGATTGGAGTGCCACAAAACCTTAAATTCAAATAAAAAATGCAAAAGATTTACAAGGTGTAATGAAGAAGAGGAGGCAAAGGGCAGAAGATCAGTGACTTCAGTAATCAATAACAGGCATAAGGTTGAGTAGTGAAAGGCTTGGCAATAGAGACTATAAAATAAGAGTGAGGATAAAAGGATAGATGAAGGAAGAGCAGTTATCCCTCCTCCCCAACCACCCCACCACCACCACCCCTTCAATCCCCTCCTCTCAACTTCCCTCTCCTAGTTACCACGGCAACAGGCGAGGGGTAGAAAATGAAGATGAAAAGAAAGAGAAAATGTGTCATAAGCTAATTCAACTAGAGAGAGGTTTCTGAGAAAGGGGGAACATATTTTGTAGCAGTTAAAGCATAGGAGCAGCTCAAACAGCTTCATACCAGCTCATCTTATAAGTCTAAAGAGCTCCATTAAATGATAGTTCTTCAATTAAGATCTACATATCAGGACATCTTTTTTTTTTTTTTTAAACAACTTACCTGACTTTATTCAGGTTTGCAGACATTTGTTTATGTACATTTACCTGTGCAGCTCTCTTAAAGTTTGGCCACACAATTTTAACTGAGCTGAGGTCTGAACTGACTGGCTGAAGATTTTATTTTACAGTATTTTGTATACAGATAGAGGTGTTTATTCTCAATTCATGAACAGTAGGGGCCCACATCTTGTGGTAGCAAAACAAAACAAATTATTAACCTAACAGGGGGCATGGCGTGTATCTGATGTGCTGTCTTTATAAAATGACAACTGTTTTCATTTAGATAAAAAGACTTAAAATACAGGTCACTGTCTTCTTTGTTCACAATGCCCTACAGTCTGCTGTGCAATCTCTCGACAAACAATAAGAAAGGTCGGTACCTATTAGTTTAGGAGACTTTTGTCATTGCTTCAATTCTTGTTTTTATGTGCACATAGATTTTTTTTCTTTTTTTGTTTTGAAAAGTGGTGTGTTGGTGTCTTTTTTTTTTCTTTTTTGGGGGGATGGAGTATAATCCTTATTTCAGTTTTCCAAAGATGGATTTTGAAGCCCATTTTGTTGAGGCTCTGGGTGATGTCACCTTGGCAGAGATGACTCCACCCAACCAGAGTTAATCCAAAAATCAGCAAATGGACTGAAGGAACAAGCCAAAGCAACTAGTTGGAGCATGTCCACCTAACCTCAGTCACCATAAGCTTGCTATTTTAGCTTGGCTTAGTTTATGCTTAGCTATGATGATAACTAGTGTTGCCTTACATTCATTCTGATCAGATCTGTCCATCCATCCCCATTTCTGATGTCACTGCTGAAGCAAAATTTAAAACAGACCTGAAACAAAGACTCCTCAGGACCTGAGATGTTTGAGTAGATGACAGTGGAAGGACAGCCGTTGGAGATCAATCTGAGCTTGGTCCCACAAGACATCTGGGTGAAGGCGGCTACTGAAACATTACCTGGATTCTTCTAGGTGAACCCAGAACCGGTGCAATGGTGCATTAGTACATTTAAATGACAACAAACCATATTATTTTGTCACTCACATGTGTACTCACTCAAAAAAAAAAGTAAATAAATAAAAACTTCCCTAATTATGCATAAATGTGAGGACCCTATATGGTTTTACCTGATGAGCGACATAAAAATTCAAAACCCATACAGTTGTAATGGACATCAAAGCAAGTTATGGAAAAAAAAAAACGGATGTTGCCCCTTCTTCATGGCCTAATGCTTCCTATCTACTTATTTCTGGTTTTCCTTCTTGGCTCCTTTTGACTTTTCAGCTCTGTGTATTAATGGTCCGAGCTGTAACTCAAATCAGCGCACCAACAGCGTGACATATCTAATCAGATCAAATATGGACTGACACTTGCCATTCTTTCTCTCTATCGCTCAGTCTCTGTGCTCTCTTGCCAAGGTTTATCAATAGCTCATAGTTCATGTAAGGTCACCTGGCATCAGGCTGAATCCAGCCTCACACAGGAGCCCTCACACATATACATACACACACTCAGATACATCCAGAAGGGGTGTTCCGGTGCTTCAGGCCAGTGACAGAAGGAGCGAGGGGGCTGCACCCTCCCCTGCTGAAAGACCTTTATCCTGGATGGCCACCCACCTCCAACACAAACATGCACAGACAGACCTTCACTGTTGGCTCAAATGTTGAGACAGTATAACAAGCACCATACATGTGTGTAGACTGCTTTCCATGAAGGACAAGGAGGGCATCTCTGTGTGTTTGTGGGTACAAAAAATGTACAAATACAAAATTACAAGCTACAAATTTTAAAAAGCTTTTCCCTCCCTCAGGAGCTGTAGACTGTCACATGACCGATTGTGTCTAAAACTGTAGAAACCATCATTTTGAGACAAGAGTCAGTGAAATTTCTCTTAAGATCTTGATAATAGTTTTAACCTTTTGGTGATCTGGGAGCCTATGTTCTACAGTCTTTTGGTTTCACAGGGTCTTTGAGCGTAACTCAATTTGATCATGTGCATAAGTTAATTTTCCAAATACAGATCTGAGGTACTTCTACTATGCAAGTTCATAACTTTCAGACCCCAGTGATGCTGTGACCCGTCTGAGGATAGCTAATCTGTCACTAAAAGAAAACAGAAAATCTGTTTTGTTTTGCCACATACAACACCAGCTTATTTATAAATCTCACAAATATAATAGTACATCAGTTGAAAATATATTTGTAGATATATCTTGAAAATGAAGACTGAAATAGGTATATTGTTTTTGTCAAAAACAAGATCTGAATGCTTCTTCCGCTTACAAGTCTGTGTCTTTACATTCAGTATGTGGTGACGAGATGCCTCATTGGGAAATACATTTCCCACTATGGCTACAATTTCTTAAAATGATGATGCCTTAACTATGGCAGACTTTTCCATACACACATATACTTGAGCAAGTTATGCAAATACCCAGTGAATTTTTATGTACTTGGGCCAATATCCACATCGTTCCTTTTAATAGATATTTTTGTATCATCAACTAATGACCAGCTAATGAGTGTCAGTCCCTTATAAACATGACCTTTTTTTTATTTTATTTTATTTTTTTTCAATTAGTTTTTTTTTTTAGTAGAGAACAGTATGAATGTGTTCAACTTAGTGCACAGGTACATACATGCACTTCACACAAGGGTCTCCATGACAATAAAAATGATGGACGTTACCGTAGCAACATATTAGGTGCTCAAATAAAAATTGAGTAGGAGAAGATCAAATTAAAAATCATATAACTATAATAGTACATCAGTTGAAAGTCTAGTAAGAGGGATCATTATCTATGTATTGATGGAAAGAATGGGGAAAAATGTGACATAGGAGATCACCATAGCAATAGAGCAGCCTGGGTCTTGGAGAAGATCGTGAGGTTGTGATAAGAGGGTGAAGCATAAGCAGGAAAAAGAACAGCAGGAAAGAGGAAGAGATTGAATGCGTGGGCAGCATTGAGGGAGGGATTGAAATGGGAGATGTGGTCAATGGAGGGAAATACTGACAGAAAGAGGGAGAGACAGAGAGAAATTATGGCTGTAATCCGGATTAAATCACTGGGTTTTGGACAACCCAAGTACTGCCAGCTCCCCACCCACCATGGCTTTCCCGTGCCAACATCCAAACTCCAATCAGATGCTTTGGCACATGCAGGAAGCCTTTACGATACACAAGCCACACAGGGAACATCCCAAACACACTTTGGGTGACTAAAGAAAATGTTCTTATGCATGTGGTAAGCACAATTGTTCTGTTTTAACACAGCGGATTCAGTAGGAAAAAAAAACAGGTTGCACATTTGACTTTAATACACATGAAACATGTAGATGCAGTTTTAAAGGAAATTTCATCCGTTTCCTTTGCGGATGACTACTCCCTTGGGATTTGGCCTCAGTGTATTTTTATTGATGTCCATGAATGCATGATCAAATGGTGTTTACAAAGTGCTCAGGCATATTTAAACTGACCGATGCTCACCAGCTGATCCACCTGGACAACATTCTCAGCTTGTGAGCCAGAATGACCCACGCTCCTTAAAGAGCTCACAAAACAGAATATACAGTTTCATGACCGCTCTGCCTCTGTTGGGAAAATTATGCAATATGCTTGGGAAAGAAATAACAAAATCAAATAAATAAACCTCCAGCACAACAGCTGAGTGGATGTCATACTGTTGTTGCTTGAATCAACCAATCTGGGTTCATGTACTAGGCAGACCAAACATTAACCTGACAAGCCAGATGGTTTGTTACACAGAACCATCTGGGGTGGCTTTGATGGAAAGTGTTTTGCAAAGGGTAGGCACTTAAAAAATTAAATACATACAATGCAAAGTTTGTGATCTCAAAAGAATACAGTTGTCAAAATGTAACCAAACAATGTTTTGCCAAATCGTTATATAGATATGCATTATCATAATGAAAGTTGTGATCCCAAATTTCTAGATTGGCTTTTTTTTAAATGTTTTTTTTAGTATTTTTATGAGTTGTACCTCTGTTTTTGCCACCATCTATGAAGTGAATGCAGCCTCACATTTATCAAATGTCACACAGATGACACTTAAGAGATGCAGCTTTCTTTAGCAGCCAACATCAGTCCTATTGCTGTCTTTCTACAAGTTGTGAAGTCTAAATTTATCTTTTTTCACATCTCAGTGCTGTCTTCCAAGTCTTTTTTAAAAATAATTGGCTGTGAGACTGGTGAGAAGGCAGCATACTGCCGAGAGTCAAGAGCATTCCCCACAGCTTGGCTTCACCTCTTAATTGAACGCTCTGTAAAAGGGATTGTGTGTGAAGTGTGTGTGGCCAGGCATGAATGTATTGTCACACTTTGTCATGGCTGCTCACATGATTGGCTGCAGACGTAGACACTATGACAGTTTTGGCAACGTGCGTGCGTGTGTGCGAAACCATGTCTGTGTGTACGTTCCTGCCCCTGAGATGTGTGCAAATATAGTAACCATGCTTACGCACATGCTTGTATATTTGGATGACCATCTGCTTGTGAAAACATGTGCGTGTTTCCGAGGGTGCATTTGTGTGAGAAGGAAATGAATCAGATGTCTTCGTATCATGTTTTCAACCTGGTGGAGAGATCGTGCGTGCATGCTGTGCGCTCCTCATTTGTTATTTATGTTGAGTCAATCACAATGTGGAGAAGCCAATTCTGCTTCTGAGTAGCAGCGTACCCCAGAGTGAGTGATGTTAAACTGTAACCCTGTTTATTAAAGATATTCAGTTAAACAATAAGATGACGGGATGAGAGTTGGCGTGGGCGGGGGAACGGAGAATAAATCAGTGGCAGACGAGCATCCTTTTCATCTTTAAAGAGCAAGATGGAGAGATGGAGCGTGGAGGAAGTATAATGAAAAACAAAAGAGGCTTATATGGTGTTGTGCAGAGCACCAGCTTTATCTTGGAGAAAGATAATGATCAATCAGACAAAATGAGAGCATCAGCCTTGTGATGCCTGCACAGAAATGCTGCAAGTCATGTGTAATAAAAGCAGACTGTCTAAATTAAACTCAGCCATGAGTGCACACAAATAGACCCAACTGAGAAAACTTCAAGAGCAGCAGCTCTTTTTTGTACCAAATAAAGATCAAAGTTGATGATTTGCTTTCCATTTTGGACCTTATATTTTATGTAACTTGGTTTATTTCTGTGTCTTACGTTCTCATACCACGGTTCAAGACAAATTTTAATGTAGCTTTATCTTTTTATCATTAAATCATCGCCTCCCTGTGTTTTGTTAATGTTTTGTGCATTTGTTTATTTAAAATTATGAAATAAAATAAGATGTGCCACAGCCTTACAGCAGACTTTTTTCCAATGCTATTAAAGGTGAAACATTTAAAAGATGGACATGAGAAGGACTGCAACCTTTAGAAAAAGTGCAGTCTCTGTAATATATGGCATGTAAATAAAGGTGACTCTGACGAAAACAACAGCCTGCAACACTGTCCAAACCAACTAAAGTCACATCATGACACAAAAGATGTCATATTCTGATGAATCAGTACATTAATTAATTGGAGAGACGTTCAGCTCCTGTCCTCAACAAACTAGGTGCTTCTGATCACCTGGTTAATAACTGCACAGTTTTAGGTATTGGCAAACTGAAGTGGCAAAACGTATAGTTCTTCGAGTGGCCTTTATCCTCAGGAGTCAGCCACGGGCAAAGGCTGCTGCTGGTTGCTCCAGGTGAGGAACCTTCGCCCACAGGACCGTCCAGGTGGGTCTGGAAGTGTCCGGCCAGCAGATGGCCACAGCAGCTTCAGCATGGATCAGCCACAGCTCCGACAGTCTTCTTTTGGGCTGAAATGCTTCTCGTTTCAGGTGTTGTTTCAATAGGAACAAGGATGAAACAAGGATGGATGCGAGATTCAACTACAAAGAATGTGAGATAATGATTAAGTTAAGCTAAAATGCCTATCTCGTGGTAACTGAAGCAAGGTGGCCATGTTAAACTCTTCACCCATTTTCTCATTTATAAATAACCCAGTTAAAGGAATGAACTAACATAGACGGGGAGCAGGGACTATCAGCTGAAAGTTGGAGGTGAGGGAAAAAAATCTTTCAAAAAACCTCCCATTGCTTTGCAGGTTTCTCAACCTCGCAGTGATGTCACGTCATGTCTTGTTCTCTCTCTCTCTCTCTCTCGCTGTAGTTCAAACAGGCAGGAGTCACCAGATGGCTCTAGATATTTAGCATACTAGACCATACCAGTGAGCATTTTTGATATGTCTTTGAGTTGTTCACTCACAGTGGCAAATCGTGTTTGTGACGGCAGCTTTGCTTGAGGCATGGTGGTGGCAGTATTATGCTATGGGAGTTCTTCTCAGCAGGAGCGACAAGGAGCCTGGTCAGAACTCAGGGATGAATGAATTAAATGCAGGGATGTCCTTTGAGAAAACACGTTTCAGTGGGGCATCACCTTGACATACTGCAGTAAAGTAAAGCAAGCAGACAACACAACAAAGAAACGGCTGCAGAGCAAGCTTTCGTCTTCGTTAGGCCCTTCAATTTAAGTCTGGGCTATGTTAGGTCAAAGGTCAGACTTAAAATCTTTAAAATATCTATAGAGAGGGCTTTTTGTCTATTATGATTAATTTTGACAGGGTATGTGGGGAATATTGGGATCAGCTGTCCAACTCCATGGTGACAAACCTGCCTCAGCTTTATAGCTATAACTATAACGACCGGATAAAGGTCAGAATACTTCTGTACTGTAAATAACAGACTTGCAGTTTCTGATCTTTTTCTTAACTGAACTAAACCATATACATTTTTTGGCATTATACAATTATTTATGAGCAAACATGTGACTATATTATTGAAATTAAAGCAATAACAGTGAATAATGTAAACAAAAAATTTAAAGGATTTTTATTGTTTGTGGAACAATTGTGTTTGTAATGTACAATGTAAGGCAGGAACATGTGTAACACAATGAGAGATGTGGGTTTAGAAAGATGTAGGTACTTGTTTAAGTGCACCCTAGCAGTTTCTATTAATTATTGATGTTATTGCCTCAGACGAATTCTGGTTCTTGCGTGTTATTTTGGGAGACGAATTGTGAGCTTAACAAGCTCGATGACACAGTTAAGACACAAAAGAGAAGAGCAAGTGGTTGTGTTTTAAAGTTACTGGGGGGTGAGATTGACCCCAATACCAAAAACTATTCAGTCTACCCAAACTATATGTGCTTTCCATATTTTGCTGTTGTAAATAGTGACATGTTTGACTACATATTGCGCACAGCATGAGCCAAAATCAACATGCACAGATGTAAAATGCCCCTGAGATAAATATTTTATCACATCCCTGTTAGCATCATGTGGCAGCGTTGGGACTCCTTTTCATGTTGGGGTATATAAGCACGGATTTCCGTAACAACGTGCAATGCAGCCTGGCAGGTGATCGTAATGCTTGGATGTAAAAGGAGCTTCTCAAACCTGGTTCGGCTTTCAGCTGCATTAAGTAAGAAGTAGAACAAACAGGACATTATCCCTGCGGTGGATTCACAATCTTAGGCAGCATTTCCCTGTTTGCGAAGACGATTTTCACTTCGCAGTTCTCGAGTGGAATGAAAGTAACAGCTGCCTGTGAGGCTGGATAATGTATTAGTGTAAAAAGTAAAGTGCACTTTTACTACCGCTGGAGTAAAGGTGAACCCTTCTAGTTATTGAAAAAACATTTTTTTTCCATGGCAATCAGTCTTAGGTATCTCAGTTAATATACCAGTGCTGTTAAAAAGTGGACTACTTTATAAATAAACATGAGATTAAATGACTGCTTTAGATGGTCCTCAGTGGTTGAGTTTGAGGTTAATGTCTGGGTTAAACTCACCTTCCAGTATCGTTCTAACACTGACCTCCTCTGTCCTAACCCTATAAGCTTTGCTGAGTCAACCTGCCAGCAACAGCTTCTCCCCGAGGCACTTTAAGCTGAAGCTTCCCTGACCTCTGACATTGAAACCACACCAGAACCTGACGCCAAATCTGAGTTTGGCTTTTCGTTGTTTCTTTTTCACCATCCATCAGTGTTTGCTTCAGTGTATCGTGTGAAACTACAGAAGGTACAGAGATCCAAAAATTGATGCAAGATTGGCGTAAACCATCAGATTAAGGATGGTTTATCTTCTAGTATAACGTCTCTTGATCAAACCCCCACATCAACTCTGACCTCAGCATTTGTGGACTGTCAGAGTAAAGACGGACGAAACGAGCTGCTGAGGAACAGAGTGAAAGTGGCGAGGAAGAGAAGGACACAATACACGCCACATAATGATGTGCATGTACATATTATGTGCATCTTTTTCTACCTCTGCCACAACCCTGCTTCTCCGGCAGTCCCCGAGGAGGCTGGCTGTGATAGTCCAGCTACAGTTGTTTCCTTCTTCCGGGTCTCATTTCCTGGATCTTTGTATCTCTAGCATAACAGCGATGGTAGATCAGTTTCACCGTGAGTACCAACACCCGTGTTGAAGCATATCTGTAGTATATCTTTAATAACAATTACAAAACAAGTCTCTGGCGATAGGGTAATTTTGCCACATGATTTAAATTTTATCAACATGTTTTTGTCTACCTCCCATCAGCAATTCATAACCTCCCAGTGGAGCATGTGAAGTGGTTTTTAATAACAGCCTTTATATGGTAGAGCTTCAGCTCAGCCACAAGTCAGCGCACGGAGTGAGTAGATGGAGGTCTCGCTTTGGTCTTCTGTAAAAGAGAGTCTTTTTAACAAGCTCTCTGGGGAATCGGCCTTGACCGAGGCAAAATGACAGCCTCTTTCTTATTTTCTGCAAACTTTTGTATGATAAGCCGAACTATGTGCAAACAAAACCACCCATCATAACCATAGGAAGGATGTTGCGAGTGGCACCAAAGGGATTTGCAAATGAACAGCATGATGAGGTAAAGGTTATATGACGATAAAGCTGTAACCCGTGGCCAAACAAAGGCACAAAGACTCATGCATATACATACCGGAACTTAATATGTAAATATTCCTTGTTGGCTCTGTGTGAATCACATCGTGCTGGAATAGTGCACATAGATAAGCACTCGTTTTCATAATCAACAGTGCTTCTCTGGAAACATACACATTTGACCACCTGCTGAAATGTCTGCAGAGACATGCAGAGATGCAAGCAACCCTACCACTGTTTGTTCTATTTTAGGTATTCTATTAGCTGCCCCAAATAAACTCAAGCTGCACGGACTATTTTAAATGCACATTAGGCACTACTGAGCGGTTTTAGGACATAAAACAGAGTGCTCATCATCAGATGATATAACAACAACTGAAACCTCTTTCCAACAGTTTCATTGGACAAGCATGAATCAGTCATTTTTCCAGATTTTTCAACAACATGAAAAATATACGCTATAAACCTGTTTTTAAGTATGAACAGTCTAAATAGGAACAAAAAGTAATCAGAGCTTTTCGGGCAAAGAGTGGTATTGATAAGATTATTGATAAACAGTAAAAAACAACACTACTGATACTGGAATCTTTAAAATTATAATAAAATTGCTATTCTTTGTGACTGTTTTTCTGTCACAATGGAAGTAAATTCTTAACGTCTCCATATATCTTTGCAGCAGAAATCCACTACAGACCAAATAAGGTGTCGAGCAGCCTAAAATAAGCAGCACCACGAGGCAGAGTAAAACTTGTTTTGATGGCTCTCCAGAGCCTCACAGGGATGAAAGGATGTGAACAACTGGCAAGGAACAAGATGAAAACTATCATATCTTTGCAAAGATAGTAACATGGGTTCACTCAATCTGTCAGACTTGTTTTCAAGTGTTTTTTCCAAGACAGGCTCCTGGAAATGCTTTGCGGCATACGTTGTCCTGTTGGAGTTAGAATGATCTGGCGGATTGCTTTCTCTAAGTAGTCATATTGATTCTGAAAAGTCACCATCATTTTTATCTTGTAGTGCTAAGAGTGCTTAATAATTGGCCTTCTCACGAAGAAAGATATGGTGAGAATAAACATCTGGGCTGCTGTTACTAACAAGGTTTACTTGGACAAGAAATGTCAATGTAGTTTTTACAGCTTTAATCATTTTCAAGTCAGAGCAATCTGAGTCCATTTGTAGCGCAAATGGACAGGTGTAAAGATTTTTTCATTAAGTGTCTCGTCTCCCATCAAGCTACACTTTCAGTTCCATTATTGGTAATCAATGTGAGGGAATGGGAAGATAGATTTGCATGTTTAGCAGCCTTCAGTCAGAATCTGGCCTGTGGGAGGAAGTCCATAAAATAGTGAGTGATGTGTTGAGAGTCAGTGGGTGTGCAGAGTTCTTCATGTGTATGACAGGGCTTAGCAGTGCCATGGCCGATCAGATTCTCCATCACCTTTCCCACTGCTCATAATAACAGGAACATATCACAGCTGGCAGGTTAGTAACAAACAAAAAACACAGGCAGACAGGACTGCAGTCTGTCTGGACTACATGTGAAATGCCCACAAAGTGCAGCAGAGCTCAGGTTTTATGTAGTTTGAGTGTATCTGCACACACACAAACTGTGACCAATGAAGGGAATCTCTCGATCCCCCTGTAATCTTGCACAAACGACTGGTACATTCCCCCTCATGTGACTAGTGTGACGAAGGATTCAGACATGCAGCCTGTTGCCATGGTGGGCTTGTGAGAGCACACGCTGACATCGCCTCAGGGACGCCAACCTGTCCATTGCCTCCTCCCGCAGGACAGTAATTTGGTTGACCAATGAGACATGTGAAAGCGGCAGCACCGGGACCAAAGAGCTTCGGGGCTGAGGCAGTATTAGTGTGCATTTATGAAAATTCATGTCAGCAGTGATGGCCCAGATTAGATGGTTTAGAGCAGTAGAAAATCCAGATGCAGGGAAGTCACATTACTATGAAAATGAACAGACTATTCTTCTTTACATTCTCTGCAACTCCCTTTTTTTCCCCTTTTTGCTCCATTTATCATATTTTAAATTTCAAATTGCTAAGTACTGTGCAAAAGCAGCTGAGGAGTCACAGTCAATGTCTCAATATAAAGATAATATAAATATATGAGGAATATTCACTAGATTAACAAAATGCTGGGAAAATATGTACTTTGGCACTATTTTACACCATGACCCAACACTGCAAATAAAGATTAAAAAAATCTTTTACTCTGAAAAAAAACACGTTTGATGGGATACTGTTGAACTCTGTAATTCACTGATTCGCTGTACAGTATAAGTCCTGCTGGAATATTTCTGAACATACTGAGTGAAACCACACAGTGCTGCCAAAAAGCCTGTGTGAGAACATAGCTCTGGTTTACGGTGGTTTTTAAGGACCATCTGAACATTTAAACTGTCTTGATAATAGAAGTTATCCGTACAAAAAGATGATTTTTTTTCCCCTCTTGGCTCCGTGTTTCCCGTTCACTGCGCTGGTCATGCCATGCAGCCCCGTCTCGTGACGAGAACATCCTCTTGGCTTCTCACCAACTCGCTTGCAGACTGAGGCATGTGTCTGCTAGCCTGTCTGCTCCTTGCAGCGTCCACCTTCACCCAGTCTTTCCACTCCTCCCATCATCTGCTTAGTGTCTATAACATCTTGCAGTGGGATTCTTGTTTTTGCCTGTCTTCTCCCTACTTTCTACATTTCATTTACATTTCTTTAATAACTTTCTCCTCCCTTGTGCTCTCATCTCTTTCTACCTGAGATCTTGCAGCCAGTATAACGAACAAAGCCGATGAGCAGCGGTGCACTTCCTGTGTTACGTGAATGATTGGGAGCAAAAGCTGAACAATCATATATTAAAACAATCATATATATACTTTATAGAGCTGATGTGCCGTTCAGGCAACAATGACCATGAATTACTGCTAATCCTGTAGCTGACAAGAGTGAGTTATTCAAACTCTAATACAAGGCATCATGAGAGAGAATTCATAAATCACAAGTGAATGTGCACTGACTCATTTTTTTTTTAGGCTGGGAAAAGTACATCATGAGATAAACTTTGAGGGAAGGATAGAGATTGTAAAATCAGGACTGTTGTAAAATCGGCGTAAAATCGGGACTAACAACGAGGAACAACAACGACATCAGCTTGGAGAGTCGTCAGCATGGTGGACTTTTTTTGGGAAGTGTCTTATCACGTCTCTGAATCCACCTGATATTCAAAGTCTTTTTGTGGACTAATGCTGTCTCTAACAGCAAAAACTAAAAAAAAAAAAAAACAACAACAACAACCAAACTAGCACTGTATCATTCAAATGCACCTCCTCACTCCAGAATGGGCTGCTTTGGATCAGGATTCGCCGACTGGCAGCAGGAAATGATTTGCATACTGAAGATATTTTAAATTCATTAAATTCTGCAATCTTCATGCACCTATAATGCACTGATAAAGACATATGAAAATACCAAAATCCAAAAGACTACAATCCAACCTCACACTGTCAGCCACTCACCTTCCTATCATGGTAGAGTGCTGCTGCACAGCAGCCTCTAGGAGGCGCTCTAGGATGGTCCATTCTCCCATGGTTGGAGTTTGGAGGCATCCACTGGGTACAGGAGATCAGGATGGAACCTACAGTGGACTTTCCAGTGAGCAGAAGAACATGTGCTGGTGTCTGAGTCCAGGAGTCGGTCTTCAAATCCACTTGTTGTGTTGGGGTGAGGTAGAGAGTGGCTTTGCTTTACCGCAACTCTGAGGTGGTCGGAGTGTGCTCACGGCACACACCAGATCTTCAGTATGTGTTTGCCTCTCAGTCCGTGCGCTCCCTCACATGTGTGCCTTCTCTCTGTGGAACTTGATTTCTTCCTCTGGCTGCTCCTGACCTCTGTCTCCACCTTAAACAGCTGCTCTGACAAAACGTTCTCAGACGCACCTGATCTAACACAAGTTCTCATCTACCTCTGCTTAGTTTCAGAGAGCAGCCGCAGTTTGTGCAAACAGACATCCACCACCTGCACATTAACGCTCTTTCCTTTCACACTTGTTTTCTGACAGCATCTCATAGAAACTCCGGCCAGGCTCAGGTCCATGGAGTCACGTCAGCTGGAGTATTAAGGGATCTCTGCTTGTGCTCTTATCCTCCATCCTCTTCATTTCTTCTTTTTCTTCCTACTCAGTCCCCTCTCTTGTCTCTTTCAGCTACTTGTCACGAGATCCCATCTGTTCCTCCCTGTTGCTTCTTCTTTTGCCCCTCATTTGGTTCAGGCAGAGCAGATATGAAGCATCGTACTCCCTCTCGATCTCCTTCCTACCTCTGTAAGACTTGCAGGTTTCTCCAGTTCTCACTGCCTCTCCCACTGTCTCTGTGTTTCTCTCAGCATGCTTTACGAGAGGCAGCTCTCCTTTCTTCAGCTCCCTTCATCTTGTTTTTCCCTCTTTCTTTTTCTCCTGCTTTCCTTCACCTGCCTGTGTCTCCCTCTTTCTTTTTAAGCCAGTAGGCAGCCAGACCAAGCGTGTGTCCAGAGGATTAGAGAGGAATCATCTCTCCGCTCCTCCCCCCTCTAGCTCCCTCGCACTCACTCTACATCACCATATTCATCCCCCTCCTCCTCTTCCTCTCTTACTGCTCTGCCACTAACAATGCCACAAAATTAAAAAAATCCCTCTTCTCTAAGACAATAAAGGAAAAAAAACATCTCCCTCAATGTTTTTTGCTTCTTCTGTGCATACCTGATACGCTATAAGAGGATGGTCAGCCTACACAGGTGTGTGTATGTGTGCATGCGTGCATGCGTGCATGAGTGTGTGTGTGTGTGTGTGTGTGTGTGTGTGTGTGTGTGTGTGTGTGTGTGTGTGCGTACATGCGTGTGTGGTACCAAAATGTGATTGAGTCAGTGTGTGCAAAATTATGTGGAAATGGAATTAGTGGCAATTGTTAAAATGTAAATAATTTCACTCCGAGGGGATGCTCCATATCAGCTGATCAGTGGTTTCTCAATAGAAAGTCATGACATGAGCGCCCGTATTGTGTAAGCTCATACTGATTTTGCAATATGATCATTGACAAAATACAAATTATATCCAGTCACACTTGTAGTGTGATTGGATTTAATTTAATTTATGAACATTAATAACTACAGACAGACCAGTGTTACTGTGACCCTGGCATCATGGTGGGGATTAATGACTACTTGGTTAATTTTTTTTTTTTTTTTTTTAACTACCATATTTGCTAGGTTATAACAGACAAATGCTGTTTTCTAAATCATTCCTAAAAATTCATATTAACCTGGATTCTTTTCTTGTTGGTGGGTTAATCTCTTGTTCTGGTTTCACATGTGAGTTTTACAATATGCAGGAGAATTCTGGATGTTTATGACCTCAATTATCCTCCAGCACAAAGCTCATTGTGTTCACGTGCCTCCACGTGTGCCCAACTACAGTGTCTGTGGGTGAAGAGGTGAGACGAGGAAGGACGCTCTGGAAGTGGAACATACAGTCGTTTCACCGCAAACGAGCTTGGGACCTCAGACAATTAAAGTAATACTCCTGCACATAATCACACAGGGATATCTCTGTGCAGTTCGGCTGCGTGTTTTAGTGGCTTCCTCTGTCACTCCCCAGAGGAGTAGTAAATCTATTCTGCGATGAGTGAGTGCACACACACGTAATCCGTCCTACCCCATGTCAAGACAATCTGGCAGCACTGTGTCTCACACGTGAGGAGAGGAAGGCAAAAGAGAGGGGCTAAAAAATAGCCAAAAAAAACAAACAACGTGGCTGCAGTTTGGCATACAAGCACAAAAAGACATCATGATGTCATTTGAAACTGTACAAATATGATACTTGGTTTGTTAGTACCACTTTGGTCAATATGGCAATATTTGATTCCTACTTTTAAAGCACTTTTTCAACTCACTGACTCATTTTCTCCACCCTGATCCGATCACCGTCACTTTCACGGCATCGTATACAAATACTGATTCTGTTAAGACTCAATCCAAATCATCCAAACAATTCCTTGACTCTTATTTAAAGGCATCAGTTTGTTCAAGTTTTTTGTACTCAAAAGACACAGCAACAGCATAACAACCAGACACTTAGATGACCCAATGTGAGACCATCAATAGACGACTGCGGGTCTCACAAATCCATGATTATGCTCTTCACCGTACCTGAAAAAACAAAAAAATGTAACATATCATATCTCAAATCCACCCTCAATCAACCCTTATGTTTAAGACTTCATTACCAAAGTAAGATAACTTATGAACTCAGATTTTTGATCATTAAGCCTTTATTAGGCTCTCTGAGATTCTTGAAAATTAAAAATGTCAACATTAGAAGACTATTGGAGTACAGGACCAGATTTTTATTTCTTTCTTTTGTTTTTTATAACCAAACATTTTTCATTTTTCCAAGTCAGCTGACGTTACCAAATATTGTAATTTGCTCGATGAAGGGTTTAAACAAGCAAACAGAACAATGGGAAAGGGAACTCAACTTTACATTTGAAAGGAAATTTGACAAGTTACAAATGACAAGTTTACAAAGCTTTTTGTTTTTTAGATATTAAAAATTGCTATTTTAATGAATATTACCAGCTGCATATGAATACTGCTTCATCTCAGAAACCTGATAATGAGCTTTTACAGGTCAAGTCTGGTTAAAATAAGGGACAGCGTTAAGATTGAAGTAGCTGTGTGTTAAGTCTGCAAGGCAGCAGACATTCCCTTGTAAGCTGCTTAATGCTCCTGGTTTTATTTAAATATTGGGAGGAACCATGTTCAAAGATGAAGGGATTTCTCTGTAAAGTGCTCTGAGATCATCTTTTTTGTGAATTGGTGCAATACAGAGAAACTCAATTGGTTTAAAATATTCATGACATCCTCGCAACAAAGCACAGCCCCAGTAAAACTCACAAAATTCTCATTGGCTTGGTTTGACTTCCTTTCTGTTCTTATTGGAACATATATATTACAAATATAACATATTACAGTATATCTGCTTAATATCATTGTGCTTAATCATTGCATATAACTATGCTGATTGTCATTGAAGTCTGAGAAAAGGAATTAGAAGTCACTTCAGCCTCATCAATAGCAGGTGCTTAACTGCTTTCAACAGCAAATCCCATCAGTAAAACGTACTGGACGAGGTTGCTTGGGGACAAACTGTGATTTTATGAGTCAGCATGTTAATTCATCAGCAGGTAATTGGAATAAAATGTTGCTGGGATGCTGTCCAGGACGTAGTAGGCAATTCATCGAGTGAGAGGAGATAACGGACTTAGGCAGCTTCATGGGTGGAGGGCTTTAAAGATTCCACAAGGTAAAAGATTACATTTTCACACTGATTACTGGATAAGAGGCTTTGGCACCGCTCCAGGCACCATGGGACCAGCAGGACACTGAAGGCAATTATGGTGTTAAGCCACACGGTTGGAATCAATCATCACATACCAATTTCCTGAACCCTACTGGTCTAACTTTAAAAGTAATATTACTAATAGCAATAATGGTAAGGAAAAAGGAAAACAGTAAAAAACGCTTGGTTTTGTTTCTTTACAAGGGGGAACAGAATTACAAAACAAAAATGTAAACAGGGTTCCAGCTGCTGCAGTTTTCTTTCACTGCCACACTGATGAAGACATTTTATGAAGCTTTATGCATGTAAAGTTAAAGTCATTTGAGAATCTGATATAGTGGCAGCTGAAATAAACTGGACCAAAACTCCGCTGTTGACTGCAACACTTGATGTGTCTGCTGACCCCGATATGAACCTTCACTCATGTGTGAGCAGAGAAATGGCACATTGACACTTGGCCTCAGCTGTACACTAAAAACCATTTGATAAACTAATTCTCACGGGACTCGCGTTACATAACACACAAAGTAATTATAATTAACTGAAAGAAGTTATATAAAAGCTGCAAAATAGAAACCATGAGAGGAAATGAACAACGCTCAGCACTGCCATTTTTCATGTTTTATTGAACATCGTTGCAGGTGATTAGGTGATCTCTCTAAACGCCCTCTTCTCTACGTACTTCAACTTCAGTCTCCTCTTGAACCTAAAAGGCAAAGAAAAGAGACAATATACATTTTTACTCAGTATACAGCTTATAAAAGTACACATAAATTCAAAGACTACAGCAGACATCCTTACTTGACTCTCTCTCTGGGTTCGATGAGGTTTCTTTTCTGCAGACTCTTGAATCGGTCTTTGAGGACGCTGCCCTCTGGCTACAGAATCATGACATTACAGGACGTGAGCAGGGAAAGATGGGTCAGACAAGTCCACGGGAGACCAATGTCACTCCACTTTGACTACAAATGACTAAATCCCATTCATGCCACAAAGGCTGATTAAGGTACTGCACAATCTCGTAATAGAAAAAGGTGAAAAAAAAAAAGGATTTTTTTTCCCTGATTGCTGTAGAGAAAGTGGGTCATCGTCATATTAGAGAAGTGGATACAGCTTAAAATAAGACAATACTGAGTATATATATGAAAGCATAAAAAGAGAAAATGTGTGATTACTGAAAGAGGTCATGGTAGATGAGAAATATAAAAAAAATAAACGTTAGTGGATGTTTGTGAAATACCTTGAGTCGTCGCAGGGAGCCAGGCAGCTCGTCGCTCAGCTGAACCTCCAGGTCTGGAGCCTGGAACCTGCCATAAAGCAAGAAAAGGAAGCATTTCCAATAAAACATTTAGCTCCCTGCCAAACTGTTCCCTGCAGAAACAATAACAGGCAAAATGTTGTATTCTTGCTTTTAAAGTCCCCATGAGTTGCAAGAGAACACTTGAGTTTATTCAGTAATCTTATCTTATCGCTGATCAACAGTCTTACCAGATCCACAGAAGTTTAAGATTATACACAGGGGGCTAAAGGGCTGTAAAACACGGATACGTTCGTACTTGAGTTTGCCAAGACGTCTGGGCTGAGCTTTCTGGGCCTCCTGCTTTGCCTTGCGTTTTACTTGTTTGGTCCTGGTCTCCTGTTCCTGATGTTTGATGGAGGATTTTATAGAGCGAAGCTGGAAGAGCTGCTGCTGCTGCTGCGTCTGGTGTTTGCTGGTCATTCGCTGCTGCTCCTACAGCGGGGTTTGACAGACGAGAGGCAGTACTCAATACTTGATATGATGATAACGTGACAAGTTTCTGAAAATACTTTCTGGAAGCCCTTACAGCTTAAACTGCCCCAGTTTTTAAATTGATTACAGGTTTCAATAAGATCTCAGAGACCATTTTCTGACGTCGCACTCAGAAAGAAACGTTAAACTTGTCTAAAACATATTAAAAGGTGTGGAAAACACTTTCAGAACTAAATGCATGTCTATAAAACCACTTAAAAACCAACAAAAAGAGAAAATCTTTGATATTTTACTTGCTGTTCAAACTCTATAAAATAAATGTTTAAATGATAAAATAAATGAATAAATGATAAAAACACAGAATAACCTACGTCAAGGTTTTACACTTTCCCTTTTTTAAAATTAGATTACTGTTCAATTACAGATTAAGAAATTAATTCAAAGACATCTCTGCTCACTGAAAAACTCGGGTCTGGGACTGTACACATCCCATCGACATGGGCCAAATGTTTCTCTTTCAAGGTGCATTTCAGACAGAAAAAGAAACGTGTTAATTTATTATCAATATACCATCGATCTATCTGGGCACCATCACATTTTCTATTTAACTAATTTACCTCAGATCTACAAGGACGTGATGGGCATGTTTTTCTACATTGCAGGTTTAAGAGTGTGTATCGTTTGTACAGAGAATCACTACTAGTCCCAAAAATACTTTTTTCCCACAAAACTATTTCCTCAATGTAGTAAGACGAAGTCTAAGATTCTCACTTTGGTTTAAGGTTTTTCTCGCACTAGGAGTTTTTACCTGCCGTTGTTTATGTAATAATTGCTATTGGCTCATGCGCTGGGTCTCTGGACTATTACAATAGATTCTATATTAATAAAATTGAATTTAATTGAATTAAAAGCTCCACTAGCAAAGAGACCGCTTCACTTCCTGACTGCAGACTTATTTGTGATTCCTAATTTCCAAAAGTACATTCAGGACCTGGAACCATCTTCTGATTTATGTACACAGAAATCTTCTCTACCTTTAGCACCAGGTAAAACCTTTAAAAAAAAAAAAGAAAAAAAAGAAAGAAAAAGAAGCATTTAGTTTAGATGGTTCAGGAGAACCAATCCTGAGTTATGGTGCTGTAGACCTAGACTGCTGGGAGATAAGCGATTGTTGCTGTTGTGAGTTTTCCTTGGATTGAATTGTAGTTGGACTCATTATAAGCTACCTGTCAGAGCTACGAGGTGCGTTTCCAATGTAAAGATCGGGCAGGGGGTTTTCTTTTAATCTCAATCGCTACCACCAGGGGGTATGTTAAAAAAAGCAAACAAAAACACAAGTAACATTCCTTTTTTTACTTGATTCCTCCTTCTTTTGTCTCCTTTTATGCTGCTGGCTGTTCGCCAACAGCAAAAACTGTGCATTACTGCCATCACGTGGTAGGCAGTGTTTATTGTGTGGTTAATGATTCTTCTGAAGCAGTCAGACAGTACAAAACAACGAACAAAGCATTAGGTCATGTGACCTATTGGTTTCTGATGACCAGTTGTCATGGGTGTGAAATCAAACAATTGGGATCAAAATGTTATTTTGAACCGGGCTGTAAATATGTAGCCAGCCTCTATCGGTCAGTCGAGGAACAGCAACAGAACTTAGTTCTGCATGAGCCTCAACCTGGAAGTGAGATGGTTGGTGCTCTGCAGTGTAGTGGAGCCAGTCGGCCCTGTTAGAGGTTGTCTGCCGGGTTAACCCTGAATTCCAGCTTAAATCATGTTTGTAGTCTTTGTGTGTATACCTTCATTTTTTCCGCTCTCTCTCGTTTCCTCTGTTTCTCAGTCTTCTTCTCAGCCACTGAGATGGCAGCCACTGTGGTGTCTTCATCATCCTCATTGGGAGCTGTGTCTTCTTCATCATTCTCCTCCTCCACCAAACCTTCCACCTGCTCATGGAAGACTGTCTCCTGAAAATAAACACAAATCACATAGAAACCAAACTTGCGCCAGAACAAGATCAACATATGATGTAGGCCGCGGTGGCGACGTGCACCTCTGTAGCTTTGTCTTCTCGGTTGAAAGCCAGCCGTCTCTCTATTTTGTCTTCTTGCTTTTGTTTCTTGACCTCAACCTCATGGGCCTCCTGAAGTAAAGCCTGGGTTCCCACAGAAACGGTTTTTAGTTGCAATCTCAATCACCACAGTGTGGCACAGGATACAATGTTCTGCTTTCTACAAGGTCTTGCAAGATTGAAGTGAAGAAGGTTTAACTGCATAAAAATTAAACGTTCCTAAAGATTTGTGCATTTAAAAACAGTGCATAAGTAACTTCAAGTGGAAGACTTTTGAGTTACCTGGTGGGAGAAGAAGTCTGGGTTGTAAGATCCTCCAGGAGCGATCACCTCTACAGCTGGGAGCACAGATGGCTTCTCATTCAGTGTCTGTGGACGCTGATGAAACAATAATGCCACATTTGACTGATGCCATCATGCACACAGAAGAAAAAAAATGAGTCCTTCAATCTGTGGTTAATCTTACCTTAACATGCTTTGTGCCCATTTGTTGTGGATGGCGAGGAGCAGCTGGACCTTTCTCTACATTCAAAAGACAAACTGGTTTCATACACGACTGCAATACTAGAAACTTTAAGTAAATGTTTCATTGTTAAAGAATTCACATTTTCTAAATTGGATGAAAAACTTCATAGACCAAATTGTACAGGTGCATCCCCCTCCCCCTCAACAAAGAGTTTTGCAAAAGGTCCACATTCGCCAGTAAACAACACTGACGGCCTCTTTTTAGCTGGCAGTGAAGGACATGTGCAGCGTTTGCACATCTCAGGCTCCGATCACAGCTGCCTGCTGCAAATCACAAGTGTGCACACTCAGTTCTTACAGAAATCACAGCACACAGGACCCAACATTTACTTTGCATCTGTCACTTTGTTTTCTGTAACCGTTTTGAAATGTAATTTAAAATGAAATATGTAGTCTGAGGTTAATTTTACTCTCAAAAAATAAATAATGAAAATAACAACTCTCAAATGTAAATTAACCCATCCAGACATCCGTGCAGTTTCAACTTAATAATTGTACAACATAGTTTACTTCTGACAGAAAAGGTTTAATTCACACGCACACTAGTAGAAGACGTGACCTGCGGCACCTCTGTTACTTGACTTTCATTTTTTTTTTTATTGAAATCTTAAGACGTACGCGATTAATTGCTGAATGAGTAATGTTCCGTGTGCATCCTCGCTCCCAGATGAGCTATCACACCGGAGTCATCTGACCTTCATATATTTACATTTGTTGTTTACATGTATTCTTTACATGTGCTTCCTGTTTATATTTATGGTTACTTGCATACATTACTTTACATTGTCTCCATTTTTGTTTAGATTTGTTTACTTTTTAAATTTGTTTTCATTTGTTTCTTAGTGTTCTCAAATGTTTTGTTGTTCAGATTGATTTTCTTTACATTTTTGTTCACATTTACATTTGTAGTATAAGTTTACTTTAATCATTTCTGAAGGTTTTGATCACATGTGTTGGTTTATGTTTGTTTATATTGTTCACATTAACATATATCGTTTGTTTACAGTTGTGTTTTTGGTTACACTGTGTTTAAATTTTCTTGTTTACTAGTTTTTAATTTTTTATTAAATTTACTTTTTTTAGATTGTTGTTCACATTTGTTTGATTTTCTTTTTATTTCTGTGAACTATTGTTGAGTATTTATGAAATCAAACTAGATTTGTTATTGTTTACATTTATACTATAATTTACATTTTTACACTTCAGTTTGCTTAAATTTGTAGACATTTTTATGCGTTTATATTTTTATTTACATTCGTTAGGGTTAGGGTACACATTGTTTACATATATGCTTATGTTCACATATATTTTGTTTAACGTTTGCTGGCTTTTAGGTTTATTGTTGACCTATTTATCAGATGTTTATATTTACATTTTACCTTACATTTACAGTTTTAAATTTACATTAGCATTTGTTTACAGTTAGTTGCTTGTTTTTTATTAGTTACTGTTTGTTTTAGTTTACAATAACCGTAGTTGTTTATATTTTTTTTATTTATGATTTGAGCACATTTACATTTTTTAAGTTTGCATTGTTTAGAAGTATCATTTACGTTTATATTTGTGTTCACATTTGTTTATGTGTTTACATTTACATTCTTAAATGTACATGCATTGTTTTGGTTTATTCATTTGTTTATTTTTTATTTATTTGTTGACATTTGTTCTTTACATTTTCTTTACACTTATTATCTTTGCATTAAGTTTGTTAATTTTTTTTTATTACCAGTGTTTACATTTATCTTTTTTTATATTTATATTTTTGTGTATTTACTTTGTTTACATTTACATCGTTTACTTGCACATTTTTTTGTTTGCGCTTTGTTCATATTTGTTGTTTATGTTTATAACTTACATTAGTTTATATTCATGTTTGTTTGTACTTATTGTTTACATTTAATTTGTACATTTCTGTTGACATTTGTTTTCTTACATTTCATTTCACATTTGTTCTCTTTTTTACATGCATGTATTTGTGTATAGTTCTTTGTTTAGATTTACATTTGTGTTAATTTTTTTAAACTTTTGTTTATGTTGCTTACATTTATGTTCATAGTTAACACAGAATTTGTCATTTACAGAACATTTATTTTGTATACATTTCCTATATACATTTGTATTTAAGTTTGTTTATTGTATTTCTCTTACACTTATATTTATCATTTGTTTACAATTTTTGTTTACATTAAATAAGACAGCTGCAAGTCTGTTAGGGGACGCCCAGTGTAAATGATTTTCAGGTGCAGAACACGTTAGTCACTAACAACCTCCCCATGTCCTCAGACAAGGGATTAGTGTTCATGCCGGTTCTGCTCAGCCTCACCGTTGCTCTTGATTCAATAGATCACAGCATTTAACTGTACAGGTTAGACCGTGTTATTGGGATTAAAGGGACCGGACGAGACTGTTTTAAATCATATTAATCTGACAGATCCCAGCTCATTCATGTTATTGAGGTTTCTTCTGCACAGACAGGGTCTGCTACAGTGTCCCACGGGGTTCAGTGTTAGGGCCAATTACAGAAACTCTACCCATCCAATGCAAACAGTCCCAAACTGTCCCAAACTGTCCCAAACAGTCCCAAACTGTCCAGGATTTGTTGTTTGAATCAGGTTTGTAAGGCAGATTTTTTTCCCACCGCAATATCGCTAAGATTAGGAGCATCCTCTTCTAGGGTGATGCTGGGGAGGATCCCACTGTTTGGCGTAAAACCTTTTCTCCCACTAAGGGAGTTGCCATTGTTTCTTTTAATATTTACTCAGGGATCATGTTGTAGGTTTCTGAAAAACCACCTAGAGACAATTTGTATTGTAATAGACACTATATAAATAAAATAAAATTTTTATTTAAATGCAAGTTTGCATTATTATTTTATGTTTATTGATTTGGTTTTATTGTTATGTTATTTATATTGTAATTATTGTTATGTTACGCTCACCTTCTTGTCTCCATATGTCATAATATGCTCTGTCTGGGTTGTTGTTGGCCTCTGTCGCTGTGCTCTTGACTGTCTTGTCGATAGGCTGTCTGTTCAACAGCCGTTTCTGTCTTCGGGGCACCACACCTTTGGCTGCCAGGTGTTCAGCTTTCTGGGCAATGCGACGGAGTTTCTTGGCATTTGGTTGCTGGTAAGCCAGCACACTGGTGAGGGATACAGAAGACATTTCTGGCTGGTTATGAGAAGCTTTAGAATGTGAGAAAACTTACAAACAATGATAACAAAACACAAGACCAAGAGGGTTGAGTAGCACTTATTGAGGGCCACAGGGTGGTGTGCGTTTTAAAATCCTCAGATCCCAGGATGCTGTTCACACAACAGACCCCTGAGCTCCTGTGTGTCATCTTCACATTTCCATAAAGGAAATACTGGGAGCGCAAGGATGAGATCATCACAGGATACACACAGTCCACAAATATCAAACAAACGCAATGAAGATTCTTGTCTTATTTAAACCTTTAACATTTCAAAAATTAACTGCTTCAACAGCTACGTCCTATACGGGTTTGTTCCAGAAGGGACCCATGTTTTCTCCGTGATTTATTAATGCTCAACTCAGATTTCTCTTGCTTGAATCTGATTTCTTTATATCAGACTCCAGTGTGAGTGGGTCCTGGTGCTGAAGTGACCCAGTACTCGGTGTCTACGGAAGTAGATTTGAATGCTACTTAAGTGTTTCATTTTAAAATTGTTGTGCTGTGTTGTTTAGACTGAGGTTGCAGCGCAAAACACTGGATGGATATCTGATTCAAGACCACACCTCAAAGTGGACAGGTCTGATTTGAAAAAAAAAAAAAATGTAATTAACTTCCATGTCATTTATACTATTTACACAATCATTAAAAAGTTGTCAAATATAAGCAAGAAAAAAAAAAAAAAAAAAAAAAAAAAAACACAATTTTGGCAACTTTTGCTTGCAGTTTGAGCACAGCCTGACCGACTTCCATGTCATTTTACTCAGCTGGGAACCTTTGTGAGGTCACTGGTCAACTACACCCCTGACCACCATCTATGGGAGATTCCCTTGGTTTCTAAGATAGTGGTTAAATGATAAAAGTCGTGACCCCTGACCCCCAAAAGCCAAATCATCTACCAATCTTGCAAACCTGCTCCTACACAGATCACAGATTCCAGGGTGCAGAGATTTTGTGGCTGTGGCTGTGAGGGGAAACTTGTTCAAAGGCGGGTCTGTATTTAATAAATGTATTTATTGTGTAGCACCGAGGGTTTCAGAGTAACATAATTTCGAGTATCTGTGTGTATCTCACATGTGGTAGAATCGACAATAAACTTCAGTTTGACAAAGACCATCTTAGAAGGCTCTCCAGCAGATCTTCCTGCTGATTCACTTTTATGATAAAAAGTGCAAACATGATTGTGCCACCACCCATGTCACCTGGTTATGTCCGGCCAAAATAACCTCACAGGAGCATTTCTGGGATGGCTGCCGCACGGTGAACGTCACTTCTGTAACACTTTTAAAATTCACGTGCAAGTCAGCCACAATGTTCAGCTCCTGGATCAATAAGTGAAAATGGCTGAGGATTAAGGAAAGTACAAAACCCCCCATTTACAGAAGAGGGTCCTGAACCTCAACGCAGTTACAGGAAGTTGGGGCTTCAATTAGAGAGCAAAAAAAAAAAAAAAAAAAAAAAAAAAAAAAAAAAGAAAACAAATAAGTTGTACATGACCCATTGTATATGCCACCCCCAAAACCCCCACAATTCTTCAGGGTGAGATTTTTTTCACTCTCACATTGCTGATTGGTCAAGTTTTTTGTTTACACAAATATACATCTCTAGCCCGCCAGAAGCGTTTAACATGAAAACCTGTTGAGTTATTACAGCTCGAGTGCGCATATAACCATCTCTGAATGCTGCTGACACCAACGCAGGAGCACTGGCACTCTGGAGATGACTGTCTGGGGGAGGACTGCATTTCCCAAATGTGAAATAAACCCTAAACCTTACCAGAAATCCAAAGGACACAAGTACAAAATGATATTTTACAGTCTGAGTGCTGTCAGTTGAAATGTCCCTTCAATGTCAGACGGAAACCAAGCAAAAAGTGCATAGATACTGACTCTTTAGGAGGCGGGACGATGGAGTCATGCTGAAGGATCAGGTCTATCCTCAGAGGACGTGCCGTTTTCCCTTTTCTCCTTTTTCCGTCGGTGGTTTCTGTCGCTACATGGAGAAAAGAGATTAAACACAGTAGCAACAGTAATTTATCAAAATTTTAAATGAAAAGGTTTGTCAATTTTTATTTCAAAACTTACATGTAATAAAACAAGCAAACCAGTAAGAGGATTACAAAGATCACTTCTGCAAGAAGCAGGAAAAGAAAAGTACCTTTTTGTTCAGCTTTCTCTGGTAGTCCAACATCTAAAAAGAACAAACTGTCATCCGACTTCTCAGACAGCAGACCCCTGAAACACAGAGAGATCACCTCAGCTCAGGTTAAAGGTGCGAATACAGCTACTTCCGACCAACGTGCATGAATACGATTTTTTTAATGGATTTTGAGAACAGAAAAGTCAAAATTCACTCCGCGGGAAACCAGCAAATACGTCTGTAGTAGAAACTGTGTGGGAAAGAAGGTGTGGATGATTACAGACGGCGTCTCATACGAACGTTAAACTCTGTAATGAAACAATAAAACGACGACAAGAACCAAACTCACCCCGTGGTCCTCTCTTGGTGCCGGACATCGTCCAAGAAGTCCTCGATGTCATGTACGTCACTGTGTTTGTTCCAGTTCTTTTTCTTGTTCTTGTTGACGCGTTTTCGTCGACTACTGACCAGGTCTGCAGCAGCTAAAGCCGGATTTAAAGTTAAAAATCCGGGCTGCGACGTCGCCACGCGTTTCAGCCGCCTGGCAGCCGCCATTTTGGGGAAGTGGAAGGAAGGAGGAGAAAAAACAAAAACAAGTTTCTTCTTCGCGTGTCTCGGCCTGACGCGGAGGCTGCCACCTGCTGGACGACATCTGCACATGCCAATTAAATGCATTTTAAAATAACTTGAGTATTTCTTACAACTCGTCAAAATTATGAAAAGTTGTAACAGCTATGCCTTTTATTCAAATCTGAATCAAGATTCTGTTTTTGATTTGGATAAAAATTGTATCCTTAGAGAATATTGTTGGTTTGGGGCCATGTTTTATTATTTCACATCACTAATATTGCGTATACAATTTTTTAATGTGAATTTGTGAATATGATCGCATAAATCGACTGCTTGAACGTCTCTCCTAAATAAGCACGTGCACGCAAATTGAAATTTCAATAACCTTTGTGTTTATTTTAAAATAAACGTCGACTGTAAGTGTTTTTAAATGGTTTTAGAAAATATCTAAGAACTAACATCTTTATTAACTTTTATCTGGAATAAGCGTGTTTCAGTATGTTACCTTTTAATATGTTTACACAAAAGTTTACCCCGATATAACATATGTAATATGTTTGTCACAAATGCATCATGGGAAACGTGTCTCCACTTGCTTTCCCATGTTCATTTCTTCTTTTTTTTCTCTCTTCCTACATTTTATGGTGAGAACAACGCTTTAAAGACCGAAGACTAAATTCGCATTTTGAAGCCGAAATTATTCACTACTTTTTCAAAGGTAAGAATCAATATTTTACTTAGACTCCATATTTTCGATTAATCTCGTTTTAGTTTCGCGTTGATTCGTTTTTTGCGTTTATTTTCGGTGAGAAAGAAAACGCAAAGCAGTCGAGCTGTTCTGCGCTTCGCTGGGGAGTCGGGACCTGAGAGGCGCTCCGGGTTCCGCTCGAATTTGAGTCGAAAATGCGCCTAAAGAGAGGGGCCATCTGACAAAACTACGTCCGTTAATTGATACTCTGACATGTTTAGTACACGCTTTAAAAATTATATCCAACTTTCATGATGCGGTTTTTTTAATCTTTCGACGTTTTTGTCATCACCCTCTTCGTTTTGTTCAACGATTTTCCTTCCCGTTTACATTCTTTAAGCCAGCAGCCAGCCATCATCTTTATGCATGTTGGTTTCACGACAACGGGCAGCCGGCGCGGGCGGGGATCGCTTGGTTTTTCTTTAAAATAGCTCATTCTGTGTGATATCAACGAGTTGCGTGTACACCCGGGGAACCTTGTATGAAGAAACGAACAAACCCACTTCGAATACGCAAGGGGCGTGGACTGTCGGGCCAGCGAACTGTTGTGAGTGGTCGAGAGGCCCACGAACGTAGCGGCCCACAGGCCCGATAACAGAATCTGATTGGTGTTGTATTAAAGAGCTCTGCTTCGATTGGATGTGGTTGCTGTCTTTTTTCCATACATCCATTACATAAGGGGCCTTGGGTATTATTCAAAAAGCAAGACTTCCAATGCAGTTTTTTGTTTGTTGTTTTGTTGGGGTTTTAAAAAGAAGTATACTACTTTAATTAGTGTGTCACAATGATGTAATTTTTTTTATTAATTTATTTTTTTCATTAGGTTTCATGCTTTATTGTCAACTCTTTGCCTGTTACATGCAGAAAGAGAAAATGTTGTCTTTGGTTGCAGGTGATCTTTAGTAGCAATGGCTCGTACCAAGCAGACTGCTCGTAAGTCCACCGGAGGCAAAGCCCCACGTAAGCAGCTGGCCACAAAGGCTGCTCGAAAGAGTGCTCCTTCCACTGGTGGCGTCAAAAAGCCTCACCGCTACAGGTTAGACTGATAGTGTTCTGTTTGATCCTAGTAGAGGGTTCAGAATGCCATTTCTGCACCTGCTCAGACGTTATTTAGAGGGATTTACCTATTTTCATTCAGCCCACAAGAAACTCTGATTAAGCTTTTGTATGAATGGCACTTTTTAGATTTTTTTTTTTCTTCTACAGAATGTATAGTGGAAAATGCCTCAAGTGCAGCCCTTGATCTCACACTTTGACTACGATACTAGGCCGACAATGTAGTTGACTGTATGTCTTAATGCGTTCAGTACTAAGAAGAGATGATTTCTGTCATTCAAGAAGACAACAGTAGTGCATCTCATCCCAGCTGAAATATTTCTTGTTTATTTATGCTTCCCGTCTTCTCCACTCACTCCAGGCCTGGTACTGTGGCTCTGCGTGAGATCCGTCGTTATCAGAAATCCACTGAGCTGCTGATCCGCAAGCTGCCCTTTCAGCGTCTGGTGAGAGAGATTGCTCAGGACTTCAAGACTGACCTGCGTTTCCAGAGTGCTGCCATTGGAGCCCTGCAGGTCAGTGGAACATTATGCAAAATTGGTTATCTTTTACCATGTTTTGTTACTTTACCAAATACTAAAATGTTTGCTTCTGTCTTTTGCAGGAGGCCAGCGAGGCCTACCTTGTGGGCTTGTTTGAGGACACCAACCTGTGCGCTATCCACGCCAAACGTGTCACCATCATGCCCAAAGACATCCAGCTGGCACGTCGTATTCGTGGAGAGCGCGCCTAAAATGTTGAATCATGATATCTTTTGATTTATTATATACTTTCCTCTCATTTCTCTCTCCTTCCTCTGTACTTTGTAGTTTGGTTTGAGATTCTTTCATCTATATATATCATATCATTGTGATTACCGTAACTGTGTAATGTTGTCTTCTTTGGTGCTACAAGTAGCAGATTTTCTATAGCAGTATATTCATGTATGCTTCAAACTCTGAGTCACAGTAACACTCAGTTTCTATGAGTAGGTGCACAGGAATACCGTGTTACCTCAATGAATAAGGTGTTTTTGCTGGCAAGAATAGTGTATGATATGAAATGGGTGTAGGAAATAGCAACAAAATTGACATTTTCCTCAAACTACAGAAATATGTTTAAATTAGTCTTTTTTTTTTTCTCCATAGAAATTAGTTGTGAAAGTACTGATTTTTTTTTTCTCTTTTTTTTTTCCTCAATTTACAATAGAAGTGTATTTCTACTGTCACTGTTCTGTATATCAAAACACAAGTCGGATCCTGGTTGTCAATTTGAAATGTCATTGCGCTATGATGACACTGCATGGTTTGTCAGATTACAAGTGGCATATATGTAGCAGATTTTTTTTTTTTTTCTCTCTCAGGTTGATATGATAACCTAATTTGTTTTCTACCTTGTTTTTGATTTATGTTTTCTGTCATTTTTAAGAGCAAAATATTTGTACTCTGAGATTCATATTAAAGCATAATAAATAGATACTTGTGGGTGTAAAATGTAAGTGTTTACATTATTACACTGATATCTAAACAAACAAATCATGTAGCTGAACTAAACAAATGAAATCATTTTTACACTTCATGCATTGTCACTTTACGAGAGAATATGATCTAGTCTTTTCACCAAGTGTGAAGTAGTGGTCTGGTGATTTAAACATGTCACATAACTAGTAAATACATCTCTAAAACATAACTACAAGAAAAGCAATTCACAGAAAACTTAAAGATAAAAATAAATACAAATTTAGAAAGGCATTTTTTTTTTCTTCCGAGTTTACCTTATTTCTTAACAACTAAACTAAATGTTTAAACAAACTTCAGACATTTTTTGTACGGTCCTTTTAGTTTCTCACTCGTTAAACTGACCGCTTATTTGATGTTTTTTTTAATTCTGGTTCACCTTCTTCGCTCGTATTTAACGGCCAGTTGCGAGCCGTTGACCCCGGTCGGCCCCGCGCGAGCCCAACGGTAACCACAGAAATGATGCGTGAGCACTGTTGCATTGTGGGACACGTAATTGACGCGGAGGCCATTTTCCCGCTGGACGCTGCTTCCTTTGTGGATACGAAGTACAAAAATACGAAGACACGAGCCGTTACTGAATTTGACTCGATTTCCCACGCGGTGAGTTTTTTTTTAAAAAAAAAAACGTTTTCTATGTCGTAAACACCCCCCTCCGTGTCGGCAGCTGCGGCCCCGGAGGCCCGCGGTTGCCTGACTGCGCTCCTGCTCCGCCGTGCGAGATCACCGCCGCGGTCGGAGCGGCAGCGAGTCAGTCTGCAGCCGCTCCGACGACCTGAAATCCTGCTTCGCATCATGCGCCGGTTCAGCTCGGTCGTACACAGCCGTTAGGGGCCGTTTCCTTCTCTACGTGTACCTATGAGTTCCTGGAACTGTTGTCGATGTTGTTGACTTGTTTTGCGGCACGCGGGGACCGCGGTTATTTGAATTTTTGAAGTTTCTTGTGTGCCGCTCGCTTTCTCCTCCGCTCTGGGTCTTTATCCCGTTTGCGCATCAAACCGCCGCCATCATCAGAGCGAGGTGGGCGGACCTACCAACGGTGGCAGGCGGCCGTAGATCCCGCCCGATTTGTTGAATCAACACGCTGATTGGTTTATATAGGCCTTTTTTTTATCCGCTTCAGCCTGCTATCCAATACTATCACCAGTTATCTTTGATTGGCGTTTGTCGACTGAGCGTAATCGGGAATGCCTTGTTTGTTTACTTACTGAAATGTTAACTTTATACGAGGTCCCGGTTACAGTTTGAATTGTTTTAAAACACGTTGATGCATTGATGGCACAGAAGCCTTTTGGTTTTTTTATTGCAAGTGTCATCTAAAACAGGAGGTTTATGTCAAGTATAGACGTATTCGACCAAAGAACATCGAGAAATGAAGGAAGCATCTAAAGCGTTGTTTTTTTCCTATTTATTTGAGTTTATTAATACAGTATGATAAATCTTAAAAAGGCTTAAGCAGACACTAGTTTTCTTTTGTTGTTAAAGCGTGGCAAAACCGTGGTCATTAATAGGGTAATTAGTGAGGAAAATTGTTTTTTAAAGTTGTTTTTTTTAAAGTGTTGTTTTTCCACATCCTGCGCTCCGTTGGAATTTTTTAACTCAAAGTTGACTTTTTCCTGAAACCTGGAAGTGGTTGCATTTTGGCTTTTATGGATTGGCATGCTGGATTTGTAACATGACATAAATCGTAAAGGAAAATTAATAATAGCAATATAATGTTACTCTATTATCTACTTTGCATTTTGATGAAAGCTCAAATCATATCTTGAAATTATTGTTTGATGAACTAAAGAGGACTGCTCTTGTCCGTGAATTATTATGTACATATAAAATCAAAGCTGCTTAATTAATTTGCCTTATTTTCCTCATCATCTCCAGGTAATCTTTAGTAGCAATGGCTCGTACCAAGCAGACTGCCCGTAAGTCCACTGGAGGCAAAGCCCCACGTAAGCAACTGGCCACAAAGGCTGCACGCAAAAGTGCCCCTTCCACTGGTGGCGTCAAAAAGCCTCATCGCTACAGGTGAGACTGACAAAAACAGCTCTCGGTGTTGTGTTTTTTTTAAGTTTATGTTGAAATCTTAAATGTAGGTGTTTGACATACTTTTTTATATTTATATAGCATCTATTACAATGCAAATTACCTCTAGGCGCTTTTCAAAGATTCAGAACACCTCTGAGCAATACATAATAAATGAAAGTGGAAGAAAAACCTAAGCTAAAGAGTTGAAAGGAAAAAGTCCCCTTTTAAGAGGGAAGAAACCTTGGACCAGGACCTGGCTCATAAGGGGGGTCCCCTACATGAAGGCCAGCCAGGTAGAGCAGGAAAAAGGAGATAAGAAAGAGCAGAGAAAGCAGAGAGAGGTGAGGCACAGATATATTGTCAATGGTACATAAGACAAGATATATTAGTAGTCTTTGTCCAGCTTGAGAACAAAGTTTTATTTACAAATGACTGATACATGGTTAGTTGATGTACTACAGGGATGACTTATAAACAGGTGTAGAGCAGACACTGTGATGGTCAGAGGGTGGGACTGCAGGTCAGGATGTCAGCAGGTATCCAACAGAGACATCTATACAGACAGGTGGAGGTAAACACTGTGATGGTCAGAGGGTGGGACTGCAGGTCAGGATGTCAGCAGGTATCCAACAGAGACATCTATACAGACAGGTGGAGGTAAACACTGTGATGGTCAGAGGGTGGGACTGCAGGTCAGCATGCAGCTCTGGAATCTCTGGCCTGCAAACGCATATAAAAACATGTAGACTTTTTAAAATTAAGATAATATTGAATTTTCAAAGCATAGATTTTAAAAGCCATTAAAAATAGTAACTGCAGGTGTTGTCATCAACGTAAAAATATTTTTTTAAAAATCCAAGCTTTTCGGATTTTCTGCGACTACTGCACATTTTTTATTTTTTGTTATTTGAAGGCCTGGTACTGTCGCTTTGCGTGAGATCCGTCGTTATCAGAAGTCCACTGAGCTCCTGATCCGCAAATTGCCATTTCAGCGTCTGGTGAGAGAGATTGCTCAGGACTTCAAGACTGACCTGCGTTTCCAGAGTGCTGCCATTGGAGCCCTGCAGGTCAGTGTTGCAAGTGTTGTCAGAGTGACATCTGGGGCACAAAAAGTGTCGCTGCAGCAATTTCTTTTGACGAAAAGTGCATTTTGGAGACCAATAACGTATACATATACTACTATATATTGAACATAACTTTTTAAAAAAATATCTGTTAGGTCATTTTTGAGATTACAAAATGTCTGATGCATTGCAAGCAAAATGAAGAGTGCTGTTAAGAATAGTTTTTATACTTCAAATGTTATATAATCCTGAATATAAAAATAAAAACTGCACTATGACCAAACAAAAGACGAGACCGTCAGCACAGATCATAAACAAGCATTTCCACTCACTCAAGAGTACCAGTAAAGATATCCCTAAACATGGCTTAGAAAACAGATGTGACATGCGAAATACAAACAAAAGGAAAGAGCACACATATATGTAATGTATTCAATCGCTTTCTGTAGACTTTGAATCAAAAGAAGATCTCAGAGGGTGGTTCATCTTTTTCTGTTGTCTTTCAGTAGACCAAACATCCACTTGTGGGATGCAGTTTCAACTACTTTAAACTACTTTAATCCTGGTAAAGACTTGTGATCATTTTTCTTTTTATTTATTGGTATACTTAAAGGAAATATATTATGGGCTCTTTTTTTTTTCCTTCAAAAGTTGACAAAGTTTCCCAAGTTCCTAATGAAATATCTTTTAACAGGTTCTAATCAAAATGCCACAATGCTTTGCACCTGCTTCACATCTGACAGACAAATGGTGGAGTGAGATACCCAACTCCACCCATCACTTTCACGCAATAGATTTCTAAATTCTATATAGTGCAGCATAATGTGAAGTTGGATGGAGAGGCTTGATAATTCAACAGTTTTTGTTCTGTGATCTACAAGAACCGTATAAATTTAAACCATTCCCTGAATGACATACATTCAGACTTGGAATGTTGCAAAGTGTCATTTTTAGTTGGCAGTCATTTCAGACACATACAATCTCATAGTTTTTTTTTTTGTACAAGGTAAGTTTTTGGCTATTAATAATATTAATCTAGCTTTAAAATACAACAAATGTTATATGCCCTTAAAAAATAAAATAATCACTTTAGTTGTTCTGACTATTCTTGTTCCTCCCGTTCCTGCAGGAGGCCAGCGAAGCCTATCTGGTAGGTTTGTTTGAGGACACCAACCTGTGCGCCATCCACGCCAAGCGTGTCACCATCATGCCCAAAGACATCCAGCTGGCACGTCGTATTCGTGGAGAGCGTGCTTAAATGTTATCTCTTCCTATTGATCTTTCTCCTTTTCCCCTCTTCCTGTCCTACCTTCACCATTCTATCTATCCGTCCCTTTTTCCCTCACCTCTCCCCTCCCTTTTCCCTTTCCCTTTGTTTGTAGTGTGTAGAAAAAAACTGATTATATTATAATTAAAGTGTATAGATGTGTTTTTCTTAGTGCTCTTGGCAGCAAACTTCTAGGTACTCTCTTTTTGTGCATGTACCAACTTTGGTGATGAGACCTCCTCAAGCACACATTTCCTAGTTTGCACTGTTTCTGATTCAGTGGGAGTGCATTGTTTGTGGATAAAATAGGGAGAAACATGGACAATAACAATGCAGATTCAGGAGGGACAAACAGGAGAAGAGTATGGCTATATTTCTGCTGGAGGGACTGTGGTCCCCTCTCTGCAGCAGGGTGCTAGAAGAACTTGCCTTCTCTTCTCCTGTTTCTTATTTTCAGCTATCATGCAGAGAAGAGGCTAAGCAGCTGGAAGATCTGTCCCTGTATGTGTCTGCATGAGTGTTGGCTCTAATCACCTCAGCAAATTTGTACACAGTCCATCAACATTTATACGTACCATACTGAACATTGCTGTCATTTTGTTTTCTCATTGCATTTAAGTATCACAATTTACTTTTTTTTTCTTACTGTTTGTGGAAGACAGAGACGAGGGGGATGAATCAGATTAAATCGCAGAACAAAAAAAGGCAGATGTGAATTATTTTTTCTACTGAAATGTGATGCTACTGACATGTTTCTGACACCAAGGTTTGATCAGGATCAAACTAACATAGTGGAGTGTTTGACTTTCCCTGTGTTTATGGTGTTTAAATTGGTTTTATCCAAATAATTAAAGCTAAATTTTAAGAGGTAAAGAATGGTGTCAGATTCTTTTTGTAGCAGTAGCTCTTTTTAAAATAAAGAACCTTTTTATGGCAAAGGTTCACTGAGGTTTGTAATGTTATCTAAAACCAAAAGTTCTCAATGTGTAAAAAGGATTTTTTTTAAACAAAAGTAATGAATTCAAATGACAATATATCCTAAATTAGTGTGACAACTTTTTTTGTATACATCCCCCTGTTTTTCCTTTTTCCTCTGGATCACTCGATCATCTGTGTACCTTTTCTCAGGTTGACTTGTCACGCCCTTTTAACTTAATTTTTAGTTTTTGCTCAATTTAATTTTCTTTCCTTTTATTTTTGTTCTTTTTTTGAGTTGTTGATTATGTTTCATTTAAACTATGTTTGTAATTTCCAGATTTGTCATATAAGATGGTAATAAATGGATGTTACACACACGCCTCTGTGCAGAAGTGCTTAAAATATACAGTCATATTCTAACATGAGTCTTTTTTAATAGTTAAAAAGACTAAAAATATTTGGTTTTGATGTTTTGTTTTTTTTTAAATGCTTAATGTGTCAGTGGTTCTTAGCTGTAATTGGTTACAAGAAGTATGGTGCAATGACACGGTCACAGTAGAGAATTAATATTATAAGACCGCATTTTCACCTACATGCTAAAATTCCATAATTGTGAGTAAAACAAATTAAAAGTAGGTTATGCCCTGCTGTTTATTGGGCCATAAATGTGCTATTATTTAACATGCTCCAACATACTGTGTGTGTATATATATATATGTATATATATATATATATATATATATATATATATATATATACACACACAGACTAATTTCAGTGAGTTCTCTTTCGCTCTAATATATATCTACTATGTGCCACTAGATGGCGGTAAAACAGCATCTTTCAACTCCCTTAAAACTGCTCGATACAGAATAATGAACCTCTGAGGATTACAGCTGCAGTATGCCCTCATCTTAAATGAAGTTAAAAGCATGCTTTATTTCTGCTGATTAAATAAAGAATAAAAGTATTTACGAAGTAAATACCATAGTAATTTAGAAACAACGTGTTACAGGTCATGTTAATTGTACATTTGCAAAATGCTTTTGTGGATTTGTCTGGCAGTGGCTGATTGTTTAATATAAGTGTGTACTTAATAGTTATTGCAGTGTCCCAGCATTATTAACCCTCTACAATGACTCTTTAAAGAGACTTCTGCAACAATAAATTTCCCTTTGGGGATTAATAAAGTATTTTTGAATTGAATCAATGCAGGGAAGTTATTTTACTCGTAACTCCTGAAGTATTGTAAGCTGTTGTCAGTTCCCCTGCCCCCATGTCCATACATTTGTTTTGCCATTCTGTCCTTTCCCATATAACTAATGACATTTTAAATTAAGTCTCATTCTCACAGGCACACAGACAAAGAGGAGGACAAACTCAAAATGAGACATGAGACTATAGCATAACAATTAATATCCTTGTTTGGTCTGACATCATTCCCCTCATCAGTGTTTCATTTCATCCTTCTACTTCCTTGATTAAAAGGGATAAAGCTGTGCCTTCAGCCATATTCATTTCATTGAAGTACGCACACACAGACGCACCCTCAGACCGCTGCAGCCTCAGCTATACTCATTACAATGAAACACATAGGCAAACAAACATCTAATCAAACACCAGCCTTTAATCCTGTTGTTTTTGCATAGGCACTTTGGTGCAGAGGTACGAACACATGCATGCCAACAAATCAACATAGAGAAGCAACAACTTCACTGGAGGGAAGTTGTTGCTTAAAAAGGAGCATTTATCGACCTTTTCATGTTTTGTATTCAATTATTTACTTGATTGGATGATTGTGGGGAAATGTTTTATGCCTTCTGATTGGGCTTTTTGCTGTTGGAGACATATTAAGTGTAGTTAAACCTTTGTAGCTGCTTGTTAATTAGTTTGTGGAATAATACAAATTATTGATGTTCACAACATTAATATTGATCACCAAAAATATGTTTTATTAGATCAGTATATTCCTGGAGTTCAACATACATACCATCTGAAAATGTGTTTTTTTTTGTTGTTTTTTTTTTTTTTTTTTTTACAAAAGCACCTTCAATTGCCTTGTTGCTAAAATGTGCTATACAAATAAACTTGCCTTTTTATTATTATTGACATTATTTATAGCAGTTGTAGTAGTGTATTATTTGTCTTGAGTAGTATTAGACGAGAGAGAAAACATTGATATGACTATTGATTATTGTGGATTTATAGTATAGTTGGAAGTTTCAGCTAATCATCATGTTGACTTTTACAATTAGGAGATAAAACAATGACTTATGACATTTATTTCAGTGTGATCTTTATGAATCCTGTGTAAGTTTGACCATATCTCATTCCTGCCTCACATTTCTCCCACATAACATTGAAGACTTGGTTCACACAATCAGACCATCAATTATATAAGAAATAATTTCATTGTTTGGATTAAAATAAGAAAAAAAAAAGACAAACTCTTAGTTTATCTAACAACAGGATTATCAGGCAGCATATCAAAAGCACAGCTTCTTTCAGAATATGTAATGACAAATGTGTAACACAGGCGAATATAAACCTCTTGTTTTGTACTGAAGTGTACATGCTCTTTCTTTGTTCATCAGAAATATTTGGACTGCTGTATTTTATTTATGTTTTCTTTAAATTGAAGGAGCATGTCATGAGACTGCTGCCACAGATTACAAGCATGCTGCCCTAATTGCAGCCTATGTCATGGTCTCTGCGTGCCCATCTGAAGAGGTATTCACATAGCTTTTTTTTTTTTTTCTCTCTAATTGTATGCCTTTGTGTGCATATGTACACAACACATACATGCATGTGTGTGTTTGTTCACAACAGTGCATTCACCTTCCCCAAGGTCTGCGTCGTGCCGCTCCATCTGTGGCACTCAGGGGATTACAGCCAATCTGTCTGTCTGCAGCTCAAAGTGCTGACCGTCAAACCAGCACCAGATTAACACACAGCGCTGGGATTGGGGAGGGGTGAGGGGAAATAGCGGGTGGAGCGAGGGCGAGGAAACACAGGGAGATGGTGGTTGGACAGGAGAGAGGAGCGGATGGATGTTGAAGAGAGAAGAGACATGTATACGTAGGGGATGGGGTCTAGGGTAGGTTGAGAGGACGACCCTAGATTAGCACACAACTGGTACATTGTGTGAGTCAATATGTGCGTAAATGGTGTATCTCAACGAAGGGGGGAGGGGGTACAACAGCAGAGAGGAACAGATGTATATGGTGGGTAGATGGGGGCACACAACTCAGCTGCTGTGGCTTTTATGGTTTAAACACACAGTAGTTCACAGTAGTTTGGAATACTAATTTTTATTACCACACTGCATATAATATATTTTTAAAAGTTTTGATTGTGAGTTTTCTAAAATAAGGGTCCAGTTTCAAGAGTCAGAGTCAAAGTAGAAATGGGAACTGCTTAATACATAGTCATGAAAAGGTGTCAGGATGCTGTGAAATGTACAAATGAGGGTTTAGGAGGATGCAGTTTTGTTTTTCAAAGGTGTTACTGATATTACATTAGTACAGAAAACTGGAGAGGAGCATGTCTGGTAGGAGAAGGGAAAGACGCGGCTTTGAGTGTGGGAAGTGATGTGGGTTCAGCTTTTATGAGCTGAAATTATTGTAGTGCACTAATGTAGCAAAACAAGACATGCCGAGGGGGGGATTGCATGCTGAGGAAGTCGAAATAGGGGTGTGGGACAACTGGGGATTGCTTCTAAGGATTAAGTATGCTCAGCCAATAGCACAACCTGTTAGTGAGCGAGTGTCACAGCAGGGTCCAGTGCACACATATACATGTGTTTAACTAAATCTAAAGCTATTAGCACAAGCTGGGCAGCAGGGTGGTGGAGTTGTTTGCATTGTTCCCTCACAGATCTAAGGTTGCAGGTTTGAAAACCAGCCGGGGTCTGTGGTGTTTGTATATTCTCCAAATGCTTGCAGGGTGCTTGGTTGAGTGGTCACCTACTCTAATCTGGCTGTGGGAATGAGTGCCGGTTGTCTCCGAGTGGAGCTGTGGTCGACAGTAACCTGTTCAGGATGTGCTTCGCACCTAATGACATCTGAGATGGGCTCCTCCCTTGACCCTGAACAGGATGAAAGGGTTGTTTAAGATGAATGAAAGAATAATATAAGCTGTGGATAATATTTAAAGATTTACGATGATTTAGAAAGCTAAGAGCTATATGTCATACTGTTGATAACCACTTCTCTGATATTCATGCAGTACTTTTGCTCAGGTGTACGGCCTGGCTGCTCCAACTCTAATAAAGTCCCTAAAAGGAAGAACCAAAAACACCCATCACACTTTTCTAAGCAGGACAGTGTATTCCTTCAAAACGTGCAGGTGAGCAGGCCAGCTATAGCAATTTTCACGCTTGAATATCAGATAATTTGAGTAGAATTACTGTAGATCCGGTCTTTCTCCGAAGTTTCCATTTGGGTTGTTGTTTATACCAGGAGATTTTGGGTTCCCACAACAAGAAATGTGCTGGAGTGGCGCCTAAATACAGTGCATCAGAGGCAGGAAATTATATTCCATTTCAGTCATTTATTTTACTTCCGGCTCTTAAACTAAAATTTGAATTGTAATGTGTATGTTTTTTGTACAACATATTTGATCATTAACACAAAAATAATTTAAATTTGTATAATCTGTAAAAAAAAAAAAAAAAAGAAAACAACACAAAAAAAAACAAATCGGACTATATAAACACAAATATTTTAAATGTTTAAAATTTTAGATTTCCAGACATAAAACATCTCATGATTCACCCAAAAGTATGCTCTTAACTACATACTCTTATAGAATTCTTTACAGTTCGTTTCAATATGTCTAAACAAAGCACTTATTGAACTAATCTAATTTACGAAGCCTTTCCACTTCAGCAAATGAACTTGATTGCCGAGGTCTGCTCTCTGCTGTACATTTACACCATGTACACAGCAAACATTAAATAAAACAGCAACATACAAAACAAGTTTCTGAGCTCACAGCGGCTTGAAAGCAGCCTGTAAGAGCTAAACAGGACTTACTCTATACATTTCACCTCTCTGAGTTTAGCAGTAAAATACACAAGTCTCTGCAAACACATGGTTTGTATGTATGCATGCATGAAGGATTACCACTGTACAGCTCCCTCCGGTGTCTGGTTGTGGCATTGCAGTAAGTTACAGGCACACGTGCATGTGAACAATCTCCCCTTTGGCCCGTGGGTTGAGGTGCTTCTACATCAAAAAACTGTCTTTGAACCTTTATTTTGTGCTCCTAAAGTATTAATGTAAAGGTAGCATAACAAAGAAGACTGCACCTGCAACTATTCATGGACTACATTATCAGTATTAAACTATTTTACTATTCTCCAGCTGTTGTATAGCCCTTTAAGAACTTTTTGAATTCTTTAATTTCAGATTGTTACACTTTTGATATTTTATTCTCTGTGACAGTAAACTGAACATCTCGAGGTTATTTTGAGAGAGTCGTCTTGGGTTTTTGAAGACACTGAAACATATTTTGTCACTTTTTCTGACATTTTCAAAAATTAAAGAATGTTACCCTTTTTAAATTTTGAAACTTAAACTTACTTTGGTATTAATCATTACGTCTGTCGCATGTTTGATCCAAATTCCAAAGGAGTACAGTCCAAAAACACACTTTTCAACCAGGTCTTTAATCCATGAGAATCGTGCTATTTAAGATCTGTCCTACAGCTTCACATTTCCAAATGTGCTGGAGCCTATCTCAGCACTCTTCAGGCAAACTGCAGGGATACGACCTGGACAGGTCACCAGTCCTTTAGGAAGCATTAAAAAATCTAATCTTTCAATTTTCAGCAGGGAAAAAAAATAAAGAAAGCCTACAAGAACTCTAATAATGTAGTCTGGATATAAAACCTCACATAGACTGCCTGGATTATTAGCTCATTCCTTTCTTGGGTTAAATCATTTGTCATGAGAACCTGCTGACAGTAACAAACCAACATTGATCTGCAGCATGAATCGAAGGAAAGTGGAGATGAATGTCTGGAGGTTGGATCATTTGTGATATAACAGTACCTTGAAAATCTGGACAGCTCACTGAATGACATGTTTTTAGAAATGATCTACAATGGTGATGTCACTCCAAATTTCCAAACAATTGCTGTCAATCATAAAAAAATACAGATTTATTTTTATTATCACCTTTAAGTACCTGCCACAACCACTACTTACAGGAACACCCCCCAGAGTTATTTTTATTAGTCCTGTCTTATGGTGACGCAGGATTTTACTTTTTAATTTATAAAGTAACTCACACTAAAACCGTTTGAGAAGTACAGTGTGGTAAAACATTCATCATTTCCTTATAAGATTTTGTGGTGTAACAGCAGAAAGTGGCATGAAATGAAAAGACTCATTATCTCCAATATGTACTTAAAGCACAGTATTTTAGTGAATGTTTACGACTATAATTAATCCACATAAAGAAAAAACAGCACTAAGCAAAAGACTTAAGATGGAGTTTTTTATTTTCATCCTTAAGAGGTGAGTCTAACATATACACTTAAAACAATATTTTACAAATTCTAAAAAGAAAAAAAAAACATTCCCATGTGTTTATTCTTTTTCTTTTGTTTGTTTATTCTCACACTATAGGTTAAAAAAAACAACTTCTATTTTAGTGATATACTAAAATGGCAGATTATTTTATAGCACTTTATTAAACTTTGACGTGGTTTCACCATTATATATAAAGAAATGTTGGTACATTTTTCTCAAAAACAAGAAAAGAATTGAATGTCTTTACTTTCAGTAAGATTTATAAAAATGACTTAAATATATAAATATATCTTAAGTTTTGTATAAAAACGTTGGAGCAGAATAGAACAGTCACTCATACCTTCTGTCTGTAGCACCTTTACTTTTCTATTGTATAAATGTAACATAAAAAGCACAATGTATACTTGAACCCCATGGGTTAGTTCACACACAACGTTTCTCTCAGAATATATTGTGCAATACTGTATATCTATTCACAAAGTACCACACAGTAAATATTTGTATGTGAGGCTGCCTCCCAGACACAAACAAGGTGGTTGTTGATGCTCATAGCAGACAAAATGGCATGTAAATGGTCACTGAGTCACAGAGATGAAACAAACATGTTGACTTGTTGTTTCCAGAAGGAGGGTGAATTTGTGCTCATGCATGTGTGTGTGTGTGAGAGAGTATCAGCATGTGTCCAACTAATATTGTGTAACTTAATGGAGGCCTCCGTGACCCCCCACCCCATCGGTTTATGATTGGTCCGTGGCTCCAGCATCGGGGATTAGGCCATGTTTCCCCACTTTCCGTCCCCTGTTCCTGTCTCTCTTCTCTCTTCTATTTCTCTCTGCCTTTCTCTCCGCATCACATGATCCGTTACATCACGGGATTGAGGTCAGAGCTGGATTAGGGCGAGCTACGTGAGCGAGTGAGAGGCATTGCTGGAATTACTAAAAGTGAAGGAGGATAGTTGGGTGGGTGTGTGGTGGTGGTGGTGGTGAGGGAGAGGAGGGGGGGAGGGCGGTAGGAGACCCACAGATGAAAAGAGAGAGAGAGTGGAAAGAGTAATGAGAAATTGTGAGGAGATTGAGACAAAGAGATGGAAGATATGAAGGTGCTTTACACTAAAAGCAGGATTGAACGATTCAAAGGTCCTGTTGTGTCATGCGAGGTGCTCTAATGTAATATTTGGACAGAGTGGAGATCCATAAGAATAAAATGTTCTTTTTTTTCCCTTTTTCCGAGAAGATGAACAACACATTCACCATGCAGTAAGACAGATAAAAAAACAGCAGGGAGCATACATGTGGCGGAATGGCAGGGTCAAAGGTCAGTAGCTCAGACAGGAAGTCACTGACCGCGCTGTAAGTCTGTCCACAGCCTGGCAGAGGTGGAAGGCACCGGAACTCACAACACAGCACTTTACCTTTGGTCTTCCACAAGCACATGTTTCATGTGACGCATTAAGACCATTTTATTTGATGAGCACAATGAAAAGGACAGAAAAGTTTGAATGTTACTTGGTTGGAATATTCTCATTCCTCATAAAAGAAGCACCACTATTCAACACAACGGCTAAAAATACATTTGTGTATGGGACTTCTTCACTGGGAACCGTCGTTGCAGTCTGCAGTTGGTCAAGTCTACCTGTGTCAGCCTGAAGTTGCTGGTTGATTAACAGTGAGTCCCAACGGACTTCCACTTGGAGAGGTCCTTAAATGATGCAGTGTGACTCCCAGCTCCCTCAGCTGGATCACGCCGGTGGCAAACATGCACTTTTCTCCTTCTTTTCCAGTGTTGTTTCTGTGGCGTGGTTAGCACAAGCTGCCTGCTACTTATCTAAGCTTTGATGTCGTACCCGCTGACCCGCTGTGGGGCCCACAGTCCCAGTCACAGCTGTCTGCTGGTAAAACTGACCAGTGGGAAGTCTTGGTTCATTTTGCTTAAATATGCCAAGGAGCGATATATGTACAAAATAAAAAAAATACATGCAGCACGTAATAAAGCAAAGCTTAGCAGATCACAGCAGAAGTACAGTAGTTTCACAATACCTGGTACTGGTGTTCAAAGGTTTCTCTATAAACTCAAAGCTCCAGATGTCCGAGCACTGACCCCAGTGTGGGACTTACTAATAGATCAATAAACATATTATCTTTAAAATGTAAAAGACTTAGCTCTGTGAGGTCTTTATTTGCAGGTCAGAAGCTGTCCTCAGAAGTTAAAACTGTGGGAAATGCCAAGTAGCAAAAGTAATGACATCTACCGTTTATCTTTGTCTATGCCCATCATCAATTAAAAGAAGCTGGAGCAGAGCGATGTTTACCGTTACTGAAACTGGTGTCCCATTCTAGTCTGATGCAAGTCTAGATGTTCAATAGTCCAGTCTGGGGTCTCATATATGACCGCCGCGTACTCACAAAACAGGGCCTGAAAGTGGCTTATGCCACTTCCCACGTGAAAGTTGCAATGTGTAAAAACGAATGTTACCGGATAATGTGCAAAAAACTGTGACCTTTGTGTATGGACATTTTGGAAATGGGGAAAAATCGACCATGCAGGTGATGAGGTGATGAATTGCAGCCAGGCTGCATGATACTCTCACACATTTAATTTCACTTCACAACAAACATGGGTTATAGATCCATTATCATAAACATTCAAACCAGCCATGTTATCTGTACTGCAACTTGTAGTGATCCATAACTATTCCATAAACATCTTTCAATATGAAAATATATAAAACAACTCAAATCTCAAACCGAGGGGTGCAGAGAAAATTCGCAATGATACTGTTCATATTTTTGCAGATCAGATTGAATTTGAGGAGTTAATTTCTAATTCTTTAATCTTCTTTTCCAGGTTTCTTTGTTTTTGCTCTTTATTCTTTTTCTTATGGGAGGAATATGAAATGATCTGTCCTCACATTTCCTTTTATTTCTGACTCTGCTGCTGTAGCCACCAATGTTGCCACTATTCATGCTTGATCAGCAGGCTTCTTCATACACAACAATAATCATGTCCTGCTTTGCATTGATTGTTTATAGCTGGGTTTGGGCATGTTCAGGGTGGGATATGGGGCTGATTTAGGGGCACACATGTCCAAGTAGACTGCAATCTGTGAAGGGAAAATTACCTGCAGGTGTGCGTGTGGACGGTTTTATAAATCCGGATGTTTCTCGGTGCACGCCATTTACGGCTCATGTGTGCACATACAGTTTCAGTATAGGTCACATGCACTGTTTTATAAATGAGACCCCTGGACCGCAGGCAGACCATTTTTGGAAACGGTACTCTTCTCCTGCAAAGCCGTGCTGTTGTAATGGATTCAGTATGTGTTTCACCATTGTCTTGCTGAAATATGCAAGGCCTTCCTTCCCTGAAAGAGACGGTATGTGGATGGGAGCATATATTGCTGAAACCTCTATTTACTTTTTGGCATTGATGGTATTACAGTGTAGGGCTATAGGGGTTGGGTTTTGAGTTCGTATACATTTTTCATACTTGTTTTTTCAGTTTTGGTGTTGTGTTAGTATCTGGGTTCGGTTTAATGTTGGTGTTCTTGGGTCTTGTTTTCTCGCCTCTGCCCGCTTGTGTTTCTGTTAACTTCACTTCCTGTTTTACTTTGAAGGTATGTCTTTGTCTTGTTTCCTTGCCCATAGCTCTCTTTTTGTTTGCACCTGTGTCTCGTCAGTCCTGTGCATATACCTTGTCGTGTTTTACCCTCCTCCTTGCTGGTCTGTCTGCTCTACCTGTCTGTTTGCCATTCCGATATGTTCGTTGTCCTTGCTGTGTGTTTCCTGCCACTCTGATTTCCTCATTTTGGATTTTCTATGTTTTTAGTTTAAGGTATTTTGGATTTGCTTTTTGGACTCCTGCTTAGCAGCACTTTTTGTTAAATAAAATACTTTTATTTGAAGCTCTTGCAGCCTCATCTCCTGCACTTAGCTCCTGCTCCTCACCACAAACAGATGGTGCTTTTTTATTTTTATTTGTAATTTTTTTTGTTGCCTTTGTTTGCACAAATATTATTGGTTAATACCAAGTTTGGTAGCACCCAAGAGCTATATATATATATATATATATATATATATATATATATATATATATATATACATACATTTTAATCCTGCAACAGAGGTTTTTTTTTTTATTTTTTATGTTTATGTAAGCATGTTCCCTTCACCAGCCTTCATTGATGCCTCAAGAAAGAAAGAAAGAAAGAAAGAAAGAAAGAAAGAAAGAAAGAAAGAAAGAAAGAAAGAAAGAAAGAAAGAAAGAAAGAAAGAAAGAAAGAAAGAAAGAAAAAAAAAAAGAAGGGTGGAATAAATATTCTGCCTATTCTAAAATAACCGGGTAGGGAATGTGAAAGACTAGAAAAAGGTGGGAAATGAAAGAGCAAGAAAGAAAGATGAGGAGTGATGGGTGGAGTCTGGTGTATGTGTTGTAATGTGTGTTTAAATTAATCTATAACGTGTTGTTTTAAGAATAAAGGTGCACACAGGACAATCAGGTGTCGTAAGCAGAGGGAGCATATTTACAATGTTTTCACTGTGAGCATATCTCAGTGTTTGGGGGTGTTGGGATGCAGTATTAAAAAGTCATATATATAATATACATAGAAGTATTTTAACTGTATATATACAGTTAACTAGTACATATTCATATACATTATGGGAAGAGATAAAAAGAGGGAAAAGAGAGAAACAAAATAGATAAATAAATTATATATATCCATCCATTATCTATACCCACTTATTCTGTCTCCGGTTCACGGGGGCCTATCCCGACGCATAGTAGGCGAAAGGCAGGAGTACACCCAGGACAGGTCTCCAGTCCATCGCAGGGCCACATAGAACGACAGACAAACATGCCTACGGGCAATTTAGAAAGATCAATTAACCTACCCTGCATGTTTTTTGGACTGTGGGAGTACCCGGAGGGAATCCACGCAAGCATGGGGAGAACATGCAAACTCCACACAGAAAGACCCACCGGGCCGGGAATCGAACCAGGAACCTTCTTGCTGTGAGGCAACAGTGCTAACCACTAAGGCACTGTGCTGCATATATATATATATATATATAGATATATATATATATATATATATATATATATATATATATATATATATACTATATATATATATATAGATATATATATATATATATATATATATATATATACTATCTAATATATATATATATATATATATATATTTATTTATTTATTTATTTTTTTTTTATTAAGTTTTTTTTTTTTTTTTTTTACACGTTGTGATACATACACACATATATACACATATAGTATACACATACACCCGCACACCCGAGGTCGGCCACCGCACAAGACCCACCAGCCGAAGCGCATCCCAGACATCCCCACCGCAGGACCAGTCCCAGACAGTAGGAACGCGCACCAGGCAGCCAGGCACCCAGAGGCCCCACTGGGGCCACCCAGCACATGGTGCATATAGTGCTTTTTTAGATGTTATGAGTTGCCCACAATATAGGCCCTCAGGAGACAACACACCCAGCATGCTCCTCTGACCATCAACGGTGCTGCTGTGGAGAGGGTGAGCAGCACCAAGTTCCTGGGTGTCCACATCTCAGAGGACCTCTCCTGGACTGTTAACACTGCATCACTCGCCAAGAAAGCACAGCAGCGTCTCTACTTCCTCCGCAAACTGCGAAGAGCCAGAGCTCCGGCCCCCATCAGGTACACCTTCTACAGAGGCACCATCGAGAGCATCCTGACCAGCTGCATCACCGTGTGGTATGGATCCTGCACCGCAACCTGCCGCAAGTCTCTCCAACGCGTCGTGAGAGCAGCTGAGAAGATCGTTGGTGTCTCTCTCCCCTCACTCCAGGACATTTACAGCAGCCGTCTGACTCGCAAAGCCCTCAGCATTGTGAGAGACCCCACCCACCCGTCACACAGCCTCTTCAGTCTGCTGCCTTCAGGGAGGATGCTGCGGACCCTGCGGGCCAGAACCAGCCGACTGAAGGACAGCTTCGTCCACCAGGCTGTCAGGACACTTAACACTCTCCCTTCTCTTCCACCGTTTCCCGCCTTGCCCCCCCCTCACTCACTCTGATCTCAGTATCTGCACCAGGCACTTTTGGCAGAACTGGACCGCCTGCTTTGCACCATGTCACTTTAATCAAACCGAAAAACTGTTGTTGTCATGTCACAACTTGTTTCTTGTCTCTTTTAAACCTGCACTTTTTGTTTAAAATGTATTTATTGTGTAGCACCGAGGGTTTGAGGGTAACGCAATTTCGATTCTCTGTATGTATCTCACATGTGGTAGAATTGACAATAAACTTGACTCTGACTCTAATGCAACTCCATAACAGGAGAGATGCAGGCCTTTGAGTGCTAGTAACAAGCTGGATGGCTCTTTTCCTTCATAGTCTGCAGTACATTGTTCCCATGGATTTCAAAAGGAACTTTGAATTTACATTCATCTGGCCACAGAATGACTTTCAGTTTGGCTACAGGCCTTTTTAAATGAGCTTTGGCCCATAAAAGACAGTAGTGTTTCTGGATTGTGTTTACATGTGGCTTCTTCTTTACTTGATAAAGCTGTAAGCTGTATTTGTAGCTTGTACAACAATACCCTGTAGTGGGATCCCCATTGTCTTCCCAGGTTTAAGATGAGGAACATTTTCCTGAAATTGTTTCACATTTTCAGTTTGTTGCAAATTGGTAAAGACACTTTTATACTCTGTTATGTTACTGACCTTAATTCAGATCAATCAATTTTTTTTTATATAGCATATATTACAATACAAATTGTCTCTAGGCGCTTGCCAGAAACCCAGAACATGAGCTCCAAGCGTTTAAATACACAAAAAAACTCCTGTAATGGGAGAAAAACCGTAAAGCCAAATTGCCAGAAAAACTCCCCTATGAAAGGGAAGAAATTTTGATCAGGACCTGGGTCATGAGGGGGGACCCTCCTGTTGAAGGCCAGCCGGGTAGAGCAGGAAAAGAGAATGAAGAACAGAGAGAGGAGAAGCACAAGTGTATTGACATTATTATATAAGGCTAAATATATTGTAGTCATTATCCATTAGCTGGAAAACTAAGAGTTTTATGTACATACGACTGATAGATTGCTAGTTGATGTACCACAGAGACGACTATATAAACAGGTGTAGACAGCAGACGATGGGATAGTCAGAGGATGGGTCAGGATGTATCTGTGGAAGCTCTGGCCTGCAAACATCTACAGAGGGGACAGACCAGCACAACAAACTGCAAGAACAAGTGCAGTTAAGCTTATAAGAAAGTTCTAATTAGCTGTGGATTGAGCTGAGTGCAGTTAAAAATTAAATTAAGAATTGTACGATTTCATGTTAATAACAATAAAATTACTCTTATACCAATGTTCAAGCTTTATTTTAGTCTTTTTGGACCATCTTGCAAGTGCTCACTGGGAAACCAGATGACTTGAAAATAAAAATTCTCCCACATTTGGACATTTTCCGGATCTGTTTATTCACTGCTGCTGGTTTTGCTTATTCAAGCTTTGTTGAGAACTTTTATCTAAGAGTGAACCAGGACAAGGAATAGCAGCGGTCTGCATGGTGCATGAACAATAATGTGGCCCTGAACACATCGAAGACCTAGGAGCTGATTGTAGACTTTATTTGATCCCCTGTGCTTTTGGACATAAGGATGATCTAACCTGCAGAACCAAAACCACAGCTTTCATCAAGAATGCTGAGCAAAGACAGTACTTTTTGAGGCAACTCATAACAAAACAGCTCCCTGAAAAACTGCTTGTGTCCTTCTGCTTGTCAGTAGAAACTTTATCAACATACTGCATGTGTATCAGGTTTGCCAGCTTAGCAGTTTCTGTGAACAAAGTAATTTAGAGGGATGTCGCTACGTCCCAAACATAATTGGTTGGCCTCCCATTCCTGGAAGATCTGTCACAACAGCATTCAAAAAGATCCACCCCACTGTGATCACCCCTTGTTTGAACTCCTGCCGTTGGATAGATTATGTCGGACTATTAAAACATGGACAAACAGATTAAAAACAGTTTCCATCCCCAAGCAACAAACGCGAAGAACACAGGAAAAACGCTGCATCTTTTGCAAGAAGCGTTTAGTCTTGCACTTATTTTATATATTCAAAATAAGTAAAAGGTAAAACAATGTATAATTTATACATTTATATGGCGCACTTTTAGCTTAAAAGATTTAAGAATTTATTTAAGATTGTTTTGATCGGCTCAGTGAAGTCAGGGTGAGACTGTACCGTTGATCAGCACATCATAAAGTGGACCTTACTGGTTCCCACAGCAATCAGTCCAGCCGGCGTAACACAGCCACAGTCACAGAGTCTGGAAAACATCACACCAACTCTGCCCTTATCACTAATTATTAGATGTGAAGGTAAAAAACACAAAGACCACAGTGTGAAATAGAAAACTTTATTATTACTCAATGTTTTCTTCCTTGTCTTTTATTTATGCTGATGTTTGGCTGACGTCATCAGTATTATCTCCCTCCTCCTTTTTTATCTCCAGGAGGTCAAAGTTTAATTACCAATACTTTACGCCCCATGATGCACTAGGCCTGCCACAGCATCTGTCACTGAGGAGGAACATTGGTACCAATTTGTCATCTGCGGAGGGAGTACGCTGTAATCCCAGCGATGAAAAGAGACATGTCTTGAGAAAGATAGACGTCCAAGTGGAGAGATGAGGAGGAGAGAGTGACAGCAAGTATGAAGAGGAAGAGGAAGAAAAGGAGGAGGAAGAGGGAGACAGTAATCCTGTCTAATTCACTTAGTGTTGCGCTGAGGGAGCAGGACACTAAGAGGATTTGGGACATTCTCTAAATTAGATCAGCAAGAATAACAAACTGCAAGGAGAGGTGGAGCAGAAGGATGGTGGGGGTCAGAGTGGGAGAGGTGGCAAAGAGGAAGGGGCACATGAGGGCAGGTGGAAGGACGGAGGACGGAGAGCGAAGATAGGGTGGAGCGAGGTAGACAAACAAGCCGAAGAGATACGTCATCAAAAAAAAACTTTGATAGAAGTGCTTAGGAAGGGTGAACAGATTCTGACAGTTTGAATAATTTTGATCAGCAGTGTTTATAGCAGTGTTTGTACATAGACGTTAAAGCAGTGCCCATGACGTCAGATCACAGTCTTTGATCAATTTTCTTATAAGCTCTGAATACCAAGTGCTCCCATAATCCCAACAACTGTTTCACTCAAACATAGCATTAATCTGTGGCTCTAAACACTGACTTTTACTATTAGCGATATTAACTAGGTGTTAAGTTGTAATCTGCAGTAAAGCCCTCAGCAGAAGTGTATAGTGAGGTTGACAGTGCTGGTTGATCCATTCATAGTGTAATACTGATCCTGTTACCACCACCAGCTGCAGATCACACATACCTACTTACCCTGCCGGACTACGTGCTTCAGCAGCATTACAAATCTTATTTAATGATTAATGCAAATGAAGATCAACATGGTCATAATGTACCAGCTTATAACTGCAAATGAGCACGTCAATAAGAAGTGTATGCTTAATTTATTGTAAAATGATACTGTTGCATCACTGGAATGTTATGCAGTGACAATTTTTGAGAGTCTGTGCTTTTTCACTTTGACAACATGCCTTCTTGCTCGTTGAAAGAACATCTCAAATACATGTTTGCTAAATATAGGGGGACATAAACAACGTGTTGAGGGGCCTGGGGGTCTGGGGCATCTCGCGACCTTGGGCCTGCTGAGTCTCTAGCTATGTTTATGTATGTTTTTATATGTGTAAATAAGTATGTTTGTACAGATGTGTGTGTGTGTGTGTGTGTGTGTGTGTGTGTGTATGTATATATGTGTGTATGTGTGTATATATGTATGTGTGTGTGTATATATGTATATATATTGTTTATTTATCTACATTGGTTTAGTGGTCAGCACAGTTGCCTCACAGCAATAAGGTTACTGGTTCGATTCCCGGCCCAGTGGGTCTTTCTGTGTGTCATGTTCTCCCGGTTCTCTCCGGGTACTCCAGCTTCCTCCCACAGTCCAAAAACATGCAGGTTAGGTTGATTGATCATACTAAATTGCCCGTAGGTGTGAATGTGAGCGTGGTTGTCTGCCCTGCGATGGACTGGCGACCTGTCCAGGGTGTACCCCTACTTTAGGCAGGTAGGCTCCTGATAGGCTCCGACAGACCCCCGTGACCCAGAGACGGAGTAAGCGGGAATAAATAATGGATGGATTTATCTATTTTGTTTCTCTCTTTCCCCTTTTATCTCTCTTCCCACAGTATATGAATATGTACTAGTTAACTGCATATATTCTACTTTATATTGATATATTCGGATATGTATAAGCATTTAAAATACTTAATGCTGCCCCCCCCAACTCCCCCAAATACTCGGATATGCTCACAGTTAAAACAATTGTATATAGAAAGCTCCTCCCCCTGTTCTCTGTCCCCTCTTTGCTTACAACACCTGATTGTCCCGTGTGCACCTTTACTCTTAAAACAACACGTTATGGACTCATTCAAACAGACATTACAACACATACACCAGACTGCACCCATCACTGTCTCGTTTCATCTTTTTCTTGTATTTTACATTCCACACCTGGTGATTTTAACCCTCTTCAGCAGAATATTTATTCCACCCTTCTTTTTAGTTCTTTCTCTAGGGATCAATACAAAATGGTAAGACAGTCATGAAAGAGAAGAGAACACACTTAAAAAAAACAACAAAAAAACCCTCTGTTGCAGGATTAAAATGCATATATATATAGCTCTTGGGTTCTACCAAACTTGGTATTAACCATTAATATTTGTGCAGACAAAGGGGAAAAAAATGTTGTTTTTTTTTTAGTTAGGCAATTCTACATTTGCATATTTAAACATATTATTGCAGAAAACCTGTCAAATAAATAAATACTGCCTTTATGTAAATAATGAAATGGATCATATCCTGTATAGGATAATATCAAAGTTACATTGTTGCCAATCAACTCTATGGGCAAATATCCACCCATTATCAACCCATTATCTATGGCAGCTTTTTCCAATTTAGGGGAAAGGGGGTCTTCAATAGACTGTCTTTGCCATCTTCAGGTAAAAGGCACAGTACATACTGGCCATCACAGGCCCATGTATTGCTAAAGAACTACACACTCACAGGATCCATTTAGAATCTCCATTTAGCAGTAAAATTATCAGAGTTAGAGAGGAAATCAACCAGGCAGAGGCTGTGGGCATTTATTCAGCTTCAGCGACTCCCTTTGGCTCAATAGATCTAAATCATCCACGTGTTTGTTAGACCCCATCCCAGCTCGACTACTCAAAAAGGTTTTCTCTCTTATTGGTACAACGATACTGGACCAGATCAACTTGTCCCTAATCTTAGGATATGTGCCACATGTTTTAAAATATGCAGTAATTAAACCATAATTTAAAAAACCCTCTTTGGCCAAGACATTTTAGCTAATTATAGATCAATTTCCAACCTTCCATTTATATCTAAAATTCTGGAAAAGGTCGTTGCAAGCCAGCTGTGTGAATATTTGTATAGAAATAATCTATTTGAAGTTTTTCAGTCAGGGTTCAGAATGCATCATAGCACAGAAACAACACTGGTTCGAGTCCCGAATGACCTTCTTATGATTTCAGATAATGGGTTAGTGTCTATACTGGTTCTGCTGGACCTCAGCGCTGCTTTTGATACTATAGATCACAGCATTTTACTGCAGAGGCTAGAGTATGTTGTTGGGATTAAAGGGACAGCTCTGGGTTGGTTTAAATCATATCCGTCTGATAGATTCCAGTTTGTTCATGTTCATGAGGTTTCTTCCGTTCAGACAAGGGTCTGCTATGGTGTCCCGCAGGGTTCAGCGCTAGGGCCAATCTTGTTCAGTTTATACATGCAGCCCTTGGAAAGCATTATCCGGAACCACGGCATTAATTTACATTGTTATGCTGATGATACACAGCCGTATTTGTCTTTGAAGCCAGATGAAACAGAACCATTAGACAAACTTCAGATGTTTTCGTAAGGACATCAAGGACTGGATGTCCAGTAAGTTTTTGCTCCTAAATTCCAATAAAACAGAGGTTGTTGTTTGTGGTCCCAAACATCTTAGGAAGGGATTAGATGGTCTTGTGATGGCCTCCAGTAAAACTGTGCAAAACCTTGGTGTTATTTTCATGATTTGTCATTTAAACAGCATATTAATCAGGTTGTAAGACTGTGTTTTTCCACCTTTGTAATATCGCAAAGATTAGGAGCATCCTCTCACAGAGTGATGCAGAAAAACTAATTCACATGTTTAAACAGCCTCCAGCTGATCTAAAATGCAGCAGCGCGAGTGCTGACAGGAATCAACAAGAGAAACCACGTCTCTCAAGTGTTTGCTTCCCTCCATTGGCTCCTTGTAAAACTCAGAATCCAATTTATAATTTTATTACTTCTGTATAAAGTCCAAAATGATCTAGCGCCGCGATATTTGCAAGACCTGATAGAACCATATGTTCCTAATAGAGTTCTCAGTTCTCAGGGTGCAGGTTTACTCGTAGTTCCTAGAGTATCGAAATGTAGATTTGGAGGACGGCTTTCTGTCATCAGGCACCATCACTCTGGAACCAACTTCCAGTTTGGGTGAAGGAGGCTGACACCACCTCCACCTTTAAAACCAAACTGAAAACATTTCTGTTTAATAAAGTAAACAGTGAGTCAGAGTCAGTCAGAGTCAGAGTCAAGTTTATTGTCAATTCTACCACATGTGAGACACATACAGAGAATCGAAATTACGTTACTCTCAAACCCTCGGTGCTACACAATAAATACATTTTCAGCGTCCTGACGGCCTGGTGGACGAAGCTGTCCTTCAGTCGGCTGGTTCTGGCCCGCAGGGTCTGCAGCCTCCTCCCTGATGGCAGCAGACTGAAGAGGCTGTGTGACGGGTGGGTGGGGTCTCTCACAATGCTGAGGGCTTTGCGAGTCAGACGGCTGCTGTAAATGTCCTGTAGTGAGGGGAGAGAGACACCAACGATCTTCTTAGCTGCTCTCACAACGCGCTGGAGAGACTTGCGGCAGGTTGCGGTGCAGCTCCGTACCACACGGTGATGCAGCTGGTCAGGATGCTCTCGATGGCGCCTCTATAGAAGGTGTACCTGATGGGGGCCGGGGCTCTGACTCGTCGCAGTGTTCGGAGGAAGTAGAGACGCTGCTGTGCTCTCTTGGCGAGTGATGCGGTGTTAACAGTCCAGGAGAGGTCCTCTGAGATGTGGACACCCATGAACTTGGTGCTGCTCACCCTCTCCACAGCAGCACCGTTGATGTTCAGAGGAGCATGCTGGGTGTGTTGTCTCCTGAAGTCAGCAACAATCTCCTTGGTCTTCTCCACGTTCAGGGAGAGATTGTTGTCGCTGCACCACTCAGCCAGGCGGCTCACTTCGCTCCTGTAGTTTGAATCATCGTTGTTGTTGATGAGACCCACCACAGTCGTGTCGTCCGCAAACTTTATGAAGAGGTTGGAGCTGTGCATCGGTGTGCAGTCGTGGGTCAGCAGGGTGAAGAGGAGGGGGCTCAGCACACATCCCTGGGGGGCCCCTGTGCTCAGTGTGATGGTGCTGGATGTGTAGCCGCCGACCCGTACTGCCTGTGGTCTCCCAGTCAGGAAGTCCAACAGCCAGTTGCACAGCGAGGTGCTGATCCCCAGCTGGTCCAGTTTGTGAACGAGCTGCTGGGGGATGATGGTGTTGAATGCTGAACTGAAGTCGATGAAAAGCATTCTTACATAAGCATTTCTGGTGTCCATATGTGTGAGGGCTGTGTGGAGGGCAGTGGAGATGGCGTCGTCAGTGGACCGGTTGGAGCGATATGCGAACTGGTAGGGGTCCAGAGAGGTGGGGGGGCAGCCTTGATGTGATGCATGACTAGCCGTTCAAAGCACTTCATGATGATGGGAGTCAGTGCAACTGGACGGTAGTCGTTGGAGCAGGAGGGAGATGACCGTTTTGGGACCGGAAGGCCCCCGGAAGTGTAAACTTTAGTGTGTTAGGACCAGTAGTCACAGCTGCAGCTGCAGGACCAGACTAGAGCAGCTGCTCTTCAACACAGCTTGATCCTAGATCTGCTGCTGTAGACCTGCTGCAGGGGGACACCAACATGATCCACTGAGTGGTGCCCCTCACCTCCTCTGTTTCTCTTTCCCTGCTTCAGCTCAATCCTCAGTTATTTATTAGAAGTATCTCATAAACATAATTATGCTCCATTGTTCTTGTAGTTTGTTGTGCTGCTCTGCCCCCTCTTTTTTTCTTCCGTACATGTTTGGAATCCTGGCCCGGTGGGTCTTTCTGTGTGGAGTTTGCATGTTCTCCCCGTGCTTGCGTGGGTTCCCTCCGGGTACTCCGGCTTCCTCCCACAGTCCAAAAACATGCATACTTGATCATTCTAAATTGCCTATAGGTGTGAATGTGAGCGTGCATGTTTGTCTGTCTTTGTATGTGGCCCTGCGATGGACTGGCGACCTGTCCAGGGTGGACCCCTGCCTTTCGCCTGCAATGCGTCGGGATAGGCTCTGACAGACCCCCGTGACCCTGAGAAGGAGTAAGCGGGTATAGATAATGGATGGATGGATGGATAGATGGACATGTTTGCAGACCAGAACCTCAGGAGCTGCATGCTGACCTGCAGTCCCACCTCTGACCATCCGTGTTTACCTCCACCTGTCTGTATAGATGTCTCTGTTGGATACCTGCTGACATCCTGACCTGCAGGCAGCACGGTGGCTTAGTGGTTAGCACTGTTGCCTCACAGCAAGAAGGTTCCCAGTTCAATTCCCGGCCCGGTGGGTCTTTCTGTGTGGAGTTTGCATGTTCTCCCCGTGCTTGCGTGGGTTTCCTCCGGGTACTCCGGCTTCCTCCCACAGTCCAAAAACATGCAGGGTAGGTTAATTGATCTTTCTAAATTCTCCCTAGGTGTGAATGTGAGTGTGATTGGTTGTTTGTATGTGGCCCTGGATAGACTGGCGACCTGTCCAGGGTGTACCCCTGCCTTTCGCCTGATATGCGTCGGGATAGGCTCCGACAGACCCCCGTGACCCGGAAACGGATACAGCGGGTATAGATAATGGATGGATGGATGGATCCTGACCTGCAGTCCCACCCTCTGACCACCTCAATGTCTGCTGTCTACACCTGTTTATATAGTCGTCTCTATAGATCACCAACTAATCATGTGTCAGTCATTTATACATAGAACTAATAGCTCTGCTGCTGACATATAGTTATTCTTATGTATCTTGTCATTTGTACCTTTGACGGTGTGTCAGTGTCTCTCCTCTCTCTGTTTTTCCTGCTCTACCTGGGTGGCCTTTGGCAAGAGGGTCCCCCCTTATGATCCAGGTCCTGATCAAGGTTTCTTCCGTCTTAAAGGGGAGTTTTTCTTGCCACTGTTTGGTTTAAGGTTTTTCTCCCACTAGGGGAGTTTCTACCTTCTGTTGTTTATGTAATAATTGCTCCAGGGTCATGTTCTGGGTCTCTGAAAAGATCCTAGAGACAACTTGTGTTGCAATAGACGTTATATAAATAAAATTGAATTGAACTGAATTTAGCCTAACACGTACTGTACGTTTTTGGACTGAGGGAGGAAACCAGATTAGCTATAAAGATACCCAGGCAACTATGGAAAGAACATGCGAACCCCACATGAAAAGACCCCAGCATTGACTTGAACCATATGTGAAGCAACAGTGCGACCATGCACCCATGTACAAGTTTTGTGTTAAAGCAAAAACTCTTTTAATTAAAATTTTCAGAGTATGACAAAAACCAAAAAAGAAAAACATTTGATTCCATGAGATCTTAAAATTAGATAAGACACAGATTCCCAGATCGATGGATTGTAACAAGTTGTTTCTTCAAGATCATTACTAATGCCTTTTTTCATTGATTTACTACACCTGATAGGTCCAGACCTGCAATGTGCTAAATGTCCAGATTCTATTGAGGTGGTTGCACTTGACGATGATCTGTTAATCAAACGCATGTTGATTAAAAGCATTTGGCTACTCCTAACACTCTTAATTCCTATGGAAGCACTGAGGCTGAGTCGTTTCTCACATCCCACTTCTGTATTTTATCATTGTTTCTGTTCATTAAGTTAGTTAAACATGGTTTAAAATGAAACGTGTTGTAGTTTATCTGAGGTTGTACAGTATTTATCTCATGTAAAATCCTTTCTTATTCTCATAACTGTACACAAGTCATGATCCCTGTTAATACCTTTTGATCCAAGCAGTAGAAATGTCTTGTACCCGGTGCCTCTGCCTTTTGAAAAATAGTTTTGTGTGTGTGCATGCGTAGCCTTTGTCTGAAATGTTAAATATGTTCCTCTATAGATTTGTGTGGGAGACAGAATCTGTATTCAGAAATGTGTATGTGTGTGTGTGTGCGTATGTGTGTGTGTTTGGTCATGTGTTCAGAGCTTGCCGGCGTTGGGATTAGGAATCGATTAAGAGGAAATTGGACTGCAGGGTGGAGGGAGGGGGTAAGATGGGAGGAAGGGGTGTAGGTGAACAGGGCTGCAGCTCGGGCAGCAGCAGGCCAGGGCATGATTACAGTGTGCCTCCAGAACAGGCCGGCCACCAGCTTGTTTGCTGGGGATTAGAGAGAGGAAAGAAATGAATCATATTTCTAAGTCCTGAGTGTATCTGTGTCTCTGTGTCTGTGCTTCACAGTCCATATGCTGCTGCAGAGGGATTACAGAAACTCTATCTATCTATCTATCTATCTATCTATCTATCTATCTATCTATCTATCTATCTATCTATCTATCTATCTATCTATCTATCTATCTATCTATCTATCTATCTATCTATCTATCTATCTATCTATCTATCTATCTATCTATCTATCTATCTATCTATCTATCTATCTATCTATCTATCTATCTATCTATCTATCTATCTATCTATCCATAGCTGTTTACATTCACTAAATTGTTATGATTAATATTCCTTTCTTGGAAATGTTTGTTGCAGATTCATGACTTAACCACAAAACTGGAAAATAACGTAGTTTGAGATATTGCCATTTGGTGGATAGATGCCATCGTGCAGGTAATGAAATCAAGAAGTCTTGTAGAACATGTTATGGGTCAAAAATAGTGTTGAAGTGTATTGTAAGTACAAAACTATGTTGGTTCTTGGTGGCCAGATAAAAGGAGCGGGCAGGCTGGATTTGGCCCGCGGGTCTTGTGTTTGACATGTGTACCCTATATAGTGTGCTAAGTGATGCCACACGGTATGACGAACAGAGTGCACAACCGATGGCCACTGCACTGGACGATGGTGATCCCTCACTTTTTATCTAAGTGAAAGCAATGATGCAAAGAACAGCACTGACAAAACTGTACGTCAAGGTGTGACACTTACCTGCTGATGAGCTCACTTTCTAATTCCAGTGACTACAGACAGGTGCGCTGTATAGTTAATAGAATTACATTTCAAACACCAGGCCAGCCTTTATCCCAGCCAGTTGCTACTTCTGTCTATGTGCTGTGTGATCCTGTCCCTGCTCACTGCTCCAACACCAAACATGTGCAACAGTTGTTGCTTGAGAATGACGCTCTGTGCATGTCACACAATATAGCATTTAATATGAAGTGTTACTGAATAAATGATCTTATTCAAGCATGTCAGTGGCTGAGGTCTAGTGCACTTTGCTAATGAGCTTTTGGTCTAGCCAGTGTTGTGCTGTATCACCGTGAGGCTCTGTGTTATCAGGCTAAAAACCCGGTCAGAAATCCCAATCAACCTAACCCCACCGTCCTCTGAGTGTATGGAGTCTGTCTGCATTGACTTCATGTTGGTTTTGAGCCCCAATTCTATCCTTGTTGTACCACAGCGTCCAATGATAAAGTGTTATCTACTGTGAACATGCTCATTTTAAAACCACAGTTTGCAATCCAACAAATAGAGAAGCCACCAAAGGGGTGAATACTTTCATAAGGCACTGTCAATGTCCCACTTCATCCTGAGATTACAAGATCATCCCTGTCGACCAGTATCAGCTACAACAGAGAACATCTACACATGGAAGGGGAAAACCATTGAAAAGCGAGTAGAAATAACCACCCAAACCTCCAAAGCACACTCATGCAGCACATTTATTCATTTTCCACTAGCAGAAATAGTAAATTAGCTGTGTGGTGACAGTGCAGGTTCTGGAAAAGTACCAAGAAAATAATATCCCACCGATCCCTAATATGACTTTGTAGATGTAAGAAACATCTTATCTCCTTACAGGATTGATGATTACTGATTATGTCCATTTCTCTGTCAAGTCATGAAGACCCACAAATGACTAGAAAGAATATTAACCATATCATATGTAAAATTTTAATTTTTTCACATCCACCCCCCCAAAAAAGAAAAAAAAAAATCAAAAGACCCTCACACATTATCGATAGATAAGTAAGCTGCATAATGCATTGTCACAACCAAGTGACGGAAGTTTGACATGTACAAAAGAAATGCACCACTGGGTTTATACGTAGAGCCAAAGACAAGTTTATTTGTATAACACATTTCAGCAACAAGGCAATTCATGCTTTACATAATGAAAACATGAAAAATAACGAGAAAAAAAGAGAGGAAAAAAATTATGATTTACAGTGCAGTGGCAAAATAAATATATATATATATATATATATATATATATATATATATATATATATATATATATATATATATATATATATATATATATATATATATATATATATATATATATATACTCACGTAATACTCACGTAAAGTATTAAGTGTCTTATATGAAAATCTTTACCCAACTGCAAACATTAACTTCCGTAACTTCAGAAAACTTACAGTAGATGCAGGCCTGCTCTATAGTTTTTAATGAAGTACACCTGGTATTCACTAATCTATTAGGTTTACAAGGTGACTACAGAAGGCTGTAAAAATGAAACTCCTTCTGACAACTGGAAATACTCCACTGCACCACCTTAGTAATGCTAGGATGGTGTGTATGAAACTGTCCCATGTAAATATTTTATTATATTATTTTTAAACTTTTGTTGTCTGTATTAAATGTTTATTGAATGCTCCAACAGCACCGAGGTGTTATTACTTTCACCACACACACGCCCCGTTATTATCACCATTAGTAGTATTGCAGTCACTGCAGTATACACTGTATATGCATATGTAGTTTATACTGCACTGGCTCAACAACTCAGATCAATTTGTTGTTCATTTGGCCGTGCTGGTATAAAATCACACCTTCCCTGCTCAGAAAGAGCAGTAAGGCAGGGACTAACCTTTCAGTGTTGTTGTAATACAGATCAAATAGGCTCTTCCCCACAAATGCATCGTGTCGTGACACAAGACCCCGCAGACTTGTCATATGAACACACAGGAACTTGTAGTGCATTTAAAACCTTTCATCCAGTGCACTTCTCATAACCCCCGTGGAGCTGGCCCTCTGGCCTATCAGCGGCTGGGACACATTGAAAAACTCCACAATCCAAAGTAATCTGTCCATCTCCTGTACTTCAGTTTGGGGATGGCAGAGTGGAGGAACGAGTCATAATGGGTAGTTCTAATCTGTTTTTCTGTCCACTCTGACCCCCCCTGCTCCCTCCCATCTCTGCCTTACATCCACTGGCAGTCTTGTATGGATTAGTGGAGCGCTCCCACAGACAACTCCCAATATCCTTTCTGCCCAGCACGCCACTTCCTTTCATGTGTGACACAAAATAGTAGAGAAATAGGGGGCTAACACATGTCAGGAGTACAACAATGGTGCACTGGTTAAGGATTTAAAGCTTTCATTCTGCTGGCATTGTCTTTCACAAAACAGCGACCCCAGAGTTTTAATGAAGTTATTTAATGTCTCAGAAACATCATAGCTATCTAGCATAGTAATGGTGAGATTGGTCAAACACAAGAGAAAAAAATATACAAAATAACCCATATGAGAAAAATAAGCAGAGATTATAATGCAAAAGATAAAAATACAGTAAATGCTTAAGAAGCATAAACACTGTTATGTCCTATTACTGCTTCTTTATTTGGATGAACCCCTGAGTTTGAAAAGACGAAGAAGCAGAAACCAGAAAAACAAAAACAGTAAAAAGTTGGCTTTTTTTTTTGTTTGTTTTTGTTTGTTGTTTTTTTTTTTATTTCAAGAAAGAAGAAGAAAGAGTCTGTTGGACGAGTGCCTGTGTAACAACACGCTGCTGATACCAGACATGATTGCATTTTTAAGTTTAATATTTACAAAACAACGACAAAAATGTATATTAGCAACGTCCATGTCAGCTGAAGACATAATATTAATGCTGATAGTAATAATACTGATAATATTGACTTCAAACAAATTACCACAATTTTTACTTAAACAAATTCACAAGTTTTAAAAGAAACATAATATTGTTTAAGTCTAATACAGAAAAAAAAAATAATCTAAGAAAAACATCAAACACAAAAAGTGGTGTCACATCTTTACAGGTTGGAGGTCGGACAGACACCTAACACTCTGTGCAAAGGGGTGGGGCTGCATGGCGGCCCAGTCCCTTCCCTTTCTCTGGTGCAGTCTTCTCTCCAATCAAATACTTTACTGGAGCAGTACATTCAAGAACTGCTTCAACAATCAGCTTAGCTCATGCAACTATTGCGAGATTGAGAGGGGGAATGTTACTCGGCTGCTGGTGGCCACAATGTGACCATTGTTGCCCTTATTGTGCGGAAGTGATCCTATTAAACAAACAATGTAAAAGCCATTGTGCTAATTATTTGAACCATGCTCAAAGGCAACAGGTTTTTTTCTGAACTCACTGGTTTTGAGCGATTCTTCCCCCTTCATCTTGTATCGCGCAGGCTGCAGAAGGTTCGTATCATACAAGGCTACTGGGAACCATCAACTTGTGCCTACTGTGCTTCTCTCATGTGGAAATGAACTAGTGATCTCCCTCTTAAGACGCTTCCTTTTGACATCAGAGTTGACCATGGTGTTTGTCCCAAAGCTTTGAAATATATATATATATCACAGAAAACACAAGACAGTCTAGATGGATGAAATAAAATATGCTTGTGCTGACACACATCAGTCCCCACGCTGCTTGCGTTACCGTGATGGTGCAACTGTTGTGCTTTGAAAAATAAGCTCTGCCTCAGAATTTGTCCAGTGAAGTCATTACATGTGGCCATTCTTAGATTTAAAGGCTGGTGTTTAACTGAAACACTACTGTCATCTTTTTATCATAATCACCAAGAGAAGGATTAGTAGATCATTTAAGTCCTGCTTGTGTTTATCTAGAAAAAAAAATATAGAGTTTATTTCAGCTGATTAGTTCTTCATCTGATATGATTCATATATTTTGTGTCTGAAGTGCTCATCTTTCCTCTACAATACCAAAGGTGATCTAGGGTTATTCCCCCTACTTTGATTTTACACTTCTTCCTCCAACTCCCTCCCTCCCCGAATCCCATTTCCTGTTGTCTACAAGACCTGGAACTTCCAGGAGTTCTGGTCTTTGTAGTCCAGACAGTCAGCGGCATTGAAGTTCAGCTTCCAGGCAGCTTGGTCTTTGTAATCTAGACAGTCGACGGCTCCAAAGCCCAATGAGGCAGCTGTGTAGCCCTGGGAGGACAGCGAGGCAGGGGACTGGCTGAGGGCCCCCCCCATTGAGGAGGCTGTGATGGGGCTCAGGGCTCCTCCGGTGCCAGACAGCTGTGGGTGCATTGGAGACAGGTAGGAGCTACAGTCCAGACCAGTGAAATAGGAGGAGGACCCCGCATAGCTCTGGCTGTAGGCTGGGGCCTGGGTGTAGGTCATGGGGTAGGTGGTGGTGCGTTGCATGCAGGGGGTGGTGGAGGCCGACAGGGGGTCAGGCAGCGGAGAGATGGAGGCAGGGCTCCAGATGGACACGGTGGCAGTGGCAGAACTGGAGCTGGGGGTGATGGCAGTGCCTGGGGGAGGGGGTGGAGGGCTGTAGGGTCCATTGGTGGGGTTGGCACTGGCCTCCGAGTTGGCTTCGCGGGCAGGGGATGCCTTCTTTTTTGGAGGCCGAGGTTTGGACTGGCCTGTGCTCTGTTGCTGCTGCTGGCGGCACTTGGCACGACGGTTCTTGAACCAGACCTTTTGAGTGTCAAATGTCAAATGGACAGGTTACATATCAGCATTTTACAACTGAAAACAACTAGTTAAAAAAGCTATAAAACCATAAATGCTGATATTGTGAAGACACATTATTGCATACATACACACACACACACACACACACACACACACACACACACACACACACACACACACACACACACACACACACACAAAGCCAGTCAATTTTCTTTTATATTTGTGTGGTGATAGAATAGGCTGAAAAGATTATCTTTAATGTGTTACCTGTACTCTAGACTCTGGGAGGTTGATCTTGAGGGCCACCTCCTCCCTCATGAAGATGTCTGGGTAGCGGGTTTTGGCAAACAGAGCCTCCAGGATGTCCAGCTGTGCGCGAGTAAAGGTGGTGCGCTCCCGACGCTGTTTACGTGGGGTGCCTGAAAATTATTATTATTATTATTATTATTATTATTATTATTATTATTATTATTATTATTATTATTATTATTATTATTATTATTATTATTATTATTATTATTATTATTATTATTATTCATGCGTTTTTAATTGCTTGATTCTGGAAAAAAAATTAAGCGCTGCAGGAGCATAATGCCATTTATTTTTTGCTGCTATTAAACACATTTTAAAAGCCTATTTAATATATCCGTAAAAAAAAATTAACATTTTATTTAAACAAATGTGCTTAAATGTAACGTTCCTGAAGCAGTCATCACTCGTTTCAAAATCATGTAAATGTTTAAGTCTGTCTGGAATTCGCACATAGCAGTTATCATTCCTCCCTGGCCTTATGAAGTGGTAATTTCTGTAATGTTATGCAATTGGACATCTCATATAAAATATGGAAAGTTTAGGAGGTTAACTAATATATTGCTTTACCAGTCGCAACCAACCTGGCACGGTTCTGTTTAAAGCAACGAAACGAAAATTACTGGCTTTCATCAGTCTCTCAATCGACAAGAAGGCCTTCTGTCAGCCGTGCCAAAAAACACTTCGCCATCACTTCATTCAAACTCTTGTGACAGATGCAGTCAATTCAGTCAATTCAAAAAGTGTTCACTCAAAAAAAAAAGAAGAAAAAAGAAAATGAAAGCTATAAAATTAAATACAATGCCAGGACTTTCATTAATGGGTTACATGATTAGACGAACAGATTGAGTTTGTTTTAATTCGGTGTGAGAACAGGCTGCGTTTCCATTCACACACAATTTCATTGTTTTGTTTTTGACTCTGTAATCCGCTGAACTTATGGGTCAACGAGCACATGCTCCACGAGCCGAAGAATCAGGCACATTCATGTTCATAAATGCAGCTAAATTTAAGAAATAAAACTGAACCAATTTGGTCACCCTTTCTTACAGATTTTATGCATAATAAATAACTCTTTCTACGCGAATTCCTTCAGTATTTTACTTTGTTTCACAGTCCCTTCTAGAAGTAAATGACGGGTTGAATAGATTTAAACGTACAGTTATAAGTGTTTACTTACTGGGATATCCAACGGCGGCGGTGTGGAGTAGATCCATGCCCGGGCCGGACAACGTTAACCCGTTCACGGCGTAATGGGGTTGCTTAATGTAGGACATCATTCCTCCTGACGGCTTTAAAACACTCCCTCACTCCCTCACTCTCTCTCCTTCTCTCAGACCGGGGGCCGGCTCTCCTAACTAGTCCCAGGGGGTGTCTCTCTTTCTCTCTCTCTCCTGCTCTCTCTCTACTGTCTCTCTTCTGACTCCCTCCCTCTATTTTTCCTTTTCCTCGTTATTTATCACTCACTTGTTGTTTTAAGGTTTCTGTGTCTTTCTTGTCCTCTGACTGCGGTTGTCCGCTTCCCTGACTTTGTTCCGTAGAGCCAAGCAACCCCGGCTCTATCTAGTGTGGTAGGAGCTTACACCTGTCTTGACGCGTAAACTCGCCGCAGATTTAAGGTTTGACTATAGGCTTCCTCTATTCGGATAAAAAAAAAAAAAAACAATTCAAATCGTTCAAAATCTTTAGAGGAAGACACCAAATTAAAAGTAGCAGAAGCTCACAAAACGAGACCCGTGCTAGTTTTCTGTTTCTCCACCAAAGTCGCGCGTAACTGCAGCGCGAACCTACGGTGCCAAAAAGGTGAAGATCCACAGCAGCTCTATGCAAGCGGTCTACAAAGCGTGCAGGGGGCCGTGGCTTGCCCTGGTCCCTGAGAAGAGGATGCGGATCTGCAGGGTGGACAAGTGAGGCGAGCGAGAAGAGACTGGCTAATTAGAAGTAACTTCTTACCAAAGTAGACACCCAGAGCCCTCCCTCCTTCCCTCACCCCCTCCCTTACCTCCCCGTCTCTGTTTCTCTCTCTCTCTCTCTCTCTCTCTCTGTCTCTCTCTCTCTTGCAAATTACGCAAACGCGATCGCCAGCAATTTGCAATTATTCATTGACCGTTCAATTTGACCCCGATTTTATTTTATTTTTATTATATATTTTTTGATAATTTGATCATATGAGTTCTTAAGTTTAAATGTTTTTTTCGTAATTACATGTATTTAATCATCATTTAGGCCAGAATCCGCACATTTCGATCCAATACACTTGTTGATATGCGCAATAATCAAAACATACAAATGAAAACCAGACTTCAAGAACAGAAGTGAAGTTTTTTTCACTTACTTCACTAAATTATGATATAGGACAGCTAAGGCCTCGTGAGTCGCAATGTCAGTAGGCTTTTATTGTTAAAAGCCATGTTTGAAACCGGCCTCCTAACGGACTTGGGAGACCCTGCCTGAGACTGGAGGCAGAGACAGAGCAACTGAGAGAAGGGGTTCAGGCCGGATTAAAACAACACAAAGACCTCGTTGTTCTGCAATTAAATCCCTCTCTGATCCCCAGCATGCTCCCTTTGGCCCAATCGTCTTCTAACTATAATAATAATAATAATAATAATAATAATAATAATAATAATAATAATAATAATAATAATAATAATAATAATAATAATAATAATAATAATAATAGACAAATTCTGACAGCATACGCGCAAAATTCTTCAGTCCCTCCACATGACTGTATTTTGCCTGTGAGGAGCCAGACTTTCTTTCAGATTTAAAAATGGTCTAGAAATAGTTCTCAATGAATTCTGGGGGTCATACAAATGTTCATCTGCGGCCGCTTTTTCACTTATTTGAGTTCAGTCCTAACCACACGATGTGTAGACGATTTAATTTATTTATTGTAAATACAGACCCGCACATCTAAACAATAAAAAAAAAATTAACAGCCGATCATACAGCAAAATGAATTAAAATGAAAAAAAGAAGCGAATGTCAGGGATGGGGAGTGAAAATGTACACATGGATGAACAGGAGGATGTTGCAGGTACTTGGAAGCAAACTATGATAAAAAATTGGTTCAAGACTTTTGCGGAGTAAGAAAATCTTAGAATATATTGTAGCACGCAAGGCCAACAGCCTTTGCAAATAAAAGGTAACCTATTATTATCGTTTGTTGTACACTTTAAAAGTGTTTATTTTATTATTGTTTTTCTTGATACCTTATTTTCCCCACACTACGCAGGATCCCGATCATTGTACGGGTTATCTCGTCAACATATTACGTCCTGCAACATTACTTTTCCCTATCCGGTGTGTATTTAATAACACTGAGCTGGTTTGGTCTGCGGCATCCTCTGTAGTGAGACAATTTCAGAGTGTCCAAAGCCGATTCTCTGCGCTTGTTAATTGAATCGGATTTCTTATACTTTAAAATCCACGCGCACACACACACACAGACCCATGTTGCTACAGCCCAAACTGTATAAGGGGTTTATCTAGCTCTGTAAAGCCAAAGCAGAGATATAAAGACACACACAGGACGACAGGGAGACTTTACCGGAGTGTTTGAACGTTTTCAAATCTCGAATAAAAGCGTCGTCACCTGCTGCTGAGGTGGGTAGCGGGCGTGTCAGGCCCGAGTGCGTGTGCTGGTGCGGGCGTCCGTGGCTACGTGCTGCTGCCGCGCGGATACCTTGTATCTCCAGGGGACGCCTCACTTCCTCTGCAGGTACGCACTGTTTGTTTGTTTGTTTGTTTGTTTGTTTGTTTATTCATTTGTTTGTGGTCTGTTTGTGGCTCTGTTTAGTTGCATGAGTTAAGTTAACCAGGTAACCGAGATAACTGCGGGGTGTCCCGTCGCAAGAGTCTATCGGAAACTCTTGCTGACATTATAAGTAAAAACAAAATCGAAAAACAGGCGGGAATACAGACACCTCTCATTTGGCCTGTGAGAGCGCGCGGATGGCTAAATGTGCACGCGCACTCTTGACGCGCCTGCTTCCTTCAGACGCTTCACTTGTAATTAGCTGATTTGATATAACCAACAATAATAGGCCTCTGGAGAACTATCTAAATGAGATCTTCTTATTTTTGTGAAAATAAAATTTACATTCTCTAGATTTATCCTATCTTTTATACGTTTATGAAATAGGCTGATATTAAATCTTTTTCAATCTATTAAAACAGTGAATGCAAACTTATTTATTTAAAAAATAATTTATCTTTGCTCTTTATTTATGATATAAAACACTGTTTTATTATGAAATTGTGAAAAAGTAGGTATATATATATATATATATATATATATATATATATATATATATATATATATATATATATATATATATATATATATATATATATATATATATATATGGTGTGATCGTTAATAAAGAAAGTTCTTATAGTGACTATATTTAGCTAAATTTGGCATGTTCTCATAGGAAAAGCATAAAAAACAATGTGATTCATTCATATTTTAAATCAACAAAATGACTGAAAAAGTTACCAGTAACTTCTCATTTGTGTCTTCTTTTCTATGAAAAAGCAAATGAAAAATTAAAACTAAAGATAGTGATTAGTTCATTTGTTCAGATTTATTTCTGTCTTTTTCCTCCAAGTACTTTACTTTTCATAGTTTAATCTTGTGTTCCTGCCTGAGCCCACTTTGGCCTTAAGATCAGTACAACATAATAATACTTCTGGATCAAGACAGAGTATTTTAGGCTGTTGTTGTATCATGACTGTTTCTGGGTTGTTTGTGAGGAAATTGCTTCGTGACGAAGGTCTGCTGGTAGTTCGACGCACTAGGACCCAGAGCAGAAGCAAATTAAGGACAACCATCACATAAGAGGCTTAGTGCATCTAATCCATAGTGCTACACACATGGACACACACAGCTTTTCATAAATATCCCATTTTGAAACAAGCATGCATGTATGTCCCAAAGGCAAATACTGCTATTGTATTTTCATTTAGTTTTCATTTTCTCCAAACTCTTTTATTCCCCTTGTTGACCTCAACTTCTATCCCACATTGTTGGAGCACAGTTGCCCATATGCTCCACTATTTCTCTCATCCTATTTTCATTAGCAAAGGGCCTTCATGATTACAAAGCCAAGCGCAAACTTTTGTTTTTTTTCTAGACAATTATAGTCAGAACCAGAAAAATACTTAGCAAATGGATAAGATTTCCATTCTGAGTGGATCCATCCATATCTTTATGATACGTTGTGTTTCATCAGCCTGTTTTTATTGTTAAATCAGTTGAACAATCACTCCAAAGGATCAAAAATAGAAAAGGATTTCAAAATGAAATTGAAATGAAGTTTGACTAAGTCATGGCTTCTGAACAATCATTCTAATGAAATTATCCTGAGGCCCCAACTGAACAGAAACGCATTTTCTTTTCTTTGTAGAGGATATTTAGAAAACAGACATTTTCCCAGAATCCCTTTCTCCTGGAGCCCTGCGGGTACGCGTGCCAAGCCACTGTGTGATCTTTATTACCTTTGTTTGTGTGGGGTGCTGGTGATAACGGTGATATCTCCAGTAGTTGGTGATCTGAGGCGTGAGTTGGACCAAAAACCACCTCATCCCAAAAGACCCAAAAACCCACACAAAACCATGCATTATTTGCACACACACACCCTGGAACACACACTTTCCCAGCTGTTTGATACCTCTGACATCATGTTGTTCGATACACACAGTGTATTTTTGTATGTCTGTGTGCACAGCATGTGTTTATGGTGTATGTGTGTGAGACAGTTACACACTCACACATACACATACACACACACACACGCACTGAGTTCAGCCGATTTATCATAATATGCTTTATCTGAAAAGTAAGTATCTTACCTCGGGATAAAGGGAGGAAAGAGGGGTTTGTGGCCAGATTGACAGAGGAAGGGTGGATGGAGAGAACCTAACGCTCTTTAGAGTGGAACGCAGAGCCGGACCTTGACTTCTATTGCTGGATTGATCACTATTGATAAGGTAACTGAACCTTGTGGGACAGAAAAGAGCGGCATTGATAGAGTGAGCCTCAGTATGTGTTGTGTATTGGTGAGAGACAGATAGAAAAGCTGGCGCATGACACACAAATGAGAGGGTAGGAATATGGGTTCACTGCAAGGGACTGACTGGTGGCGATTAATATTATAACTGGAGGAAACTGGGTGGAAAGTTTGGGCGGATGGGGTGGGGTGGACAGAAGGAAGAGGAGAGGAACGTGATGATAAAACAGGGCAGAAATAAGTGAGAGAGCGGCAGATGGGAAAGGGGGAGTATGGGAGGGGCACAAGGACAGAGCAGGTTGGAGAGAGCAGGTTCTGAGGGTCTCACTGTCTGTTATACTGCTTTTAATGTTTTTCCATGTAGAAAGTTAAATTATTCCCTTGGAATGCCATTTATGAGTTACAATCTGTTTTTATAATGTATGTCTGCCAGTGTGTTTCAGTGTGTTAAAATCACTTCTCTGTGTGTGTGTGTGTGTGTGTGTGTGTGTGTGTGTGTGTGTGTGTGTGTGTGTGTGTGTGTGTGTGTGTGTGCACGTCTATTGAGGTCACAGTGTGTTAACTCCTCATTTAAGTGATGTGAGGATTACTCTGTGTGAGTCCAGGCCACACCATGTGTCTCTGCATAGCGCTTACATCTCTTATATCTGCAGAAACACAATGGGCCATATGATATGGAGGTCCCACGCTGTGTGCAGGTTGCACACAACAGTCCTGCATGTGGAGCACTCTTACATGCCATTAGTGTATGTATGTGCATGCGCATGTGGGCTTGTGGGTGCGTGTCTGTCTGGAGGGATTTGGGTTGTCAGCAGTCTATCAGGAGTTTCGCCTAAAGACAAACTGAAGTCATTTATATAATGAGGAACTATATATAAGAGTATACATGTTATATGTAGATCACTGTATTTATACAACCCACCAGATTACTGTATGTGGAACAGCAGAGCACTATATATAGATGTGCTTACTTTACTACCACACATGCAACTTTAATTACATAATATAAAATATTTTATATACAAGGGAGTCATCATTGAAGCTTATTTTAGCAATGTTTTCTCAAAAAAAAAAGATAGCTCAAAAAACATATAAGTAAAATGAACTCTGACAAAAAAAAACATTCAAATTTTTACAATGAACCGCCAATATTGTTTGAGAATAACTTTATATCTGAATGACTAATATGTTATTAGACTGGAGAGTGCTGATATGAACTTGGTCGGCCTCTTCAGCGATAGGAACGAAGGTGGCTGTGTGACATGCTTAAGCCTGCTCGAGAGCTGTGTGTTTGTGACAGGAGAGGGAGAATCAGTCTGAACATGAGTTCATCTGTAAGTAATGTCTGGCCAGCGTCTTGATCAATTTCACAGACTGCAAGACCCCCTGATGCGTGCATGTGTGTGTCCTGCTGTCTTCTGAGGGTAGACAGATTTCTAATCTGCTGCAGACAGCAGCAGGTGGGGTCTGCATGCTGAGTGTGTGTGTGTGTGTGTGTGTGTGTGTGTGTGTATGTGTGTGTGTGTGTGTGTGTGTGTGTGTGTGTGTGTGTGTGTGTGTGTGTGTGTGTGTGTGTGTGTGTGTGTTAGTTAACAGTCATCGTTTAGGCCCCTCTTTGACCACTGTCTGGAGTTTTACCTTGTTCCCACCTGCTCATGCCATCATACACTTCTACAAAACGAGCTTGCACATTGCAGTATTATTTGCATCACTAGAACGTTAAAAGAAAAAGCATGCAAAAAATATTTTGTTAATTTAGGAAGAAAAACATATTTTATTGTATGTGAATTTCCAATAAAAAAAAAGTTTGCATCACATATCTGTTGAGACAAAAAAAAGCAGCTCCATCACCATCTGAATTGGAAATACTGGCACTTAAAATTGCCATCCTTTTAATGTATAAGTTGATTATTATTTCCTTTTGCATCAACTGATTTATGTTACACAAACTCACACAGTCTGCAGCTTGTGATAACAAAGCTCCTGTGTGCATCCATGCATGGCTACTACTGCGTGTGTGTGTGTGCGTGTGTGTGTGCGTACGTGCGTGCGTGTGTGTGTGTGTGTGTGTGTGTGTGTGTGTGTGTGTGTGTGTGTGTGTGTGTGTGTGTGTGTAGAGGGCCTCTGGACAAGCATTTTGAGAGCATGTGTGTGCTGGTGTGGTGAGGAAGGGGTAGGGGGGCATTGTTGGTGAGGGCGACCAAGAGTGCATGGTGCGGTACAGTAGCTTGCACCCCCACCACCCCTCAACCTCCACCCCTCCCCCCACCTGCAACCCCACCACCACATATGGCAGAAGGCAGCAGTAGTAATTATGAGAAGTGGAGCAACAGGCCCTGAGCCTTACTAATCCTCGGCCACACTCCGACACGTGCCGCGCTGATGCATACACCCACCCTATGCATACACGTACATACACACACGGCCACTGCTTTGGGCACACGATTCAGATACACATTCATGTACACACACACAACAGCGTGGTTGGACACAGTGCATGCACCCCACCTCTAAAAACACACTAAATGATAAACAGAACCCAGCAGCATAATAACTTTATGAACTGCATTCCTATCTAAATAAGAGTAGACCTTACTACTGGTACCTGAACAGGCCTAGGCCTTACTTACATTTTAAGAGCAGTGTGCCAAACACACACATCTTATGACCTGCAGCACCCTGTTTGGCAAACCATACCAAGCGTGCACATCTCTCTCTGCATCTGCAACATATTTTTAACATAACTTGTGTTTAATATCAGTCATGAAGGCATGCATTTCATATGGAATTAACGCTTGCACACTGTGACAATGAAGTGAAATCCACCAATACAACACAAAGAGTCCATTTTGATCAGCATAAAGCACCTTGCCCCCCAAGACTCACAAAGTGAACTAAATGCACACACACACGGCGACACACGGCGACACACAAAACTTTTTAACTGTGACGCACAAGGAGACACGGCCACAATGGCTCTCTTATTGTTAATTGGCCGTCTAATCCTGAGGAATGTGTGTGATTAGTGTGGGCCGGTGGGTCAGGATCTTGCTCAACACTCTTTTTCACAATAGGAACGCTGTAACAGAGATCTGTGAGGGAGCGCACACCGATGCCCACACACACACTCAGAGGGGCAAAGGTGTGCAAGTAAATGTATGCAGCACACAGGTTGTGCAAAAGAAAAGCACAGTCGAGCATCAGGGCATGTGTCCAGACTTTTGGGGCCCAGGGGGCTCTCACACCTTCACAAAGTGACCACACACACAGCAACATACCCAGGATGCAATTCAACTAAGCAGAGTGTTCTTAAAGATGATAATAATAATGCAAAGTGCACATGTGCAGCACAACCAATAGGCAGGTTTAAAAAAATGTCTAAAACTCAGATACCCAGTTGCTCTGGATAAAAAAAATGACAAACACTGCACGGTCCGCATTAAGAGACTTGTACCCCTCCAGTTAAGAGTTTAAACTGTTTTCTGAGGTGTTCTGAACTTTTCTTTTTGAGACTATCTTCAGAGACATGTAGCACAACAACAAAGCAAAACATGCATTTAAAGATCTCCCAGTGAGGACGTACTTTACTTTGCTGATGTTAAGGAAATCGATCAAATGCTTTGATTCAAATATTTATTACTTGAAAAAAAAAAGCCCTGGGGGTTTGTTTTGGACTCGAGCTGTAGGGTTATTTGCAGTGCATGTTGCAGTGGTCTGCAGGCATCACAGTATCCACAGTACCTCAGTGTCGAGGTACTGTGGATACTGTGGAGGTAAAGTGGAGCTGCAGTGACAGAATGAGAGTTTAACTGTTACCAGTGTGTAACGAAAGAAAAGGCAGATCCTTTACAAGACAGAGAGATTCTTTACCAGTGTATAGGTAGGATCTGTGTGTGCGTGTGTGCGTGTGTGTGTGTGTGTGTGCGTGTGTGCATAGGGACACTTGAATGTGTGTGTTTCATAGGAGGTCTAGCCAGGCTGCATCACTGCTGACACACTGCTGCTGGTAAATCCAGCTTAGTGTGTCTAAAACAGGCCTCCAAAATCTGCCACAGGGCACCTAATGCTAGGGCCGCTGTCACCCTCAATCACTCACACACAACTAATCCCCACGCTGTGACCCAACAGAGACACAGACACACACCCACACACACGGCCTGGGCCCATTCAGCTTGGCAGGCCAGTCCAAGTACCAGGAGACACCAGCCACAGGGTCAACATTTCATGTGGATGGGATGGGGGGGCTGATGGGGGGTGGGCGAAAAGGGTGGCGTAAAGGGGTCTGAGGCAGAGGGGTTTGCGCGTGGAGTTTAATGTCAGGTGGAGGTGAGCCGGGGCAGTTAAAGTGGTGGAGGAGAGGTGGACTGTGTAAAGGGACGATGCAGGGAGGGCAAGCCATGGAGGAGATGGGTGTGAAGAAAGTGGGGTGAAGAAGGAGAGCAGAAGCATGACGGGTCTGACTTGCAGAGAAAAAGGCGTTTTACAGAAAGAACACCAGAAAGTAGCTTATGAAAAAGTTATATCATAAATGTCACTGGCTGTATTATATCAAACTGTTTCAGGTAATAAAGTGAATCCATTACAAACAATTCATAGTTCTGCTCTGTTCTTCAAATAATGTAATAACACTTTAATGTGTTAAACTCCTTATTACATTTTTGTTTTTTTTAAATGATGAACATAATGCTGAATGTAAAAATGTAAGTCTTGCATAAAGTACTCATATAGAAGATACAAGGAATGATTTACTTTGATATTAAAAGACACAAAGTTCATTAATAAAAGATTAATTAAAGGTTAACGTCACAAAAAAAAGACCTTATTATTGAATGGTAGTTAAAATTGTGCCCTCTGAAATAAACTGTTTTAAAGAGGCAGTTGGAAAGAAGTTTCTTAATTCTCAATGTTTTCACTTGAGAGAACAATTTAAATACTCTGTCGCACATGCTTAAGAAGTGGACATTTTTGAAACTGTCTTTTGATATGTTTACCAGTTAGGATAGGCCTTTTTCATTTAGCACATTTCAGTAGAAAATCACAGGTTCAAATGACAAACTGAATAATGGCTCACTGTCACACAGGGAGCAAGAAAAACACAGGAAAAATGGTTTCTTGTCCATCGTCCCACACCTAAGAGTCAAACAGTGAAACATGCACAAGCTCCCCTTCTTCAGTTATTAGGTGTACAGACGATACAAGCGTGAGGGGGGGTGAGGTGATGCTGCAACCTGGCCTGCACGATAACTAAAAAACTGACTAGTCTGTCTCACTCCAGCTTTTGCTTCTTTTTTTTTTCTTTTTTTTTTTCTTATGCACTTTAATTGTTTCTAACATGTTCTCTCTTTCTCTTCTCCAGGTTTCTGAGCATGCAGATGGAGAGTCACACATTGCAGTTGGGAGTCTTAAGCCTATTAGTATGTAAACAGTATTTCTGAAATGATAATAATCATCCAACGTCTTCTAGCTGTAGACCACTCTAGTGTACAGCAACACTGTAGCCGAGCTGGACATTGGCATGGGTTTAACGTAAACCAGGATATTTTAGATTCCTTTTGTACGCACCTTTTCTTTATCTTAGAAGACACCTAGTTCTCCTGGCCTTAAGGTAAGAGGACAAGAGACACTTAAACGAATTAGGAGCCAATCTAACTTGGGACATCTTGCACTTGTTGATTTAATGAGCCAAGCAAGGCTTTTTCTTGCTCTCCGAGAGTCGCAGACACATGCATCGCTGTCTAAATCCTCGCTGTGTCAGCAAACAAAGTGAGGATCCACTGTTTCTATACTCCTCATCTTAGTTACCGGGATTATTGTGACTAATTTATTTGTCCATTTTTATTCCCCACTCCTCTTACTGGCCTAATTTTTGCAGTCTGTAGTGAGTCTTGATCTTCAACCTGAAGAATTACAATGTGTGGCTCCCACAAAGATGTTTCAAGAGTAAAGTGGTTGGCCAATTCAGTTTAAAGGTACTGACCGTGAAGCAAACAGATAATATAAAACAGTGATGTTGTATGACATGTTACAAAATCTGTTTTTGAACTACTGTATGTAAGAATTTAAATCCTGACAGAAGTGTAATTTTGCTTTAACTGTTACCCTTAATTCATTAAAGTGAACACATAAAGATATTGCTGTCCCAGCTATGTATTTTTGTTCAAGTGTGAGCATGAGCGTGCACAGATATGATTATATTATCAGACTGCAGGTTAAATTTGATAGTTGAACAGGAAGGATTGTGGAAACTATCAGATGTACCTGCACATAGGTGCACATAACAAGTTATAATACCCCCAATTCACAGTTTCACACACAAATACGTCAGAAGTATAAAGAGTTGCAAGAAACAACACAGATCTCCCTAAATTGAGAAGTAAAGACAGAACTTTCATAAAACAAGGCGAGGACGCTGGAGGCACACGCAACACTGCCATCTAGTTGTCGCATGAAGAAGCTGATCATCATAGTGGAGGTCCGAGAGCAGACACAAGTCAAATCTTGTGTTGTTGAAGTCAATAAACACCTGAATGTATGTCGTAGTCCCAGTTCTCTTCTTTCAGAGGTTTGTACTTATTACTATGCACTACTTCTCGCTGAACACTGGAGTTAGATTGAGCTCATCCAGATCTGTAGTGATATTATGATCAGGAGAAATAACTCTTGGATTGGTTTTCCCTCTAAAATACTGAACTGATCATCAGGTAACGCTAGAATCTCACTGAAGCCACCAGCTGGTCAACATGGGGAACCTCATTTAATCAGGTCGTTTTAGACCCAAATCTGCCTGCACATTGTACATCATACCTCTTAAACTATTCAAAGCACCACGTGACACTGTTTAATCTACTGTTCATCGTGTTTTATTATGACTGCCATTGCACAAGGGTTGCCAGTGAGTCCTATGGACAGGTTGTGATTTTAAAAGGGCATAAACATTCAGTACTAAATAAGTTGTTATGAAAAACAATCTGTTTAAATCCAAAACTTTTTCCCAGTCACATGTGGATATATGTTACCAAATATGGCTTGTCCATACATTTCTTAAACCACTGTTTGTGTGTTTATTTAAAATGGTACAATATTGCTTATCAGAATCAAAACACATTGAATGGCATTGACTTATTTGGGGAAAAAAGCCTATGGGTATGAGTGTCAAATCACTTTTATATCCAACATATAACAGTCCTTTATAACAGTTTGTTTTTTTTATTATTATTCATGTTTCTGTGCACACAAGGCAGAGGCTGTGTGCTTCCACCTTCCAACTGTTGAAATGTGCAGTTAAAATAGGCTATATTAAAATCCCCGAACTGCCAAGATGATATGACGGGCGTCTGTGAGTGGCCTCTACTCCCGCTCTGCTATGGCAACCAGGTGCTCTTCGATCTCAGCCTCCAACAGTGTCCTGCAGGGATGAAGAAGAAATACTGAATATTAGTCAAAGAAACGAGCATTGTTATCTCATAAAACCTCTGATCCATTTAAAAACACGAATTTCACTAATGACTCTGATTATGTATAAACATATGTAAACATTATCTGCACAAAGCCACACAGACAGGGAAGTTACCTGAACTTCGGTTTGTCTTTGGTGACCACACCAACCTCCAGCTCACTGGCCTTGAAGTCCATCGACAGGACAGAGGACAGACAGGATATAGCCAACTGGGACAACAGAGAGACAGAGGTGAGGGTGCTGACAAGACTGAATATATCAACAATAAATGTTTCTGTCAGACCAGCAAATATGATCACTCTCAAAGCAATAAGAAATCTATTAGAGGACACTTCGATGTAAAAGCAAAAGTTCCAGGTAGATGACTTGAATCACTATCTGATACAATGTCATTTTTGTTAATAAAAAGAATTGCAATTATCCTTTATTGCTGTCAAAGTCAGCAGAAGTTACGCGGGTTGGCTCTTCTGAAATGAGAGATTTTTCTCAAAGAACTCAGAGTGATGACAGATAAAACTGTACAATTTGTAGAATTGGTTTTTCTAGATGAGTAGCCGTTGTTGTTAAAAATGTAGGATTTCACTGAATATCTGCAGCCGTCGGTTTTCCAGGTCGGAAAGGCATCTCTGAAACTGCTCTGTCCAATCAATGTGAGGCTCACGGATCATATCTTATATCAGCTAAAGAATCTGCAGGCAATCAGCTCCCAATGTGTCAAAATATAAAAATTCCCTTTCATTTAAAAAATGCTTGTTTAGTAAAACAAAAATATTGTAACAATATGTAAACAAAATATTGCAAAAACACTGGTATTTCATCAATAATCAGTATCAGCTGGTACCCAAAACCAAGTTATCAGAAAGAAAAAGGTGTTGTCCGAACATCTCTAATACAGATTTACCAATTTCTTGAGGGCTTAAAGAAATGTCAGTGTCGTGCTTTGGTCATAATACCTGGCCACATCCACTCTAGTCTTTTTTTTTTTTCTAAAAATAATTCAAAATTTTAAAAAATAAATAAATGAAAAAGGCTGGCAGCACGGTGGCTTAGTGGTTAGCACTGTTGCCTCACAGCAAGAAGGTTCCCGGTTCAATTCCCGGCCCGGTGGGTCTTTCTGTGTGGAGTTTGCATGTTCTCCCCGTGCTTGCGTGGGTTTCCTCCGGGTACTCCGGCTTCCTCCCACAGTCCAAAAACATGCAAGGTAGGTTAATTGATCTTTCTAAATTCTCCCTAGGTGTGAATGTGAGTGTGATTGGTTGTTTGTCTTGTATGTGGCCCTGGATAGACTGGCGACCTGTCCAGGGTGGACCCCTGCCTTTCGCCTGATATGCGTCGGGATAGGCTCCGACAGACCCCCGTGACCCGGAAACGGATAAAGCGGGTATAGCTAATGGATGGATGGATAAATGAAAAAGGTTAAAACAAAATCCATCGAAAACAGGCTTTAAACGCAACTGGAAATCACCTTTGCTGAAGATTGTCCTTAAAAGAGCCCATAACGGCAGCTGTAGTTGTATTAAAACAGACTTCGTCTGCCTACCAGCAGACACCGGACAAGGTCACCAGGGCTCGCCGTTCCAACCCCATGACACTTTTCCACTAATGAAGTGTTGCACCTTACGCCGCGTGTGCGCGTTGTGTTCAGGTGATGCTCGAATTAGGGAAAGACATGTGGTGACTCAGGCGAGCAAATAATAAGGCCGGTCCATGCAACTACGTCATCGTTTCCAAATGTTTACGGCGTTCGTCAACTCACACGTGTTACCAGGGTTCTTCTGCTGCTGTTTTCAAACCTAAAAACTATACAACTATACAACCTTACAAGAATGTGTTTTTTGAAACCCAAATATATAATCTCAAGCAAAAATTTTTGTTTTCATTTCATAATATGTGCCCTTTAAATCCAATATTTACCGTTACTGTAAACTTGTGTCATGGACTCTTTGGCAGGACTGTGGCCTTCTGCTCAAGTCTAAATGGAGGAAAAATCTTTACATCTTCCAGACAGACGGATGTTTGATTCACTGCTTTCAGACTGTGGCCCTTCTAACCCTGGACCATGGAAGATGGAGGCTTTTCTTGTTTTATGACTCATTAACATCTAAAGTTTGTGAGAGTGGGGACACGTTTCTCAAACTGATTCACTTGAATGCATGCATTTGCTCCCATCTGCCAAGCCTTCTCACGCATCTATTTTTGTAAATACAGAAGTGTCAGTGCAAAAAAAAGCAGCCAGTGGAGCTGCATCTGTTTGGCCCAGGACCTGAACGTTGAACGTGCTCTTACTCCGCAGGCTGCATTCAGCACAACTCTCACCATATTAAGTTGCTGTAATTCAGTTAGAAGAGATTTGGTGACATCTGGCAATGACATTGTGTCTTGAGTGAGTTAAATCAAGGTGAAAGTAAACGATCAGGATGGAGAAAGAAAACCTGAAGCATCTTGGACATATTGATGGCACAGATGGAAATGAAACATCTGTCATCATATTCTCATATATTTACTCAGTACTCATGTTACTGACAAACCTTTTCATCATCTCTCTCAAGGACTGATATAGGCTCAAAGCATGTAGACAGTCCAAAAATAACCACACCCTCCGCAAATTCCATGATTGTACTCATCATGGCGTAATCAATACACACTGATTATAGTATATTATTTAGCCCTCTGTTTTAGTTTTACCTGCACTGTCCTCTCGTGGGTCAATTCTGGCTTCTTTTTCAGTTTCTTTTCTAGGTAGCTGTTGGCCTCTGTCTGTTTGGCACCAACCGCTGTAGCTCTGAAGCCGCAGTAGTAGCCAGCAGGGTCGCATTTATACAGGACGGGACCGTGGTGGGGGTCAATGGCTGCCAAGATCATACCTAGAGGGAGAGATATGTGCTAAATAATGAGCTGCAATCAAACAGAAGGAGAAAAAGAAAGAACGGACTTCACTCACAGCAGCCCAGAGGTCTCATCTCTGCGTTTTGCGTGTACACTTGGGAGATATCCGCCACCCTGCGACACAACACGTCTGCCGTGATGTCATAACCAAACTTATATTTCCATTCTCCAGCTTCAACTCGGGCTCGGTGAACCTGTGAACGGCTGTCCCCTGCACAGACCAGAAGGCAGGGTCGTTGTTTGCACAAATGTGCCGTTTTTTACAACAAAGAGCAACTCAGTCTAACTTTATTAACCCAGAAGAACATCACCAAGTAGACTCTAGTAACATACACTGCATTTTACACTTTTTTTTTCTTTCTTCCGCTCACAAATCCGTCTTGCTGCAGTTTAAGATTTCTATTTATACATGTTGTAGAAACGATGAATACGCACCACTGTGGCCAGTCATTACACAGCCGATGCGAGGAGTCAGTTTAAACATGTTGGTCACAGTGGAAGAGTCCAGCAGCTTGTCCTGCAGTCAGGAAAAAGACACACAAAAACCAGTTACTGTGCAGATAAACAAGTCACTGTCCATGTGGTACATGCTGTTGTGTGTGTGAAATGTGTTGTTGTGCTGTCAAAACGCAACTTTTTAAACTTGTATGTAATGATTGATAAGGCAAGGATTACATCTGTGCTCACACATGTTAAATAACTCCAACAATATGATGAGCAAGCACTTTCAAAGTGGTCCGCAGCATAGTACCGTGAGTAACGGCATGTTTAGGACATTATCCCGTTCAGGTGCTGGTATCTTGTTGCAGCGTTTTGCTGACCAGACTTGTGTGGCTTCGCTGTTTGGCTTCAGTCTCATTTTACAGTATCCCAATGATGTGTGTGTGTGTGTCAGTGTGTGTGTGTGTGTGTGTGTGTGTGTGTGTGTGTGTGTGTTTGAGACATCCTACCGGGACTTTCTTTTGCGTAATCACCACAACGCTGTCTTTCCCTCTAATCCCGACAGATGTCAACCCACTCTGAGAGATGGCTTTGAAGGCATACTCTGCATGCAAACACATCAGACAAAGATGAGTACACAGTTGTTCAATGTTACCCTGGTAACCAGCTGAGCCGGGCCGAGCGAGCCCCAAGACTCAGCACCGGGGGACTGGGCAAGTCCCATGTATGGCACAGCCAGCCCAGGATCGTCTCTTGACACATGGGCCTTTGCTGCAGGTCATCGCCCTCTCAATCTGCCCTCTTTCCTGTCTCTCTTCACTTTAAAATTAAAAAAACAACTTAAAGATAAAAATTGAGCCATCTATGGCTGCCAGATTTGGCATGGTGTGTGGATTTTGGCCGTTTAGGGGTGAGAGCTGGCTATCTAGGTGTATCTTGGTCCACTTTGGACCTGAGCTGTTATAATTGTTCTGTTCAGAAACAATACTTGCATCATGCCCTCGTTTCTTCCTGGGATCCTAAACTTTACATTTCATGGCAAAGACTCAAGGATGAATCTGACCACTGCTTTTCTTCATCCTTCATCTATATGCTAACTTTACACTCAAACTCGTCTGTCGTGACATTCATAGATAGATTTAATTAATAACTGATTATATTCCGACTTTAAATTACATTTACTTAATTAATATTTTGGATAATTTACATATGCGATAAGTAGCTCAGATAGACGCCCACATTATTTTTTTTAGAAAAAAACTATATCCACTCTTTATTAATTAGAAAAGAAAGAAAACCTACCCCTTAATTTATTGGAATAATTAATTGTTTATCAAACGTCTTGAATGCATTAAAATACATTCAAAATGAATGTTTGCTGTTGCAATTTGAATCACAATCTAATCTTAAGCACTTATGTCTGTCAACAATTTTTCTATTCTGCTTTTAAACTCTTACTTTTTTAACGCACTTTTTAAAATTGCTTAATGTAAAGCACTTTGAATTGTCTTGTATATCACGCGTGCTTAATAAACTTAAATTACAAAACCCCAATTTGTACATATATATATATATACACACATGTTGCATCCGGCAACCAGGTGACGGTCAGAATGGCCCTTCTTGTTAACTCCTGACACTTTCAAAGCCAGAATCTTTAGTATGTTTTGGAGTTTAAGCACACGATGTCTTGGCAGGTTTCCTCTTCATGTCTGCTGTAAAACTGGTTTAAACTTTGTAAGAAACTACTCACCGACTTGGTAGAGGCGGCCATCAGGGGAAAATATGGTGATGTGTCGGTCGAAACCTGCGTTGGAGCCGCGCGACATTTTCCTCTTCTTCACCTCAGATGAACTTATCGAGTGGCCGTTGTGTACTTGTATGTAACCGGAAAATCGATTTTTATATTATATTTAAAAGTCGGTAGACAAGAAGCCGCATGCCTGTAGCTCCGCTAACCAGCAAGCAGTATAATGGAGTTACTTCCCTGAAAGATATTTTACTTTCTCTTTCGGTTTTTGGGGAATCGGCTATTGGACGCAGCCTGCAACAAGGAAGTCAAGACAGGCGGACGGACAGGTGGTTAGACAGGCAGACAAGCAGACAGGTAGACAGGCAGGCAAGCAGACAGGTAGACAAGGAGACAGGCAGACAAGCAGACAGGTAGACAGGGAGACAGACATGTAGACACACAGACAGGTCGACAGGTAGACAAGGAGACAAGCAGGCAGGTAGACAGGCAGACAGACATGTCGACAGGCAGACAGGTAGACAAGGAGACAGGCAGACAAGCAGACAGGTAGACACGCAGGCAAGCAGACAGTCAGACAGACATGTAGACACACAGACAGGTCGACAGGTAGACAAGGAGACAAGCAGACAGACATGTAGACACACAGACAGGTCAGCAGGCAGACAGATAGACAAGCAGACAGGTAGACAGGCAGACAAGTTGACAGACAGGTAGACTGGCAGGCACGCAGACAGGTAGACAGGCAGACAGGTAGACACGCAGGCAAGTAGACAGGCAGACAGACATGTAGACACACAGACAGGTAGACAAGCAGATAGGCAGACAAGCAGACAGACAGGTAGACAGGCAGGCAAGAAGACACGTAGACAACCAGACAGGTAGACAGGCAGATAAGCAAATAACACTATGTTTAGATCACATGCAGGAATAATTATTTTACAAACATACAGGCAAGGCATACAGTTTACATAAGCATATCTTATTAACATTATCACATTATCTCCATATGGTGCTCTATAGTTGCATAGGAAGGCTTGTGTATTGTTACGTTATTCCAGCAGCCAGGTGTTTTCAAGAAAACAGCTGATCGACACAATGGTTTGGTTTCATCAGAAGTTTGGTCATTGTAATCTGTTCTTCAGCTGGACAGTAATCACAATACAGTTAAGATTTTTTTTCTCAAATATTTCACTTTGGTGAACTCAAGAATATTTTCATAACATGGAAAGCTCAAGAAAAGGGTAGTCTTTGGGGTTTTATCTCTTTACAGACAGAGTAGATCATTCACTTCAGAAATATAACCTGCTGTCAAAGAGTGAGAGAAAGCCAGCACAGCCTACTCTGAAGAGCAGACGTAACAAACTCAAGGTCTCCGGACCAAATCTGGCCCATTACCTTACCTTTCCTGGCCCAGGAGAACATGCAAAGGTAATTATGTACTGTTTTAGACACATATATTGGCCATTACTACATATCCCACAATGCATCTACATTTATTTAACTTGATGGCATCTACTACTAGATGGCAGTATCTTAAACTAAAATATTCCTTCAACAGTTCTGTGGTTAAGTCGTAGGTCATGGCCAAGCACAGACCGCCTCACTCCCACATCGACGCTAAAGCGGAACCGACTTTCGTTGCAGTTCCTCGACGGACCGATAGAAGCTGGATTCAACAGCGAGTCAATCTCCACTGACTCTCATGTTAAATGTCCAACCTTAGAGCAGAAATAAACATACTTACAGCGTGGTTCAAAACACAATTTTGAGGAGGGTGTTTTTTTTTTTTTTTTGTGCCACGCCAGGAGAGTTTTTATCAAGCATTAAATTTATATCTAAAGCGATTGATTGGCAGCGGGCTCAGCCAATCGCTAGCCGCTATCACTTCCTTATTTGTAATCGTCACGCTACCGCCCTTCACGAAGCGACCGCCCGTTTGCATGAACCCAGCTTCCGGTAAACGGTACGGTCGTTTTCGTTTTCGCCGTCGAGTCGACGTATGAAACGGTCCATCCCGCTGTAAACGTCGGCCGGCAGCTCTGCAGATGTTTCGGCGTGGTTCGGCTGAAGCAGCTGGGGGCAAAGCTAACTTTGATCACTATAAAGTGCCTTTGACGTCCTCATCAGAGTCACTCAGTCATCATGAAAATGGAGCAGAATAATTAAACTGAGTTCTTATATTAAGTGACCAAAGATTTGCACACAGATCAGTACAATAATTTGTCTCTTAAAATGTGTTTCCTTTATTTTATACAATTTTTTTTCTTTGGATGTATATGATTTTGGCACGTCCCACACTGTTCTGCTAACTTTAGTGTGTAATAAGTGATTAACACATTATTTGATAAAACAAGTAATGTTGATCATGCATATCTAGTTTCATAATAGTATTGAGCATTTTACATGTGTCCCTAAAATTGCTGACCACCCTGTCACTGTCAACCCGTTTATCGCAGTGGATGACAGAGAAGATCAGGAAGGATGAGAAGGTGTCAACAATCAGTGAAAAGGGAGATAACAACAACAGAGTATGACCTTAACACAGATTTCCAGGAGAGGCGTCTCCATTTTAGGCACCATGTTTTCAACATTAAATGCCATTTTGATGCCTACACGGAGCTCAGGAGCAGCTTGAAGCTCAACGAGTCCCTCTTGCATATAGATTTTAGTGAAAATTACCCGTACAAGTACAGCGAAGAAATACAATCTGTGCATTTTGGAGGGTCACACAAGCAGGCCAGTCTGCACACTGGATTGCTCTACACTACTGGTGGACAAGCGCCACCACACACCTTCTGCTCCATATCACCCTCCAGAAGACACGACCCTGTCGCCATCTGGGCCTACCTTGATCCAGTTCTGAAGGTAGTGACAGAACGACAACCACAACTCAGTACAGTTTTTCAGTGACGGGCCTGCAACGCAGTATCGACAAAAAGGGAATTTCTTCTACCTCTCAACAGAACCCTACAAGTATGGGTTTAAACAAATAACATGGTATTTCTTTGAGGCTAGTCATGGCAAGGGGGCACCAGATGGTGTTGGTGGGGCCCTCAAGAGATCAGCACACCGGATTGTAGCCCATGGAGGAGACATTCCTGATGCCCAGAGCTTGTATGACAAGCTGAAAAGCCTGGACACATCTGTCGAGCTGTTCTATGTCCCAAAGAGGCATATTGAATCCAAGACTGAGGTACCTGCAACAGCTGCCATAATAGGCACTATGAAAATCCACCAAGCTATCAGTCTGAAACCCGGTCAAATAAAATACAGATGTTTCATGTCTGTGTAAAAGGGAGGAAGCTATATTGGATTGTCCCTGCTTTAACATTTAAGAGGTCACTCTAGCCAATGTTCCTGTTCCTTCCAATGAGTCTCCGGCATGTGGAAAGACACCAGAGAATCACAGGAGACCAGAAATGATTGAGGTAAAGCTCATTGGAGAATGGTGCGTTGTTAATTACGACAATGAAGCACACCCAGGTGTCATCAGAGATGTTGAAGGACACAGTGTGAAAGTTAAGTGTATGCAACGCCATGGCATAAACAAGTTCCATTGGCCAAGTCTCCGGGATGACGTCTGTTGGTACCATGACTGGCAGGTACTTTGCCTAATACCAGAACCACAGGCTCTGGACAAGCGCTCTGCACGGATTGAAGCGTCTGCATGGACGTATGTGGAACAGCAACTGCAGAATTGAGCCGTGCCTCTGCAGAAGGGAGACTGTTTGGAGCGGTGTCTCAGTGATGTTCAGTGATATTCTGTTTTTTCATATTAATCATTCTCCCCTTAAAACATTTTTCTTCTCGTTCTACAGTTGAATGTTTGACTTTGACTGTGCACAATGATGTACAGAGTTTATCTCGAGAATGCCACATTAATGGCTCATTTTTGGTGTTTTGCTGCATGCAGGAAAAGTGGATCAAAACCTGTCTGTTCACCTGGTAATTTCCCCCTACATGGTAAAAGGACCTATGGCCTTTTTCTTATTCTTTTTTTTTTTTCTTTTTTTTTTACATAATTTTGTTTTGATATTTGTAAAATGAGGCTAGTCAATGACCTTTCACAACATGTCCCTGTTATGCCCAAGGTCCACCTTGTCATGTTACTGTCCACCCTGTTATATTCCTGTTCTAAGGAAATAAACTTTATTTTCACAAGTTAGCAAACTCTTTGTGCGATTCCTTTATGAATAAGTCAAGGCCAAATAGTATTGGTTTGAAATTCTGACCAGATATCTTTGTTGTTAGATTTTATTTAGAAAAGAAAGTGTAATTCTCACTGATTTTATAGAGAAACAAATTGTTTTGTCTTAATTTCATTACTATCTAAATAATTTCCCCATTAACTAAAACATAGTTTTGAGAAAGAGACTAAATAGCTTTCTGAAAATATACATTTTATAATCCTTGTTACAATTACAATTTATTTAATCTACTTTGACATTGTCCATGACAGGGTTTACATATTTAGCTGTTTGTGTACATTGTCTGCTTGCAGTTAATTTAAAAAGTGTGGGAGCTTGACCAACATGCACTTCTAACAGCATAACATCTGCTTAATACAATAAATGTGACGTTAAATGGAAACTCTCAGCTTTTTGGGGGGAAATTGGGACTTTCTTCAAGCAGACAGGTCATGTGATCGAATGCTCTGCCCATTGTTGTATACAGTCTATGGTTGTAGCCTAGAAATCTAGACTAGATAGCAAATTGAAATGTAGGTAAATAAAGGATTTGAAATAAAAATGCCCAAGAAAAGAACAACTCATAAATAGGGAAGTAAGTTTAAATATAGATGTTGATATGTTTTTGCCTGTTGGAGACAAAGAGAAAGAAGTAGAGACTAAATACACTGAAGTAGTTACAGCTGTGTAACAACTAATGGCTCTTTGCCACCAAACATAATGCTGATGATATAATCTCAACGTTTTTAATAAAGAACTTCCCATCTGGTCTTTGTGGTCATTCTGAACTCATTGTGAACCAACACAGGCAAGATAGGGCAAACTTTATCCTTTTATTTTTTTCCTCCTTGTTTTTTCCAGTTTTAATTTTCCCATCTTACCCCAGCCTTTCTGTTTTAAAATGTAAAAATAAAAAGTAATTTAAACATTTATTTCCAGTGACTGTGAGTATCTGTAAGAGTTGGGTTCAGTTGTCTGACACAGCTAGAAAGAAATAAATGTTTACCGTTTAGTTGAAAGCATTGTTTTCTGTTGAAAGTGTCAAGCTGTTGGTTTTTCTGTCCTTCTTTATTATACTTTCAGAGACGTATGTTTGCACGCAGATAATTAATTAAATTCACTGAAGCTCAGTCATTTGTCATGTTTTCATTGACGTTAGTTTACTATCGTTTCAGTCTAACTCTGTCATCTAGTGGTTAAAATATATAAATACAGAGGTATTGGTGATTTTTCCTCAGCAGGGGGCACACAGGAAAGCATCACAGGGAAGGATTTAAACCTGGATCACCTGCAACATCTGCATCTATACAGTGGGCACCTCCTCAACCAAGGTGACCTACACAGAGCCCCGCCTCCATCCGACCACGTCTGGTTCGTTTTTGCTTTAGTCATTAAAGATTATGCATTTCTCTGATTGTTCAACAAACAAATGAAGCAACTCAGAGTGGTTTGGTACTCTGTTTATTGATTGACAGGTTAAATACAGGAGGATACAACAGGCACAAAATACAGAATTTTGATTGGCCAGTAATATTGCAAATAATATTTTTATTATTCTGTAGGGTTTGAATTGTCACGTCCGCTCAGGGGTCACCCCGTCCCACCCCAACAAAAACACAAACATTTTCTACAACCTTCTTGCTGGTTTGAAAGTTACATTTAGTGGAAACATTTCACAATTCTATAGAAAACTACTGTACAGTCAACAAACATCTCCTCTTTGGAATAGACTGTAACGAGCTATTCAGCAATTCATAATGTGTGTTCTTACTCTTCGTCCACACAAGCTGACCAGCTACTTTCAACTACATAAATGTACAGTAAGTCTTGGCTTTGTATAAAATCAAGGGACTATATTTGCTATACAAAAATTTAACGATGCACTTTGATTACATATTAAAATACATTAAATAACTAATTCTGGCTATTTATTGCATTCATGTGTGCTATAATCTATACTGTATTATTGCAGCAAGTGGGCCTCCACTGATAACCCTGTTAATCCTGCACTATGTGCATGTCTAGCCAGTGTCCTCAAGGGGGCGCTGTTGCTCCGTATTTCTTAAAACCTTGGCTTACAGACCACTAAGCTATTATTTACATAAATGAGATGACAGTCATTAGATCAGTGCTATTGTCAGTTTTGCTGCTCCCCAACGACAACAAATGGCTTTAGTGTGTCCATCCTCCGGCCCTTAACTCCTCCTTGGCTTGTTGAGATAAGAGTGCAAAGCTGGCTGAGAACCTCAAGTGACACTTTTAGACCTTGTAAGCTCTTAGTACGACACCTCCTGTTACTGGCAGCAACCACGTAAAAGACAAAGTTAACAGCTGACTTAAGGAAAGGTGTCTAAAATTACTGCTTCCTTCGTTAAGTTCAGCTTGTGTCACTTTAGTTCATCACAAACAGTCTGGTTTTAACAGTGCGCGAGCCAAATTAAACGCAATCCTTGCTTCTACTTGATCAAACAAATGACTAGGAAATGATTCCTTCCTGTGTAGAGAATAACGGTTTTATATATATTTTTAACAGTCGGAACAGCTTACATATGGTTAACAGTTATTGCACAAAAATATCTACATATTATCAGTAGGGAACCAGGTTTTCTCCCTGTGAACGCAAAATCAGGGATGAATAAAGAAGCAGATTGCAAATTTACATACATATACACACACACACATATATATATATATATATATACATATATATATATACATACATATATACATACATATATATATATATATAAACAAACAACTATTGGTGGCTAACAAGCAAAATAGCAAAAATAATGTTTCAATGAAAGTGCAACAGTGTGTGAAAGTGCAAATGAAGTGAAAATACCCCTATAGACTTTACAAATAACATTCGTAAGTAACCAGAGAGGAACAACAAGGCTGGACTCAAGCTTTGGATTCTCCAGAAAACTGCATCTCCTTTACGCAAAGACACGTTCAACCGAGGATCCAGTGACACATTTTTCAAGGTGATTTAAAAACAGCCATGACGCAACAGAATGGAGAGTTTCTACGACTCTCCATTTACAGATTCACATCTAAATACATCTCTTTGATTGCCGTTAAGATTATGAAGGCTGTTAAATAAAAAACGTGTGAGCTTAAAATGTGACCGCAACAGAGGGGGTTGTCGGTCCGCTGTGTGGGTGTCCTATCCTCTGCGAAGCTCCCTCAGCTCTGCAGCGACTTTACGCAGCTCGGCTTCAATCTCCAGAAGCTCCTGTGGATACAAAGAAGGGGAGCAAATGCCACATGAACACTTAATCACTGGAGAGTAAATCCATGCATATGAAGCCAATTCCACAACTGTCTGTATAGATTTAGAAGAAAGAAATGTTGCCAAACTCCCCCTGAACGTGCTGGCTGACCACACTGAAGAAGCTTTAAGTGCTATAATTTACTGTAATTTCATCCAACATCTCCTGTCACTTTCCACTCCCAGTACTAAATAAAACACAGATTAAATATTCTAACTCCCCCAATAAAAAACAAACAAACAAACACAGAGGTTATCACCTTTTAAGGGTACCAGTACTTTGGGGGTGGGCCTTACATGTTACTTCTACGAGTTGTCTCAGCTATGTCCCTCAGTCTTAGCTACAACTTGGAAAATCAGTTTAGTTTATGCTCTTTTGCAGGGATTGGCGTTTCTGTTTGCAAAGGCAACCACGTCATCCACTGAGGAAAACAGGGAAAGAGCGCCGCTTGGCCTGAAGCGGTTCACCCCATTCTGTTGACAGAACAAGGCAGCAAATCAAAGAACATTTTCAGATTTTTTTTACAGTGGTTCACAAAGTAAAAGCCTCTCGTCTCAGCACAACCCTCACTGCCAGTTTGAGTGTGAAAGAGCTAAAGCACAGTTCCTCCTGTGTATTGCAGATCACTCTTCAGACCAGAGTTGTTATAGTTAACAAAAACTAAAAAAATAAATTAAACTAATAGTGCAAATAAAAACTGAAAAATAAAATAAAAACAACTCCTCCAGAACATTTGACTTCATGAACATCTTCACTTCATGCCCTTCAAAGTAAAAGCACCATGAACTTTTGTTTGAAATGGAGTTACTAAAACGGCTCTCTCCTCAACTTCAAATAGCAAAACGAAATAAACAAAAACCCATGTAGCAGTTGATTTGCAATAGTTAGATTCTGTTACAGGTAACTACATCCACAAAACCAATCACAAGGTTTTGGTATACAGATGGTTTGATGTTTGGTTCATGAGCCTGGAAGAGGATGAACTGTAGTTTCTTTATTGATGGTTCTGACTCTTTGACTGTTGTAAATAAAATAAAATTTTAAAAAAGCGGGGGTATTAAATAAATTTGCTTTTCAGGACACATCAAAATGAACAAAAGAAAATATGCAGTTCTTCAGCTGACCACTGGGGGCTGATCCCAAATGTGAGTAAATCTCTGTTAACCTGCATATTCAAATGTGCAACTTTGAAGCAGAAATAAAACAAGTTTACAACCTAGTGCAAAAGACGGTTTTAATCTCCATAGCTAGATATCACATCCATGAAAAACGTACAAGGTGGGGAATTGTTTTGTACCACAGCAGGTAGAGTTAGAAAAAGCAACAGATATATGCACAATTAGAGGCGTGGCTTTTGGTTTATTTGATTAACTTTTGACTGTGCACAGCCAACAGCTAACTGTCATCACTTAAGGTACTTAGTGTTTAACACAGTCTGAACTTGGCAGAATAGTCACCTAATTTAAAGAGAATGAGGGTTGTTGTGCTGTTACTTGGACTAACAGACCCCTGAGACTATCGTTTCAAACTGAATAACTTTGTTCAGAACGGCAACGGGACAGTTGTGACGATGCCCGGAGGAGTGCAAGGCTGACATCTTTCACCATCAGCTCATCAAGAGTCAGTTGATTAAACCTCCACCCGCCCCGGTTTAAATTCAGACATTACTAATTTAAAATTTAATTTTTGAAGTAACCATCATCAGAACTGAAGACGATTTCTGTGAGGCAACATTTGTTATCATGGTGGGCATATCCCAGCCGGTCTCCAGGCCGGCTCAGTCCACCCATCTACAAGGTGGCACTCCGCAGTTTAAAAAAAAAGATGCTTCAGAAATCTTGTGGTTGACAGCACAGAGGTTTGTACTATTCTACTTCCTTCACTTTTTGATCTCGTAGTTTTTCCTCCTCCTATTTTCTCCTGTAGACCCGTGCACTGGCGGGGTTTCAGCATTTTAAGTTACAGCCACATCCAGGGTTTATTTTAGCTTTGTTACATTGCATAAATATAACTTTTACCACATAACTCTAATAAATGACAGTACGTCTGCTCTCAACCTTCTTCTAATCTTAATGCAAACTTTGCATTGCAGTTTCGGCAAATGCACAATTAAGTCCAACAATGCTGAGCTGTGGAAATCCTGAACCTGTCAATAAAAATCCCCGAAACGCGTCCAGCAAACCGGAACCGGTGTCCGGCGTGTTTGACCAGAAACGCTACTGACACTCTATAAAAACCCTCCGTCTGATAAGACCCAACTTTGTAGTGCAAAGACTACTTGATCAAGAGTGGCTGCTTCAGTCACTCATCGTCCATTTACCTTTTTTTGGACCATCCTGAACAAATGTCAAAAATAAACACAGAACCATGACGACTGTAGTGAGCGAGCGAGCAAGATTCACTGCTGGAATAGTCCGTTTGCAGAGCTGTGATCAACACCAACTGATCTCGAGGAGATCCAACGTCTCAATAAATGAATCCAACATAGTTTTGTACCGTTCACTTTTGAACAAGTGTATCTAAAAACCCAGAACATGTTGAGGTTTATTTAAACCAAAGTGTTGCTGCAAAACTTGAGCACGCAAAGATCCTTGAAAGGTTGGCTGTGGTTTACAGGTGCTGTCACACCTGCGGCTCCTCTGAGGTTAACTGCACATGTTCCCAGGATGCTCTCTGCCACGTGATCACGTTGTTTTGATCTCCAGTGAAAGAGACTTGGATGTAGCTTTAAGCAAACCTCCATATTTTCTTTTGCTCATCAGCTACGTCTCCCTTCCCTTCGACACCGGAGCGTCAGACTTAAGTTAGACACTGTTTCTCTACACCCAGCTCACCCCTCAACCGCCACATCAAACCTGTCTTTCTTAAGTTTCCAGCCACTGTGAATTAAACAGTAACACTAATTTATTAGAGGCAAAAACACAGTTCAGCATATGAAGCCATGTGGCAAGTATACACCTCTGGAGGAACATTTTATTTCATATCGTGTTTTACAAAATAATACCTTGAACCTACCTCCCCTTCATCCTCCACCACATCCTCTTCATCCTCATCATCTTCATCCTCCTGGCCCTCGTCATCCTCTCTGATATATTCATCGTCATCTTCCCCATTTTCATCCTCGTCGTTGTACCTCTCCCGCTCAAACTGCCGCGTGGCCTCATCACTGGCTTTCTCCATCACTCTCTTCTGCTGCGGCTCCTTCATCTCCGCTGCTTCGTCCGTCTTGTCTTGTTTCTCAGCATTTTTGTCAACCTCTTTGTCCTCTTTTCCTTCCTTCTCTTTGCTCTGGTCATCCTGGACGTTTCCATCCACGCCACTCTCAGTGTTTCCACCCTGCACTTCCTGTTCCTCCTGCTCCTCCTGCTCCTCCTGCTCCTGCACCAGTTTCATCTTTTTTACAAGTTCGTCCAGCTCCTCCTGCTTCTCCTTCCTCTCCCTCTCCTGCTCTGGTTTGCTCCTGCTGTCCTGCTCCTTGAGCAACTCCTTCAGCTCTTTCTCCACCTTCTCCTTCTCCACCATCAGCTCCACCTCATTCTTCCTTCTTTCTTCCATCTTCTGCTTCTCCAAGTTTCCTGCTGTTTCTTCCTCCTTCTCTTTGATCTGTTTTATCTTTTCATTCTCTGCATCCTCCTTCTGGTCTGTTTCAGAACCTTTCTGGATCTCCCTGTCCTTCACAGCCTCATATCGCTTCTTTTTCAGCTCTTTCAACAGGTCTTTGAGCTCCTCATCATTCTTCTCCTCTTTGCCTTTCTTTGTGATCTCTTCAGCAAGCAACTCTTCAAGCTCCTTGGCTCTCTGCTCTTCGGCATCTGTCTCTTTTCCTTCAATACGTGGCTCATCTGTCATCCTCTTTGTGTCATCGTCCTCTGTCTTATCTTCTTTCGTTTCCTCTGTCTTTTTTTCAGAATCGCTCATATCCCCCTCGTCATCCTTAGTGTCCCTCTGCCCAAAGTCACTTTCATCATCAGCCAGATTGTACTCGTATCTCTCTCTTTCATACCCGTGTTCCTTTTCTTTCTCTGCAAAAATTGGATCGCAGCAGTTCGAGTCATTTATGACAATTTAAATTGCACATTAAATCCACGTGGCCATGTTTTCTACAAGTTAACTACCATCACCGTAAAAGTCTTCTTACCATCGTCGGCAAGCTTCTGCAGCTCTCTGAGAAGGCCCTGATGTCTTTGCATTTCATCAACATCCTCTGCAGAAGTAACAATATATGAATTATCAACAACAAAACAAGAATATTTCATTTGCAGATTATAATACCAGCACAATATACTTGTAACCTAGTAGATAAATGACCAGTGCATCATAATATCACATTATTAGAATCATAATGCAGCATTTAAACAGCTGCTCCTCCATCATTGGATCCTGAAACACTGATGAATGCACAATATGGTTGTTACCTGCTAGCTGTGGTCCACAATCAGGGGGCAACCCATCTTCATTCAGTGTCTTCTGGATAATACACTCAACCTGGTGGCAGAATCAATAGAATAAATAAAACATGAAAAATTCATGATAAAGTAGATAAAAATGAAAAGCAGAATGATGGTAGAAGTGGAAAACAGACTTGCTTCTGACCTTTGCATCATTAAGAGGTGAGGTCAGCGGCCGGCTTCCCACTGATGCACAAACAAGCAGGGAGGAGCAGAAAGGAGAAAAGTGAGGCTACATTGGAATTATAATCAATATATCTAGCATGTCTGTTGGAAAAAAACAGCAACAAGACACAAACCACCTCCCACATGGGTGCAGATGGAGCTGTTCCCTCTCTGAGGTGAGTACAGTTACCTCTCTAAAGTGACACTGCAAAGAAGCTTAGACCTTCTGGCTCTGAGATGCAGATTTTGCCAGCGGCTTTAGCTCTCTGGTAGTTTCCCGAGTTGGGTTAAACGAGTCAGCAATCCCTTTCCTGCGTGTGCACCACTAAAGGTCCACCAAGCATCTCCATCAGCACCATTTCTCAAGGAAACGTAACTGGGACTTAGAGGTCAGTGCAGATTGAAATCCCAGTTCACCCTGCAGCAAGTAACATTTATTTCTTACATCAGTAAACCACCTGCCATTCACATTCACATGAAGCTACTGACTGACTAGTTTTAGGAGCCCCAATTTTTTAACATGTCCGTGAAATGAAGTAATTCAAACCCCTGAAGAGAATCAGCTTTGAAGGCAGGAAACTATGTCACCATATGTCTGTCATCAATCAAACATGAGGGTAGGTATTATACAAAGCAAGCAGGGTTTTATAAACTCATAAGTTTACAAAGATACATATGATAGACATCTAAAGCAGACTTTAACGTAAATCACGCTGGCGTACTTAAATGTGCTTATTTACATAGCTGCAATCTATTTAATCAAAATGAAGGCAAATTAAAATAAACTGTGTTGAAACCGGTGATTACCTCTATTTAAAAAGACTAATAGAAAACAAGCAGGACATTTGGAAACTCGGCGACACACCGAGATCAATAGGACTAATTGATATGTTTGGCCTGGTGATGAACCCCCACGCAGACATGTGATGTGCTCGGAGGACAGAGTGGACCTGTGATGCCCCACAAAGTCCACGTGAACGTGAGTGCGTTGGCGTGATGGGTGCGCGGAACCGTTTTTATTCTACACCTGGTTTTCTTAATTGTTGATTTGCGGTTTAAACTGGATCCTCTGGATCACACCAGGGTGGAGTTGCTTCCCCGAGGCTCGATCTCACAAAACAGCGAGTGTTATATAGACGGTGCTGCTTCACACCGACGGGTTTGGACCCTGTCACGTCTCCGTCAGAGGCAGATTTCGGCCTCCAGCAGTTTAATTACAGCGGCGGTTTATTTCTAGGCGGATCATAAACCCGGCTTTAAATGTGCGTTTTTGTTGACAATCTGCGTCTAATGGACGTGTTATTGTGCGTAAAAAAATATGCAAAGCCAGAGGAAACGTTGTTTTGACAGCCAGAAACGTAAAGACGGGCGTCTAAGTCACATTATGTAACAGCGCTCGTTAAGCGTATTAGACTTGCAGCCTTGGTTTTTCGCCATTAGGTTAAAAACACACGGGCTCGAGTCGTCAACGCGCTTCATATTCGGTTTTATCGTTTTTGTTACAATTTGCTGTTATCGTGCCTCAACCAGCAACGTATAAAACATGCTGTGAGATCTACAGTCCAGCGATCAGTTTACACAGTGTCCGATAATACACGCAGAGCAATGTTGAATTAAAGCTCACCTCCGACGGCAGCCCCAAGAAAAACTGCGATGATCAAAATTCCCATAGGATCCGTGAGGTGAAGCTCCTGCAGGAGATAACCTTGAAATGATGGGCTGGATCTGCGAGGTGGCGCTGAGCCACGGTCTGCGTGTGTCAGGTGACCGCATCCGTGGGGGGTCAGGTGCTCCTGCTAAGCTCCAATTTGTCAACAAAAAGTCAGTCCTTAGTTCAAATTAATCTTGTAGATCTGCACTTGAGCCAATTGCACGAGCCAAAGAAAAAATACTCACCTCTTTATTAAACTATATTGATATGAGCTCACAACGTACATTAACACACTGAAGGACCGTGTAATTACAGTGAGATCAAGTATATGGTAGTTTAAAAAAAAGTGCAAGATGCAGGTCTTCAGCTTTAATCTTCAAACTTCGGGGTATTCACATTAGGTGCAATTCTTATGTGCTAAATGCTTTTTTTTCAGGTGGAAGTGGTGGGAGGTTTAGGTTGGATGCCACATACATTCAATGTCTTTAAAGTGTTTTTTGTTTTTAACAGTGGCCTCCAAGCCACCTGACCTCATGACTGCAAACCCAAAAATGTTTATCACTGATACAGATTAGACACCTCTTTAATTTCATTTGAAGCCTTTTTCTTTTTATCCTCATGGATTTTGTGTCTTTTAATATTAAAATTTCGTGCTGCCCACTTTATGAAAACATTGGAGACTACATGACGTTGACTGGATGATAGCGCACTGTCCTGGGTCTGTGATGTCACAGAACCCTGCTAACCTGAACAGCTCAGTGAAATACCCGTTTTGAAACTCACACTGCCAAAAATGAAGTGACAGGGTTATGATAAGTCAAGGGTTTTTGAATTGGTACTCACTTCAGCCACCAGAATTGTGCTTACAAGCAGATGAGGATGATAAACCTCCTCTAAAGGCCTGATAGCCCTAAACCCTTTCACCAGTCGGAATGTGAAAATCCTCAATTAAAACCTGGGGTTCTGTCATTTATATTTATCCATCACTTGAAATTACTTTTGTGCATAAACAGAATAAAAATTGTCTAAATTCTTCCAGATTTCTATTAGGCAAAAGAAAACACACACATGCATACAAACATGTGCACACACACACACACACACAACAAATTCAATGTTTCTTTATTCATTTCTTCTTTGGTTTCCTCTAATACCAAATACAAGAGACTGTCAAGCTTACACACACACACACACACGCACACACAGACTTCAAGAATGATTTGATTTAATTTGAGGTAAACGGACATACAAGAAATCCACTTCCATCACTGAGACACAACTGAGCTGTTTTGCAGGTCAGGTGTGGTGAATGTTGGCTCATGTCCCAGCACTCCACTTGCACGAGTCTCATCCGGTCTTCGGAGCAGGCCTGGGTGGCCGATGATGCTGGTTGGGTCCAATGTATTTCAGTGGAGTGTACTGTGGCTTCTCAATCACTTCCAGACCCAAGTAAGGCTGCAGGGCGGGGGGAACACGTACTGTCCCCTCCTGAGGGGGATGGAGAGATGCAACGTCAGGATTTTAAGTGTTTGCAGAACAGAAAGATTCCACTTCAGCACAATGACCAGTCTTTCTAGGTGCTATTTTGATTTTGTTATGGTGACTTGACAGCATTTGATTAATGCTGGACTGTTTCTTTACAGTGGAAATTGCAGCAATAATTTTGATGGTTAATCTAGAATTTGAATAAAGATATTATGAAACAGAGAACAGCTTGACAGTTGCCTGATGTTGAAAGTAGTGGTGGTTAAGGTGTAAGAAACCTTTTTGGTATATTTTGATTGGTGACATGTATTCAGATGATATTTCCAGCAGTTACTGACTGGACATGTGCCTAAAAAGACCAACTGCAGGCCTTACTTTAGTTTGGTGGGTCTCCAGGATGGCAATTATTGTTCGAGGGATTGCGCAAGCTGTTGCATTCACCTGTAACAGAGACAAACAAAGCACAAGTGATATGGAGGTGGTACACTGCCGAAATCCAGAGCTGCAGGGCTTTACAGCAGACTCTTACTGTGTGGGCGTACTGCAGACTGCCATCATCCCTCTCATACAGGATGTTGAGACGTCTGCTCTGATAGTCTGTACAGTTGGATCCACTGGAAATCTGAAATACATGGAAGAACTCCTCAGTATCAGCACTATTTCCTCACTGTCGTCTCATTGTCTCAATGATGATGTGCTATCCAGGGATGAAAGTAGGCCAGGACGGTCCAGAAACACGTTCTGATAAAACATCCTGAGATGGAGTGCTGTTCCACTAAGAGAAGCCTAGATTCAAAGCCGTCACAGCAGCACTTTCCACAAGAAAACACCTCTTTATTAACTACTTCTAAAGGGCCCTTCAGGCAGGACGTGGTGGGTGCTGTGCTCTGCTCTGGAACCCATTCACGTCTATGTGTTGTCAGGAACCAGTCCAAGGATGTTCCCATCACTCCTGCTCCATGCACTAAAGTTAAAAATGTTTTAACGTTGTCCATTACAGGTAACCTGTCAGATCACAAAGACCATGGAAGAAAAGCTGATTTCGGTCATAGCCCACTTTCCTGAGCTGTACAGTATGAGTTCAAGACATAGTGGGACATAAAGAGGAATACTGTCATGTGTAAAAAAGAAAAATCCAACAACTGGGGTGTAACAGATGTAGGCCTATTTAAGAAGTGGTAGAATGAACTACTTTCACAGTAAAATATTCTGTTCTGCTGGAGCAGCAGACCACTTCAAATCCTGCAGAATTGCAACCCCATGCACTTCTATCCTCAGCAGATCCCAACAGCAGTCTGTGAGCAGCTGCAGCTCCTTTAAGGAGCTTAAACTCGTCCATCTTGTATCTGTTTGTGGTCATCTTGGACCAACACCCTCATTTCCGTCGACCTACGCGCATGTACTACATCAATAACGAGAACCTGATCACAGAAAATGAACAATTTTCTTAAACTCATGTAAACAAACACTGTCTAGGACATCCTGGAAAACTACACCCACCCATGTGTAAAGTCTAGTTAATTTAAGATAAATCAAATGGGGTTTTTAATGTTATCCTGAAGAGGAATTACATCTTCTTTCACTCTGGCTGTTATCTGAATCACCAGATGGACACAGGCTGACTACCAGGGACTGACCTCTCCGTAGCCGTTCCTTCCAGGCATCCAGGCTTCGATGTCGTACTTCCGGTGTGCTGGAGGACCCAGTTCCTGAGTTGGCATGTCCAGCACTCTGAGACAAAATGCACAAATAAAGATCAAGTTTCCAAAATATGGAGTTTCTGTCTCAACTGAGGAAAGATAGAAAAACATAAAAGCGGTTATTTCCGTTTAAAAAAACTGAAAAACACGTGTTTACGGTCATGTTGTACAATCAAGTTATGAAAACGAGCGGTGCCTCCAGAACAATCAGCACTTTTGTCTTATATTGACCGGTGGCCCTATAATGATCTCAAACATGGATTAATTAATTAATAAACATGGATCCATTTCTATATCCAAACGGACTCTCATCCAGTTGCTCTACACAACTTGTTAAACTGACCTGATAACAAAATGTCGACAAAGATGATCATATTGATGGACAGGTTCATTTTTTCTTATTTTGAAAAGTTAAGATGGATTAAAAGGTGCAATAGGTAAGATTGTAGGTTAAAATATCCCAAAATAAACTGGAAACGGCAATAGATTTCTTATTTCTTATGAAAAGAAATAAGTGTAGTCATGTGACAAAAATGTTGACTGTATTTGGCTGCTGAGATAAGTACCAAGTTACCGTGGTAAATAACTTGTGTTTGGGCTGTCCCGTCTCGAAATGCCAGTTTAAAAAAGTATCTAATACTGCTGTATAAACACATTTACCCACTAGGCGACCATCGGACCAGGCGCAGGGGGAAACCTCGTTAGAAAGCGCAGATAAAAACAGGACTAAAACCAGAGTAAGTATCGACAGCGCCGTCCCCTCTGGAGACAGCTCGTGGACAGCAAAGACGTCCAATCTGATGCAGGACTTAAACCAGCATTTATTTTTGATTGGTAAGCAAACCGCTGCTGGTTTTTGTTTCGCTGATTTGACTCGTTTCAGAATTGCAGCTGCAAGAAAGAAAATGATTAACTGAGAATAACTGTTCGGAAAAAGAGATGATTTAAAAAAATGATTGGGGGGAAAGAAGCTCTCAGATTTGGATTTCTTGGTCACAAAGTCTGTTTTAATGATCAGATCTGGGGTTTTGAGTTGTAATACATTTGGCGCTGAATGGGCACCGCAGAACTGACGAGGCGGGACTGTGGTTTTCCCGGCTCTTTCACGAGCGTAGATCAACTGACTTTGCGCTGCTACACTGCCCCCATTTTGGTTGGTGTGCTGAGTGTGAATTTAAACTTTTGGCTTCACGTTACACACCGCTGCTTTAAGAAAAGTTTATAGTTGTAGCAGCGACAGGTCACTTTCCTTTTACATCAAGATCTATGTGAAGATTTTTGTACGTGTGAAACAAGTTCATCCTCTTTGACCTGTAGTGGAGTTCCAGTGCAGAGAAGATCTCTTTCTGCAGAGAGACAAACTCCTGCAGCAGCTCGGCGCTCTCCCGTCCCGTCTCATCAGCCGTCACTCCAAACATCTCTACCTGATTCCATACACAAGACAGATACTCCCGTTCATCAGTATAATGTATTACATATAATAATGCCCCTACTCATACCATTAAGTAATACACAATATAACGCACAAAACTGAATACCCCGGTTATTATTAAATACAGGCAAACTCATAGAAATGTCCAAACGATTCCCTCCCTGTGTGTCTGTGTTGTGGTCTGTTAGACCTTATTGAAGTGATGAACTCTGTAGAGCCCCCATGTCTCTCTGCCGGTGTCCGTCTCTGCCCGGTAGCAGGTGCTGCTGCACACTGTCCTGCAGCAGGAAGCAACAGCTTGCCTCAGTTACAGTTTCTCCACCTCCCCTCTACCTGTAGTTGAGGACGAGCGAGCCGTGCTTCTCACCGAACGGGCAGGTCCTTCCAGTTCACTGCATGATCCATGAAATAGCCTGTAACAAAGACAGCCAATAAATGCTTTTATTTTGATATGACACCAAGTGTTGATTTGTGCTTTAATCTGCGTTTTGCTGTGACTAACAGGTTTAAAACGTATTAATAGAGATTCTTGTTATGGTTGTTCCTTTTTAACTGCCTTCTCTATAGCAGCTGTATTATAAAATAAATGAAATCTCAACCTGATAAACCTTCACAATGGCAATGAAATGGGGACAAGGACTGGAAACATGCTGTGACACTCACCTGCCACACCAACCTCTCCAGTTCCAGCCAGGCTGAGGTCTGGGAAACGGGCTGGGTCCAGCGAGTACACCTGAGAGCGGTGGGCATTAGGTTGCATACCACAACCCTCCTGCAGGTGGAAGCAGGTCGGAGCATGAGACAGCGTGAGCCACTGTGTGGCTGCACTCTTTTGACAGACTAAAACACAAAACCTGAAATAACTACTAGCTGGAAGTTCACATAAACTTCTAATTCAAACAAACATAGAATTGGACTGAGTGGCTGCTGCCGCCACCACAAAGTTAACATATTCAAGCCCATCTGAAGTTTGCAGTGAAGCAACATGGACTATAATAACTCTTCTGGATGAAGGATTTTTTGTGTGTTATTTTGAAGTAGAGATACTTACAAACACTGCCCCCCTCAGCATATCGGGCACAACCATGGGAACGAAGCCCTGCAGGATTCAAAAAGAAACTGATCTTTGTCTTTCCAGTTGGCAGTCAAACACTCAAATAGATGTTTTGTTTGGACAAAATATGGCTCCTTTAATTTTGTAGACTTCATAGGCAACATTGCCAAACACAAACCCACCCGTCGCTGAAGTGTGTCAAGGGCGAAGTGCTGAAGTGCAGTTTGAAGCCTTGCTCCTGCTCCTCTGAGATAATAAGACCTGTGGCCAGAAACGTGGGATAGATGCCTGCAGCAGAGGACACACAAAGTACAAATATTCCCATGCTTGCCAATACAGGGTTGAATACTGTAATAGACAACAAAATGACACGTGGTAAAGAGAATATTTAGTAAATAACATCCAGAGTAGTCCTCACCTCTGCCTGATGAGTCCCAACTCCTCCCCCAGCTCTACATGGCCTCTGGGCTTGAAGTCAAATTCTGCAGCAATAATAAAACACATTTTTCATCTAAGCATGAATCAAAAGTCTGTGATTACAGCACGGTGTAGCAGCAAACCCACACGCCCAATCAGTCACCTGGTTTCTGTCCAACAAGCTCCAATACCTTTGCCTGACTCTCGTCACCAACTGGCTAAAACAAAGCAAAGCGCAATGACAACCTTAACCCCTCAGCCTTGACATTCAGTCTTCTTCTGATGTGCCCAGGAAAATGTAAGAGCGCGTCCTCACCACTTCAGGGTGTGTGGTGTTGGGCAGTCTGAGTGCTCGGCTGTAGTGTTCCTGATCCAGTTCAGCCTCCCGGAGATAGAGCTGATTCAGTCTGTTGCGGATGTCCCGACCCTTCTGCAGGGAATGAGCGTACTCTGGAAGCTGCAGGTTAAGCAAGTTAGTGTCATTAGTTTGGAGAATCAGCAATTCGGATGTTGAGCTAGACTAACGTCTTACAAAATTTCACCATCTAAAACAACTCAGACCTCATACTTTTTATAGTAGTTTCAACGTGTGCCACATCTATACACCGCATCACTTTTGTATCAGTCAGTCACATAAGGACTGTGTTACAACACAGACACTGTGCAGTTCAAGAAAAATATAGTGATACCGCATGTAAAAGCCTTGTGCAAAAGTGATGCAGGGTAAAACTCCAAAATATAGCATTTACGTGAAGTGTGTTGACATTTTTGAGGAGAGGTGTTTTAAATGACAGAAGAGATGCACGGCTTGTGGCAACACTCTGTGAAGCAGTTTGCATGGCTCGGACACGGCAAATCTTTCCCGATTCTCCCAGCTGAGTGTGCCGTGACCGCTGTCCACACAGGTAAAACACCATCCAGTTCCTCACAATGTCTTTCAGATGCATCAGTGAGCATGTGTGATATTTGTCATGCTGTGTGTCTCCAAGAGGATTTCTTCCCAGTCAAACAGTGACAAAAACACGTGGCTCTGAGGTTTAACTTACATTTGAGAGCGCCTTTTTGTCCATCTTGCTCTGTGGTGAAAAAATGGTCATATTTAGAGAAGCACCTTTATTCTAGTGGGGTTTGAAACTGCATATGAAATCAAGTCATATTAAATATGCACTGTGTTTTGGGCATTTTGAGTTGACTTTTAGGCAGACTGCCCGGTTTCCAGTGTGGTGCGACGCGATACTCACCACTAGTGCTCGGACCGCGCCACTTACGCGCGTCTTCTCCTCCTCCAGCTCAGAGATCTCCGTCTTCACTCCCTGGAGCTTCTGCCACACACAAACCTGCAATGTGGACATTCATAATTGACATGAACAGCGTGACACGAGTGGCAAGAGGTTTGATAAGATTCAGCGACTCTGATTAAAAAGAAGCCGCATGCCACATGTCTAGTGAATCGCTAACAGGGCGTTTAACGCAAAATACACGTTTTAAGGTCACGGCCGGGTGAGTCTTTACTATTTTCCTGACGTCGCCGCCCCGCAGCTCTCCCTTCCTGCTCTCCACGTTAGCGATGACTTTGTCCGTCTCCTCGCACACCGTCTTCATGTCCAGCTCGGGCTTGTCGCTGTAGCCCTCACGGACGTGCTCGTACAAACTACTCCGGGCTCCTTGCGAAAACCGCAGCGGGACGAAGGCGCCCGTCCTCCTCGCCGAGCCCCGCCGGCCAGCCGGCTGGGACGCCGAGACGGCGACGCGTCCGACCCTCGTAACCGCGCTCAAACAGCTCGCCATGTTTGACGAGTGATGCATTCACGGGATGCACGAAAAATCTAGCGGTGTTTCCTGGAGATCTTGGTCAGTATCAAGTGGTAAATTATATTTATATTTCTGTATTCTTCCTGTTTGTAGATCATTTTGGGGTAGAAATCGCCCTTAAGTTCAGAGAATGCAACAGGAACACAGATAGTTTTATTTTACAGTTATATCAATTAATGAAGCCAATTTTATTTAGACAATAAAATGAAATGATTGTTCAGGCAGGTAATAATAAATAATATGTTCCCTGAAGATAACCTTTTACACAAAACGTATTGCAGTAAAATATAAAGCTAAACGGGCAACTTTAAAATCCTTATTTTTTGTTATGAAATGGAAAATAAATCCCAAACTATAAATTAAATATCCCTCAAATGAATTTATTTGGACTTAGTTTGTATTTTGTTGACAGTTGTCACCTGTTTAGTACACTTGTTTTACAACCGTGAAGCGACCGTCTGTGGTTCTGTTCATTTTTGGATGCTACAAATAATAATAATAATAATAATAATAATAATAATAATAATAATAATAATAATAATAATAATAATAAACAGATTATGATTTATTTCATTTTTATATTTATCTTACATTTTAGATCCGGAATGTCCCGTAAATTTGGGTACTTTTAAAAAAAAAATTATTTTTGTTTTAACCGAAAACGATTCAGCTTCGTCCTAAACCGACGTCACGAGCCAAAGGTCAGCCAATCAGATGAGCGGAAGTTTAATGTCGCTGTAATCCGGTTCAGACGTGACAAGTGCGGCCGACTGAACGTGAACTCAGTCCACAGTTTCACCTACAAAACCACAGGGGTGTTTGCCGTTTCGTTGCCGGGCTTTACATGTGAGCACACTGCGATGGTGGACTGATGCGTGTTACAAAAAGACGCGTTTTCGCGGCGAGAAGAGGGTTTATTTTGGACCGTGAGTCAGTGTCGAGCATGCACGCCGGGCGGCGAGCAGCCTGACGGTGCCCAGCCGCCACAGACCGGAGGCCGGGACGTGCCTCCGACCGGGACGTGCCTCCGACCGGGACGAGCCTCCGACCGGGACGTGCCTCCGACCGGGACGAGCCTCCGACCGGGACGTGCCTCCGACCGGGACGAGCCTCCGGCCGGGACGAGCCTCCGACCGGGACGAGCCTCCGACCGGGACGAGCCTCCGGCCGAAGCCCGGACCCCCGACACAACCAAATGCCTCGATGTTTCTGCTGACAGACGGGTCGCTTGGACACAGTTAACCAAGCTGCCACATCAGTTCTTACAGAGAGTGAGGTCCAACCATCTTTCACGGTGGAAACGAGAAGGAGAGCAAAGGTAATGAGAGCCGCATATTCAGTCTCTTGGTTTATAGGTTATAGGAAAGGTCTGGGGTATCATTTTTGACTTGATGACAGTCTTGATAAGCTCTGTTGGTGTGCAACAACAGGACTGAAATGAAACTTGACATTCTTTGGCTGGAAAGCAGTCTTTTTTCCACTGACATACTGCAGGGGTTATCTGGGTCAAGATCCTTTTTTTTTTTTTTTTAAATAACCACAGGCAGTGTGTGCAGAAAGATGCGTGCATTAAAGCTGTTTTCTTCCCACTTACCTGAGGTGCATGATGCATGTGTGTGATGCTCCTCAGATGAACGCTGTGCGGGGAGGCACAGTCACCTGGCGTCCCCAGCCATGGCAGGATGGGGACGGGGGCGGAGGGGAGCCTCTGTCAGACAGCGACTCTGAAGAGGAGGACTTCCCTGATGACAGCACCACCCCACTGGGAGACCACATCACACACGGTGAGCTGGAAAAATGTCGAGGAGGGCGTTCTCTACTCCTGTCCATCCTGCGCTGTCCAGTTTATAGCTCCATCCTTCTGCTCTTTTATTCCTCCCACCTCCACCTGTTGGGTGTTTTTAGGGTTAAAGCAGCTCCTGGATGCTCAGCAGCTGTGTGATGTGACCCTGCTTGTCGAGGGAAAGAAATTCATGTGTCACAGGTACGATTACTTGTATATCACTGAGTAAGTCACGTTGGAGCGTAACCATTTGGTGACTTGGAGTAAGTCCTGAAACGAGGCTCACTGCATGTTGTAAGAAAGAACCTTCCAAATCCATCTGTGTCTCCGCTTCTGACCCTCTTTGCTTACAGAATCCTTTTAGCGGCTGTGAGTCCGTATTTCCGGGCCATGTTTACCAGTCCTCTGGTGGAGTCCCGCCTCACTGAGATCCGTCTGGAGGAAGTGACACCGTCTGTCATGGAGACTGTCATCCACTTTGTGTACACTGGTGAGGCAGGACTTTCTCTGGACACTGCTGAGGATCTGTTTGTGGCTGCCAATCGGCTTCAGGTTGTTCCCCTTCAAGATCTTTGCTCCAGGTGAGATTTAGGGCCTCCAGTATCGAGGCTTTGCAGTTGCACTGGCTCCAGTTGTACAACCTACAACTTTGATACAAAGTTGAAGAAAGAAAAAAAAAAAAAAAAAAAAGGGGGCTTTGTCTAAAATTTCACTTGAAACGAAATGCCAATGTTTGCAAATCTAGAAGTTAGAGAGTTTTTCACAGATTGTTGAGCCTGTGCTCATCCTCTCATAAGTGGGTACTAATTGTGCCAAAACAATTGTACAATTCCGACTATGGGAGAAGGACCCAAATGGTTTGCTACTGCCAGGAACATTTCTAATGTGCAGTTGACCAGTTTACATCACATACTATAGCCAATCTACGAGCAAGAGCTGGTGTGAGTGGTTGCATGACTGACTTTCTGTTGTGCCACAGATGCATGTATTACAAGAACAGCAGGTCCGGTCCAGTATTCAGTACATGGTGTTTAATACGCTGGAAGTGCAGTACACAGTATGAGGTTTTGAAAACAGACTCTGCCTCTAAGATGCTCATTTTATACTCGATCCCGTAACTGACTTTTTGACAACCAGTCGTATTAACTCCAAGACAACCCTCCAGATGTTCGCCAGCATGTTGTTGCCAACTTTTTGATGTTGATCAAATTCAAAGTGAGCAAATGTTTTTCATGCAGTGGTAAAATGTCTTACTTTAAACATTTGAAACATTTTCTATATTTTATTGTCAATAAAATATAGGTTTTGGGGATGTACAAATCTTTGGATTCTGTTGTTTACATTTTATAAAACATACCAACCTTTTCCAGTGATGTTGCACTTTGACATGAGGTTGAAGCTAACATCAATGTGTTTGTTTGTTTGTTTTTTTTGTTTTTATGCATTAAGTTTTCAAGTTTCCTCTTTTTCCATTCTCTGTCTCGCTCCGTCTTCCGCTGGCTTTTTTGTCGTCCTCAGGTTTCTATTTGAGCACCTCTCGGTGGATAACTGCCTGGGGATGTATTCTCTGGCTCGCTCTCATCATGACCAGCTTCTGCTGCGTGCATCCCTGCGGCTGGTGGCCCAGCACTTTCCCCGGGTGGCCAGGCAGAAAGATTTCCTCCTACTCGACCACGGCACTTTAGGCAGTCTCCTGAGCTCTGACCGTCTTGGAGTGGAGTCTGAGGCAGAGGTCTACGATGCAGCGCGCCGCTGGGCAGAACACCAACCCCTGGATCGTTACGCACACATGCCGGCACTGCTTCACCACCTTCGTCCCGGGCTGCTGTCCCAGGAAGAGGGCAAAAGATTGAGCCAGGAGCTGGGGCCCGCTGCAGCCGGAGAAGGCCTCGGGGGGCCTCTTAGACCAAGGGAGGGGATGTTTGAGAAGAAGATTGTCTGCATAGACTTGATGCCTCGGGATGATGAGAATTTTGCTACAAGAGACTACACTGTGGACTGCTTTGATCCTCGGACAGGAAAGTGGGAGAAGTTAGCAGCCCTGGGTTCACTCGTCAGTCCTGGCTGCACAGCTGTGGGCGGCAGGTTGTTTGTGGCAGGCGGGATCCTACGGACAGGCTCTGTGTCTGCAGCTGTGCATGAATACGATAATGTACTGGACAGGTGGATAGAACGGCCCCCCATGGTCCAGCCACGTGCTATGCTCGGGCTGCTGGGCTGTGGAGAGTCACTCTATGCCTTGGGTGGTTGTAATCGTTCAGCTCTGCTGGACTCCAGTGAAACCCTCGAGCTGACGACACTCCAGTGGGGCCCCGGGCCTCGTCTGCCGCTCCCGCTGCGGGCCTTTGCCTGTGCAGCTTTACGCGGGAGACTCTACTTGCTTGGTGGAACCACACTTGAACAGAACCGGGCCGTGGTCCACTCAGGTGTACTTATTTATCACACCCTGACAGACTGCTGGACAAGAGTAGCTCTGGACTCTGGGGCCACCTGCCTCGCTGGAGGCGTCGCCGTGCGAGGTGGAGTCTGCGCCATCGGGGGATACATGAGGGAAACAACCAAGTTCCTGGATGGAAACTACACCAATCTGGAGACTTTAGACGCCACTGGCCGCGTGCTGTTTTTCAGGGAGGGCCGGAGGTCAGGGCTGGAGAGGGAAGTTACAGGGGGAGGGGTGATGGTCAGCGCAGAGCAGCGGGGGGTTGCAGGTGGCGGAAGCGACCGAGCCCCAAGTCCCGTTGTTTTTCCAGGACTGCCACGGCGGATTGCGGCAGGGGGCGTGGCCAGGTGGAAAAGGAGGATTTACGTACTGGGTGGAGAAAATGGCTCACGGTTCTATGACAGCGTGTACTGTTGGAAACCTGGCTGGCGCAGCTGGGTGCAGAGACGAGAAAAACTCCCCGGAGACACCGGAGGGGTGAGCCAGTTTGGCTGTACCACTCTTAAATTCCCCAAGAAACACATCCTATCCAGGCTGAGACTAGCCAAAGAGAACTGTAAGAAGCCCAGCAACTAGTCGCACTGCGCTGGGACTAAACGCCGGGGTAGCTGCTCCTAGACCCCGAGCACTGTTGGCATTTGAACCAACCTGAAAAGGAAAATACCTAATTTTATACTATCTGTGTTCAGCCACCGAGCAGGCCTATAACAGACAGGGCTCAATATCCTGACATCCGGAGAAACGGGAGCCAGGAACTGGTTAAAAGTTTTCCAACATGCAGCTGAAGTTTACCTGAGATCTGCCATTTGTCAGAAGAATAAAAAATCTTTAAGAGTGAAAAGGAGTCTTTAAATTGTTTTCTCGAAGTGTAACACGATTGTTGGATTTTTGCTGGTGTAGCAAATTCCAAGCCGTTTTGGAAATCCCGCTTATGTGAATTTGTTTGACAATTTGTACGTCGGACACACATTTCTATATTCCACTTTACTTAGTTTTATACAGCTTTTATAAAAGTTTGTTTTTTGTTTAATGTGAGCCTTATGATTTCCTCTGATGATAATTATAAGTAATAATTAATCTAACTTGAAAGGAAACATTGAACATGTGTGTGAACATGTTTCTTAAAACATACTGGGTTGTTTTAGCAATTTATCTTGTTTGTTGGGGGAAAAAAAACAAATCTTGTAAAAGCAAGTTACAAACTGTTGTTAAAGAACCTGAGTAAGATAGTAGAGTAATAATTAAACTAATAATAACCCACATCGTGGGGATGACGCAGAGCAGGGACCTCAGGTTGATGAGCTATTAACATGTTTGACGTGTTATCAGAGGCAGCGTCATGCCTTAAGGGTAAGCATTAAAAATGAACCGTCACTTTAAATTAGAAGGTCATGCAGAGAGCACATCTGTTGCCAATTCTGCACCCAATTTAACAGTTTCAAAAACGGCGATGAGACCCAGAAAAAACATTCCTGGAGTCTAAACTGTATCTGATGTATGTAGTGAGAAACTGGTAAAGGAGTCCTTACATCACTGATGGCATTTACAGACGCAGGAGGGAAACGATTCAAAGCCTCGCCATAATCTTGACGAAGTAGGGCCCTGCAGGGTGTACGAATGGTTCAGTCTAGCGTTTACTATCAGAAACGTGCTGTAGCTGTAGCTGACTGAAGACGATACCAGACTGAAGAAACAATGACTCAGATGGAGCTGAATGTATTATTTATTAGACGAAGAAAATCCACTGGAATCCATTTACAGGTGCTACATGAAGGAAAGATAAACATCCATATATCCAAAGTCATGACATGAAGCTGCATACGGATCTCATCTCTCTGGGGCATCAGTCCTAACAGAGAAACAATGCTCGACAGAGCACATGGCTCAGTGGGGTTTCTGAGGAGGGGTTGAGACGCCAAACGGGGTTCGAACACCGTCTGGTGTGGTGGCGTTTCTGATTTCCAGACTGAACCCTAGAGTCACTATTCAGGTGCTAGTGTTCTTCTGACTGATCCTGATTTTGCGAATTGTTGATCCCAGAGGGTGCTTATGGTGACATCCTCCTTATGTCCATGGGGAAAAATGTCCAGATCTTTGTACAACAGAATAATACATACAATAGAATCATCTGCAACATCATCTGAAGGGCTCAGCAATGAAAAGCTGCCTTGCTCCAGTGAAACTGACTTGCTGACTTCCCTCACTCAGCCCTATATTTTATTAATCCTTCCTGTCCAGGTTAGCAGTTACTTCACATGAGTCATATGGAGGTTTGCCTACAGAAGTATGAACGCTTTTGTCTCCTATTTAACTACTCGTTGACAAAAATATCTAACTTTGAATGATCTAAAAAAACAGAAATTCCAGAGAGTGGCGGTTCTCCGGCCACAGCTGGCTTGCTGATGCCGGAGAGGTCAGTGAAGATTGATGATACTTGTTTGAGATGATAGACAGGCAACTATCTCCGTCTGTGAGTATCCAACATGAACAACCCTGAAGCAGATGAGCTACAGCAGCAGAAGACCACACCACGTGCCAATCTACAGCTCACAAGAGTCAATAAAATTTTACACTTTAGCCGGTGGAAGAGATGTTCCCTGATGTGATGACTATCAGGTTCTGCTGAAACATTGTGATAGTAGGGTCAAACTTTACTTACCTTTTGTTGCAGTAATGATTTATCTGTGCAGAGATAATATATAAATTCCTTCTTTAAATCCATTGTTCCAACATTTTCGCTTCACCTTATCACTGCTGCATTGGTCAGGAGCATCAACTACCACAGGTCCCATTTTTCCATCACTTCCTTCCATCCTTGGTATTTTTGCAGCCTCCCATATTCCCTGCTCTTGCTGTCACTGGAGATCGATAAACCAATCACACTGCTTTCTTCTGGAGTTTGTCCACCACCACAATGTCTGGTTGGTTCGCCATCACCCGTTTATAAGTCACCTTTACTTTGGGACTTCCAAGCCATACTACGAACAGATGTTCCTGTACACTATCTCAGCTACTTGGTTGTGGCGTTCCATGTTTGCTTTTCCTGCCTGTGTCTTACATCCCGCCATTATGTGGTGGATTGCCTTCAGGGCATACTTGCACTGTCGTCTGGGGTCTTGGGGTGTGGTAGACACGGGCCCCTATCGCTCTTGCGCTGTTATGGTTAATGGCTCAGCGCTCAGCGCAGCAGCCTTATCCTGCCACTGGCAGGACTTGTCAATGTCAGCCACTTCTTCAGTCTGTCATCAATACAGTACCTGCTATGCAAAGCTGGTAGCTGCAGTGGCGTTGTCACTGCCTTTGGTATAGGACACCTGGGTTGGAAACACCTCTGACAGGTGTTTGTATCTGGAGGGATGTGACTCCAGTCACTTATCTAGGTACAAGCTGTGAGTGAGAGCCCAAACAGCTCCTGGGTTAACGGGGTTCGTGTCAGTCACTGGGTGATCGGGCCACTCTGTTAACAAATGGGCTACTGAACCAAGACATAAGTGCACTAGACTATGAATATAATATTTCTTTTTGCTGGTTGTGACCATGTGACCACTGCTTGAGTTTAGAGAAGCTGTAAAGTAACTGTACAACTTCTGTCAATAATAGAAAAGCAAATGGCTTTAATGAAAGCAGTTATCAAATAATTAAAGGGCAACATGCTCATATTTGTCTTGATTTTCACTTTTTTTTTTTTTTACCAAATAGCACAAATTTAAACTGTTTGTTGATTATCAGAGGGAAACACAACATTGGCTTGTAATTTTCTTTTTCTTCATAGTGGTGAATATTACTCACATTTTTCTCAAACGTAACCCTGTAAAGTGTTTGAAATGAATAAATGCGGTGAACCTTTACCATTACAAATAACATTTATGACTTAAAGGCGACAGAATTAAACAGTTTGGGCATAGAAAGGGACCAATGCTTTTGGGACCAATGTAAAAGCCTTGAAACTCCATAACTACATGACTGGAATGTTGTTTTTCCATAGTCTGGTGTTAATAATTACTCTAATAAATAAACCGCTGATTCTGCCGATTGTAACAAGTGACCAAAGTTCTCGTTTCAACTGACCACCCTGACTTTGCTGCCTGGCTTTTTCCATCATATCTACATATGAAGGTGGGTCTGCAGAGCACAGCAAACTTCAGGTAAACCTGCGGAGATTTTCCAACCCAGCTTTGGAGTGAAAGTTTCTTTCATTTATTTGGTGACACACAGTCACAGCTGAGCGGAGCAATGGAGAATCTCTCATCAGACAAGGTGACCATCAGCAATCCAGCAGACATCAGCGTCATTGTTGGATATTTCCTCATGGTTATTAGTGTTGGCATTTGGGTGAGTGATCTCAACCGAGTCTCGTTATCCGAAGACTACGTCTGAATATTATGAGCAGGCAGATGTTTTATTTCAGAATAATAACATGTTGTTGTGCTCCAGTCCATGTTTCGGACCAATCGTGGAACAGTGGGAGGATATTTCCTGGCAGGCCGAACAATGACTTGGTTACCGGTGAGTCAGTGTAGAACAAAAGAAAAAGAAAAGTTTCATAGCTGCTGATTTTAGTTTACGTATGCCATACGTGTTGTATTCTTTCTTTGCAGGTTGGTGCCTCTTTGTTTGCCAGTAACATTGGCAGTGGTCACTTTGTGGGCTTGGCAGGAACCGGGGCCGCCAGTGGCATTGCTGTAGGAGGGTTTGAGTGGAATGTTAGTCACCTTGTTTGATTTTCAAAAACCGTTGCACCAGTTATAAGGTCTAAAGAAGTAAACGTGTCATTTGTTATTGTGTGCTGGTAATATGTCAGGCTCTGTTCATCGTGCTGCTGCTAGGCTGGCTCTTCGTGCCCGTCTACCTCACAGCTGGGGTAAAAAGTTCACTACATCACCATTTAGACAAACGGCAAACATCCGACCGCTCACTGACGTGATCTGATAATCTGCCGTGTCAGGTGATCACAATGCCGCAGTACTTGAAGAAGAGGTTCGGAGGGACCCGGATCAGTCTCTACCTGTCTGTTATCTCTCTGTTTTTGTACATTTTCACCAAGATCTCAGTGAGTCATCTCATTTGACCACACACTGTAATATAAAAAAACACAAAAAAACGTATGTATTATCTATGTTTGCTCTCTTCATCTTTCTTTCTTCCGTTCTCTCCAGGTGGACATGTTTTCCGGGGCTGTGTTCATCCAGCAGGCTTTAGGCTGGAACATCTACATATCCGTTGTTGCCCTTCTGTTAATTACAGCTCTGTACACAGTTACAGGTATGAGTGCTAATGTAGGATTTTGTGCATATGAATAGTATTTAGTGAACCTGAATTTTGTATAAAATAGAAATGTTGTGTATCTTACACACATTAGGTTTTCTGAGGAACACACCTGACTCCACCCTGAAATGACCCTGATGTTTGTGATGTTCTCAGGTTTATGTAAACCTAACAAGCATAGACCTAACCACATAGAACAGATGATCGTAGCCCTCATGATGTCACCGTTTGAGTCATACACGCTAAGTTTGAAGCTTGAAGTTTTGGGGTTTGGCCTTCAGCATCTTAGTTTTTAGAAACCCGTCATTCTTTGCAAAGGTTTAACCTGTGGACCATAAGCTTTGTTAAACGGCTGCAACTTTTAAATCCAAAGATAGGCCTGTTTTGAACAGTCCCGCTCTGCTAGACATCAACGCCAAGCTTTATTGAGGAAGCAAATGAATGTAATATTCAGGATCAGATTTGTTAATGTAAGATCCTGTATTTCTAGGTGGCCTGGCAGCTCTGATGTACACAGACACAGTTCAGACGTTTGTCATCATTGTGGGGGCTTTTGTTCTCACTGGATTCTGTAAGTACAAACTTTACAGCATTTTCTTAACATCTTGCCTGTGTCTTATTCTAACTTTAGTAGCTTTACAGCCAGAAAGAGTTTAACCTCGATCTATAATCATTAATTTGCCAGCAGAGGTAAGCAGAACATCGACAGCGCAGAGGTGAAAAACTCCCCACCCCTCATGTCCTTAGAGATTCATTTTATCTTATTTTTTAACAATAAAGGTCAAGATACATTAGATGATTAGATCCGGGTCTAACCCTGGTGTGTAGGTGAAAAACAAAGTCAGAGAAGAAGGTAAACGATGTAAAAGTGTCGGAGAAACCAGAGAAACTCATACTTTTTCTTCCTAACATTTAGCCTTTGCTGAAGTTGGGGGCTACAGCGCTCTGCTCGCTAGATACAGCTCCGCCATACCGATTAATGTCTCCTCCATCGACGTCCAGCGCTACAACATCTCCCCCCACTGCTACACCCCCAGACAGGATGCCTTCAGTCTGCTGAGGGACCCAACCACAGGGGACCTGCCCTGGCCCGGGGTGCTGTTTGGGATCTCGATAGGATCAGTCTGGTACTGGTGCTCGGACCAGGTGAATGTCTCCCGTGTCCCTCTGTGTTTTTAGATAATAAACAGTTACTTCAGAACCAGATACCAGCAGCTGCTGTTAGTGCAGGAGGTGCGTGTGCTACTGACCAGCTACTAACAGGCCTCCTGTATAAATTCCTTTTTAATAAAGAAATATTTTTTTGCAAACCGGTCAAGTGTTTTCAAGCGTGCAAAGAGTGTGTGAGTGTTAGTGTGTGTGTGTGTGCGTTTATGCCTATATGTCTTCTTTAAATCTCAGAAAACAACAAGAAGCATGAAATAAATACCTCTCGGCTTCCGAAACCTTGAGATGCTGATTCACAAACTAACTCTAAACATCTTATAAATAATCTTTTTTTTTTTTTTTTTCTGTGTCCATGCATTCCTCTAGGTGATCGTACAGCGGTGCCTTGCAGCTCGCAGTATCACCCACGTGAAGGCCGGCTGCATCTTGTGTGGCTACCTCAAACTGCTCCCTATGTTCCTCATGGTGTTTCCAGGCATGATCAGCAGGATCCTCTATCCAGGTGTGTGTTAAAACTGCTCTTCTTATGCAGTCAGAACAATAGAGTGGTACCAGCGTACTTGTGCTCTGGAACAGTTACCCCTCTGCCGACATGATAGTTGCTCGTGGTGTGGCAGGGCACACTTGCAGTCTGTTTAAATGCAACTATTCACAGCACAGCAATGTAAATTACTGGCACAAAGACTGAAACAGAAACACAGAATTTGAAAAACACAGCTGACATTTTATCTGTCACTGCAAATTAACGCAGGACTTTTCAGGGCATTACTTACCACAGCTTAGCAATAATAATATTAGTTCTTACCGTTTCGTCCTGTAGATGAAGTTGGCTGTGTGGTCCCGGAGATCTGCAAGAGGGTTTGTGGGACTGAGGTGGGCTGCTCTAACATCGCTTATCCTAAGCTAGTGGTGACAATCATGCCCAGCGGTAAGAAGTAAAAACTAATTCTGGACAGATTTAAAAACACAAAACAAAACAAAAACCTTGTCACATCTCATCCTTCATAGCCTTCAAGCATTCCTTTGCTGTGCTCTCCTCTGTCCAGGTTTGCGAGGGCTGATGCTTGCTGTGATGCTGGCTGCCCTCATGTCCTCTTTGGCCTCCATTTTTAACAGCAGCAGCACTTTGTTCACCATGGACATCTGGACCCGCATTAGGCCGCAGGCCTCTGGGCGCGAGCTCATCATTGTAGGCAGGTAACCAGAAGTAAAACACGAGCATTGCAGAGTGTTGTGTTTTTATACGACGGCCCTGACGTGTAAGATGTTCTCGTCCTCTTCAGAGTCTGGGTTCTGTGCATCGTAGCCATCAGCATCTGCTGGATTCCAGTTGTCCAGGCAGCACAGAGCGGTCAACTGTTTGATTACATCCAGTCCGTCTCCTCCTTTCTGGGTCCCCCCATCGCCTCTGTGTTTCTGCTGGCTTTGTTTGTTAAGAGGGTCAACGAAACGGTGAGAAAGCATCTGCCTACATGGATGATATCATTCAAAATCGTACAGGTAAAGAATAAGCCGCATGATATTTGATTTTTCATCTATCGTCACCTCCAGGGGGCGTTCTGGGGCCTGATAGGCGGTCTGGTGATGGGTCTGTGTCGGATGTTGCTGGAATTCTGGTTTGGTACTGGCAGTTGCATTTTCCCCAGTCAGTGCCCTTTCCTCATCTGTGGGGTCCACTACTTGCACTTCGCCATCATACTCTTCTCCTGTACAACAGTGCTGGTACTGCTGGTCAGCTACTGCACTGAGCCCATAGACGATCAACATGTGAGTGACGTGCTGAACCCTTCTGCAGAGCTTTGCATTTCACAGACCTTTTCAAGATGAAGTGCAAAACAAACCAAGGTCTCAACTTCTCCTTTCAGCTCCACCGTCTGGTGTTCAGTCTTCGTCATTCCAAAGAGGAAAGGAATGATCTGGACTTGCAGCCAAAGGAAAAAGCACAGGGGGCCCAGAAAGAAGCCGAGGAGAGGACGACAGAAATGAACAACACTGTTGTTGGTGAGCAAGAAAGGACATCACACTGGCAAAGATAATAAAAATAAATCTAAGCACAAACATCCTTTCTTTCAGTGGCTGAAGAAGAAAAGCCTGCCATCTGTCATCTGGTTGCCGGTTTCTGTGGCCTGCACAGCAGCTCAAATGCTCATGAACAAGAAGAACCTGAGGAACAGCAGATGCCTGATATCACAGAGGACCTGTTGTGGAAAAACATTGTGAATGTCAATGCCCTCATCATGATGGCTGCAGCAGTTTTTATGTGGGGATACTTTGCTTGACAGTCTTCTGGTCCTTGATAAAGATACATGTCAGAATCTGCATCGTAGTTTGACCGAAATCATTCACTTTGAAGATTTCTAGTGTTGGACTTTAACACAATCAGAGAAGAAAATTAGACAGTGTTGCCATCTGTTGGCTGCGAGTTGTCTCTGCATGCTAAGTGATAGATTTCACAGTTTACATGTCTAAATGTTAAAAAAAAAAACAAAAAAAAACTTAGAGGTTAAAGTCCTTGCCTCCACTTATCTATTGTTAAACTCTGTGTAACAGGTTTTAAAACCATTTATCAAGTTAGAAATCCATTACTGTATACAGTTACACGGTGATTCAATCACAAGTCAAATCACACTCGGTGAAGATAAAAATAAGATTTCTTCTGTATGAAACTAAATAAAATTTCAAGTAGCCCTGAATGTTGTCTTCAGTCTTCAGCTCGAGAGCTGCACGCTCACTTTATCACTACAACCTTTAAAGACAAACCATTAACTTGTACATACGGCTTTTCCAGAGCAAATATAATTGTTTTTAGACATACTATTGACACATTTCATTATGAAAGTATACACACGTGTATCAGCTGCTTTTTACACACAACACACCACAAGAAACGGGTAGTGATTGAGATTTCCAGTTTTAATCATCACTTCTGTTTTTATTTAAGCAGATACTTCCCATTAGCACTGTACACATCTGCAACCTACACATCTCCCATAACTCCCCAACCATCTTCCCATCTTCATGCAGAGTTTCAGTATCATTCATCACATAAGTTCTCAAATGTCCAGTCTGTCAGCTTGCAGGGGTCTGGGAGTGTAAAAGCAAGGGCTGAAGGGGAAGGAGAGACTTATGTTTTTTCCCCCCCCTCCTTCTAAAAAATGAAGAGTCAGAGCCATCATCAGGCACTGTTAGTCTTACACTCCCACAGTAAGAGTTTTGGGTGGATCCAGTAGTGCTGAATGAAGTGTGTCAAACATATGAAACCAAACCACTTACAGGGTCCTGTGCAACTCCCAATACTCTTCATCATCTGTGAGGTATCTGACACCTCAGTCTCCTGGAGGGTGGGTAAGAGGTAGGGGGCTTTTAAGGCTGGAAGCTGGTGTATAGAGAGTTTCTGCTGTCTGTGGTAGATGTTTTACTCGCTTCAAAGCATGAATGACAACTTTGGCAAACACCGCTCTCGGCCAAATCGTAGGACGGAGGGATAGAGGGAAGGAAGAGAGCTCAGGTAAAAAAAAAAAAAATAAAGATGGAGCATTTAAAAAAAAATCTCTGCAGGTTGAGTAGGGTGACAGACTGATACAAGGAGAACACAGTCCTCAAGAATAAAAGAAAATAACAGCAAACATTCTGACACACAACTCAATAAAAACAGTCAAAAAGAAAAAAAAATGGCAAACAAGCAAATCAATCAAACCATACAAAGTGACATCAGGCCTTTCCAAAGTGACATCAAGTTTCTCTTTTTAAATCCCATTCAAGTCCATCTCCCATAATTCTCTGTAAACCAGAAAGCACTCAGTGGCTCCCGTTTATGGCTGATCAGCAAGGTTAGGGTCCGCTCTGAAAAATGACAGCCTAAACTCGTACGCAGAGACTGTGTCTATCATGAACCAAATGGTATGGCTGTTTCAGATTTAACACGAGACACAAGCAGTGATTTCAGCAGCATCAGGGGACTGATCAACATAGTACAACATTACAGCACATTCAGAAAAACAGAAACAGATGGTGCAGGACGGGTACAAATGGCATCTTTTACATCAGAGGGGAGGGGGGAAAAGTTTGCTTTATACAATCACATTTCTATAGTAATGCTGAACATTCCACCACTGAAAAGTTTTAAATCTGTTGGACTCAATACAGCTCATTCCTGAAGCACCACTATACAGCTAACATGGATGTGTAATACAACATAGAACACAGTAAGTGTTGGGAGTAGTCAGCAGGCTCTAGGGCATTACATTTCTATGCGTCACTTTCTGAATGCTAATCTCAGTAAAACACACTGCAACATTTTCACATGAATCACCTACTGTAACATCCATGTGTAGACAAAAAAGAAAAAAAAAAACCAACACACACACACACACGCCCACACACACACACACACACACACAACACACACACACACCTAACAGGCAGATAAAGGACTGAATGACAGCAGCAGGAGAGGACCCCAACCCTGGTATGCAAACTTAAAAGCAGCCACTCTGGAGCACAGTCAGGGAGAGAGGGATTCTGGAGGGCTGGGGGCGGGGAGTGTAGCACACCTCTCCATCTTTACTTCTCAACTTCCCTCTTTTGAGGGCAAGTATGAAAAAGAAGAGTGGAAGCAAAAAAACAAAAAAAAAAAAAACAAAAACAAAAAGCAGTCCTGGAGTGTTGAGTCCTCCTTTTAATCCTCTCCATTTCCCAGAGCTGAGAGAGAAAGGAGGAGGTACAGAATGAGATGAAAGTTGGTATGTATTAGGTGTACTTGCTCCCCTCTACCTGCCCTCCTCTCTCCTGTCCTCCCTCTTGGTGCGGATGGGCTGAGAGCCATCAGCAGGCTGCTGGACCCAGTTGTTATCGTGGAGCCCGACGCGGCAGCCAGGCGTGTCCTTGTCTGTACGCCGGCAGCACATCCAGTAGGAACGTCCATAAGGCAGGTCATGGTGGTAAGGTTTGGGGTGCCAACGACATAGAGAAACGTCCCCCCGCTCATACTGTCGCTTACACTGCTTGCAGGGGTCATCCCTGTACAGAGGGTCTTGATTCCAGCGTGAATCCACAGCTCGCACCCCATATGTCTCAATCAACGCCTTAAAGTAGTGACAGGTGCACTTGAGGGCCGCCAAGGAGCGTGTTGGCAGGTAGCTGAAGATGTTGACCATGATGTGGTCTGGGAGCAGTAGCATATACTGCCGTGGTTCAAGGAGCCGTTGGATCTGGAAGCGGATCTCAAGGAAGTCATGGGACACGTGACGGTAGAGGCGACACAGTGAAGGATCCGAACAGTCCTCTCCAACACTGGGAGAATCTGGTCGCGTTGTCCGCTCCCCTGAACCCACTGTCAACCCTGCACCAGGACTGTTGTTGTTGGCACAGTCCAAAGAGCACATTCCTGACCCACTGCCAGTGGATTTTGCTTTTGCATCTTCCTCTGGTCCCCGAGAGGGCTGAAGGAAAAAGAGTTGTCCAGGAGGGGGATCATCTGATGAAGATTCAGTGGAGTTTACAACACCCCCTCCAGTCCCCCCACCACTAGGCATAGCAAAACACACCGTCTCCTCCTGCACATTCTCTGTGCTGTCCTTGCCATAAAAAACACATTGGTCCACTGCACCAGTTACCACCACCTCCACATGGAAACCAGTAACTCGCTCTCTGCCCACATTGGCTTTCTTCTCCCCGGTGGAGAGCTCCTGCTTTGGGTCTGGGCTGTTGCACACCGGCCTATCTGGATGATGCAGGTCTCCCTCTGGTTTGGGGGCAGCAGTTGTGGCAGCAAGCAACAGACAACTGGGGTCTCTTGATGAGGGACTGACAAGCTGGTATAGATCACAGGTAATTTTCTCTTTGGCCCTGGCTGCTGCTTGATTACTGCCTCCACCACAGCTCATAAACATACAACGAGACCGGCCAGCTGGTTCCAGCTGAGAACGGGAGTCCAGGTTTGACACTCTGAAAGCTATCCTAACCTCACCATGGCTGTGGTTGGGTGGTGGAGGTGGAGTGACAGTGCCAGACTCATCTCCTCTCCTACGGTCCCTCTCTTTGTCTCGATCAGAAGAATGTACTCCAGAACCTGGGCTGAGATGGAGACGATTTTCAAGGCTCTGGGACTCAAAGTGTGCAATGGCCTGTGCTACCCTGCATGACTCTTCCTGCTCCTCCAACTCCTGATCAGTCTGAATGGGAGATGACGGCTTCTGGACTTCTCTGGAAGGCTGACCATTTGAACCATTTGACATAAACACCATAGGAGAGGGGTCTGACACTGTTCCACGGAGTAGAGTGTGCTGGTTGGTGGTAAGGCCCTGACTGTGAGTAGTAATGGGAAACTGGTGGTGCTGCTGCTGGTTTCCATGAACAGCTACGATCCCTTGAAGGGCCATGGCGGTCCTCTGCTCAACCAAGGCAACCATTTCTGCCACAGAAAGCAGGTCTGTTTCATTCACACTTCCTAGTTGTGGCTCATCGGGGCTAGGAGGTACAAGAGAGGACTCATGACTGACAGTCTGAGAGCGTGTTGGAGGGTCATAGGATGAACATCTTCTTCGTCGTTTGGCTTTGCTGCAGTCAGTTGCCCAGTTACCTTTAACCTGTGGAGAATTATTATTATTTAAAATTCAGAAATAACTACATCAAAAAAAAAAAAAAAAAAAAAAAAAGAACCAAAACATAATTACTGAGACTATTTTTGACATCTTACCTTCATGGCACTCGGTCTGGGTTGGCCTGCTCCACTAAACTGGTGTGCAACAAAGAAGGCAATTTTTTCCTTTGTGTTGCCTGGCTTTATAACATACCAGGTGTCTAGCAGTACACGTCCATCTTCCATCTGGGGCCCCGAAGAGGGTGGTGAAGGAGGGGCTGAAGGGGGCTGAGGAGTCTGGCTTGGTGACAAGGAGCTGGACTCAAGCTCAGGTTCAGGTGGAGTGTTCTCTGAGCCCACATCCTCATCTTGGTCAATTCCCTCTTGAGCGCCATATATCATCCCTACATCTTCACTATCGTCTGCTGTCCTTCTGGGCCCTTGTGAGAGCTCGGCCTTGCAGAGTGAGGGGGACCCTGCCCCACTGGCAACCCCACCACTGCCGCCAGAGCCTGGGCTCCTAGCTTTGTTCTGGGAGTACGTGCCAAAAGGACGTGGGCACCAGAGGCGGATGTGGGAGAAGGTGTCTCGGTCCATCAGGATGCGGCCCACCGAGGCATATCTGCATCTATGCTGGTCAGCAAACACCTGGAGCTCTCATTATAGGATCCCTGCTGCAGTGGCAACCCAATGGGCCCCAACAGCAAGACCACCACCAATGCTGGGCATACAACCTGCAAACACTGGAAGCGGGTGGGGATGGGTTGGAGAGGGAGAAAGAGAAATAATTATACTGTGATTAACAGCTTGTTAAATTAAAACGGTTCGTATCTGTAGAGTAGCAATGCTTGCGGAAGCTGGGATTTATTCAGATAATCAATAGCCAATGGGGCCAATCTGAATAGTTGTCCTGAGGTAAACACACAGGCCGGTTGCAGTCCACATCCACAGCCCAGCCACAAGACTGGAGACAACAGAACTATCACACTAGATTGAAACTAATCACAGATAGTCTGCTTTATACTTTGGCTAAACTGAATTAGCAGTTACATCTGCCAGTGCATACCAAGATCATATCCTCCACTTTGGAGCCTCGAGATCAAATTAAAGGATTACATTTCAGGTTCGGGGTGTGTGGTCAGCCGATGAGAGAGATGAAAGATGGAACACAAAAGCATCAAATGGATTCTCTATCCTCTCCCTCTGCATCTCAGCCTTTCAAAGAGGACTTGCTTAATACGAGGCAACATGGGGAGGAGCATGCAGGCATATGTCAGATCTATTTTTAGCCAACAGCAGCAGAGTGGGGTAGAAGTTAAACTGTTGTTGCCATCCTCCTTGTACTCAGCCCTTTCTCCCCGCTGAAGAGTCTACACTACAGGCAAAGGAGGAGGGAGCTTTTCATCCACCCAACATCCTTTGCTTCTGTAGCTAAGCTAGCCATCGGGAATGCCAGGAACGTGCCAGCACGCTTAAGGACAGACAAGTGGCAACAGAGCAACTTGTTTGCCTCGTTGGTAAATTGTCTTACGCAATGCCTTTTAACTAGAGTAGTTCTACAAAGCACTTTACATCTCATTTGAGCTGCAGAAGCAAAACACATACAGTCAGAGTTCACATTTTGTACATTTCATGGTTTAGCTGTATTAAAGGATTAAGGTGGACAGAACCATTCTGATTCATATCAATTTCTGCCTCAAAAGTGCAATTTACTTGTGAAGATGATGTTTGCCAATCATTGGACATCAACATTATGAGTCTTCTGGATTGACATAAAAAAAAAAAAAAAAAAAAAATTTGATATGAAGCAGAAATAATGTAAATGTCCTCAGCCAACATATGCAGTACAGATTAACCCCACAGGACCAAGCATTAACAGCAACTGAACTTCAGCCGTCAAGTACAATAATACAAACAGGAGATACAGGATTGTGCCAATGATCTTCAACTTATTTGGATCTCCTTTGTCCCCTCCAAACCCCAAGTTATCTTTTTAACTCCTCTACACAGGAGCACAACTCAACTATAGGACAACTAAGATTTTCCTTTAACTATAGAAATGTGTCTGCAACCTTGAAATCACTTGTAAACAGTGTAGTTCAGCATAATATGCACAATGATGTGGACTGAAGAGTTGGCTTCGATGCAGTAACAGAACAAAACAAAATGTTTGCAAACTACAGTCTATTATTGTTGACTGATTATTTTTAAATCAGAGCAAACCAATGAAGTTTCAAAACTTCCATTTTGAAACTTATTTTCAGGTTGTAAAAAACAAAAAGACAGGGTTGTCCTTTCAGTTTTTGAATCGGTAGTGACTAAAGACAACCGAATAAATGTTCTCAATTGAAAAAATGTATGTCACCAGTTAAATATATCTTCAGCAGTTATTGCCCGGTCTATCCTTTTGTTATGCAAGTTAATTACACTAACTATTTTTACACCAACTATAATTACACTCAATATGTCTGTGAAAAGGTTTTAACCATGGCTCTTCAATAGTGTAAAAAAGGAAACAAGTTGAATCATACTTCATGGGGAGTTGAAAAGGCTTACAAGTAAAATACTAAAGAAAAGATCCACAAGACTCAATCAATATGTAAACTTAAACCGCATCATCCATGTGAAGCACAAGTAAGGGCAGTTATTCTTCTGGGTTTTTAAACCCTGGCCTCTTCGGTTCCAAAGTGCATCGTATCCTAAGCTACGATGAGTTCATCCGGATGAATCCTGATACTGCTGCTGATACTACTGCTTTTCTCTTGTTGTTGATTGTTCCAAACAGTGTTAACTGACCTGAATCCTCCACTCCCTCTCATGTCTTTGACGCCACATAATAAATTACAAACGGAAGAGCATATATTGTCAAGTCCAACGTCTTGATAACTTAGCTTTAAAACAACACAACTAATCAGTGGACCATTTCAGGGAAAATTAACAGGATATTAACAGTTAAATGCCTTCAGTCTGATCAATTAACTTACATATATATTACTTTGCTTTAAAAGGTAAATCAAATAAATTAACATCTGTGTTGTGCAACAAGGATTTTATATAAATCCTGCAAAAATGTAAAAAAAAGCCTTAATACCGAAGTCAACGACACATTTAACTAAACTTATATAGCAATACAGTGAACATCTATATGAGCACACATTTTTTTAAACAAATACTAAATTATGATGAATTGGGATCATTTTCTGGGATCATACAATTTGATATGTGCAATTAATCATGGCCAAAAAAAAAATGTCTATTTATTTCATATTATTGACTTTAGTATAGAGGAAATAAAAGTATGCAACTTGAAATGTGCTTGAAAGGTTACCAACAGATGTGGTGTATTATACGATTCATAAATGCTCAAACTAAGAAGTAGGCATTCTCACTTTTTTCATGCCCCACCAACGCATCCAAGTGAGTAATCATTAATTACTACAAATAGCTGTATTGGTAGCAACCGCACAATTTTAAAGAAACTGGGCTTCAGTGGCGCTTCTGTAATGAAACGCACATGTGCCAGTCATTTTAGACAGGAGGGCTTTGTACCCAGAGATTTGATGGGAGTCCATAAAAAGACTACTGCGTTTTCTGTGGTATCACTTTACCAAGATACAGGTGGACATGGTTGAGGACTGGACTGTGACAGCACGTGGCAAAGACAGGAATTTGTCCGATTTTTTTCTTCACTTTTCTCTGGATTCCCTCTCTGCATCTTGCTCCATAGTGGCACAATATTTTACAATGCAACAGACGTTTTTATACATGATGCTTCTCATAATCAACATAAGCTTCTGAGTCGTGTATTATACTCCAGAAGTATGACCACCTCTCTTTTTATTTATTTATTTTTTTAAACTATGCAAGTTTTCAGTACAAGATTTCTTGTTAAAATTTTGGCTGGGGCCTTTCCATGTAGCAGTTTCATGTACTTCTCGTATGTGCGTGGGTTTTCTCTGGGTGCTCCAGCTTCCTCCCACAGTCCAAACACATTAATCGTCCCCACACCCTTACATTTGGTTGAAATCACCAGCCAGCTGAATCTCTTCCTACAGTGTACCCCACTTCACACCTGACAATTGAAAAAGGTTCCAGTCTTCCTAAACTATAAAGTATTAAGAAAATATAGCGTAATAGATGAATAAATGACCAATGCTGTTTAATCCTTATCCTTTACTGGTGTCTTTGATGACTATTAGTCTATAATCATTAAGCTGTGATATGTCCTGTTTGCCTTTACTAATATTCTTAAACCCTTCAACTTCATAAGTCTGGTGCTGATCAATTTAATTTTATTTTAATATATGTAAGAGATGCAGAAATGATACCTAAAAAGCTCTTAATGCTATTACAATGATGCTGGGGCTGCAAACGAGAGGCATTATGCCCTTTATTCAAAAACTGAATTGAGGCGTTAAATTGTCTGACATGCTTTGGTCAAAATCCCACTTGATTACAGCACCACAGCTTTCTCACACAGCTCTCAAAACGCGTATATGAATTTTTGAAACAATACTTAAAAAAAAAAAAAAAAAAAAAAAAAAAGATACCGAAATACATGCTTCCAAGCATGACCATCATCTTTTTTCTCTCTCTAATATGACAATTTTTCACATTGTTCTCTTAAAATTTCAAAAATGGATCCTTTAAAAATGTTTACATCATCTCAATACTTTAGGAAGCTGACACGATTGTGGTTTCCACCATGTGGAGAACGAAATTATACAAGCAAGTCTGTTTTCAATTGTCACGACTGCATCGGTTTGAAATGTGTGATGAGCAGTCGTACAATTTGTACAACTTAGCTTCATAATCAAAATTACTGATTTTTTTTGTTTTTAGGTCAATATAGGTCATTTCCTATTAATAACCTCATATACTTTGGCATTATTTTTGAACTTCTGGTTGAGGTAAGATTTTCATCAATTAAAATAAAGATTACAAGAAAACTATAATTGTCAGCAACCTTCAAAAAGGTAAAATGATGCAAAGCTCTGCCACTGTCACCATCTACTGTGATTCTTTACTATAGAGTGAAGTCATTTTATGACATTCTTCCTCTATAAAATCCCACAACCGAAAATCAGTTACAGATTAGTTTTGTGAGGTGAGAAAAAAACAAAAACAAAAAAAACCCTCCACTACAGCAATCTTTTTACCATCTTTCCAATCCGTGATCCCTTTAACTTTATCCACTTTCGTCTTCTACTTCTCTTTTCATCTACTCATCTTCTCCCCCATTCTGCTCACAAATCATACAATCTATTGCTCATACCAAATTAGATTATACGAGGAGCCAGAAGACTACCACTCCTAAACACTAATGAAGTCTCTCTCACACACCTTAACCAACTCCAGAAATATAATTTCACTTCTATAAGATTTTACAATCTTGTAAATTTAGAGTGGTTGGAAGATGCAGTATATCATTGCGAGCAGATTACCCAGTAGGACCCATTACCATAGAAATGCATACAAAACTTGTTAACAACAAAAGGTTAACAGTCAGGCTGCTTCTGCTTTTGTTCATCCTGTCACTTCCAGTTTTCTATATCTACTTACTGGATTTTGTTTTTCAATACAGCTGAATAGACAATTTCAGAGCTATTGCAAAGTGTTTTCTGTTGTCAAAGTACTTAACAAGCATACAACAGTTTACAAACGCCAACAAGTTATCAAAGGCAAACAGCACATTTCTGAACTGCTTTACTGATATTATAGATTAAGTCATCTTTTCAATACTAGTATGTCATCTGACAAATTTTATATATGTATATATAAAATGGAAAGACAAAAAGGTCAGTATTGTCAGTTGTGTGATCAATATAATTCATAATGACGGATAGAGGAGGTATAGCAATAAAAGGTTGGCTTCTTAACATTTCTGCCACTCAGAACAGTCTGGGCTATGACAAATCTGCAGGTTTTAAAAAGTTCTTTTTTGTGTCCAAAATAAAGTCAAGTATCTTTTGATTATATTAAGTCTTGGCAGCGAAAAAACAGTTAAATAATTTGACACACTTTGTCTCATACAGTATTCCACATCCAGAGACAACTGGAGAGTCCTGTCTCAGTCTTAAAGACTCCCCGTTCCTCCTAACAGTTGATCCCATAGTGTTTGTCCATTATAAAAGGTGTGTTAAAGAAATGTTTACCAGCTTTACTGATGTCACTAAAGCAAGTACCACCTCAGTGTTGAAAGAATAGTTTAATAGTCATCACAACATCATAACTTCTGACAACAAAAACCAAAGCAACAGAGGCTGGCTATGTAGAAAATGGTATGAGCTACTATGCCGAATTTAGAAGCACCACTTAAATACACTTCTACACAAATAGATAAAGACTGTGCATGTAAACTGCATTTTGATGACAGTTTATTACTAAACACACAATTCAACGAAGCTACTTAAAACCAGTACTTTAGTATTTCAGTATATTCAGCTGACTGATTTGCAGATTCCAGAAATTTGGGGCTGCAGTATAACTTTTAGCCATGAAAGATGAGCCAAGAGAGACTACAGAGCACACATGAGCTTGTGTGACATTGCTCACAACTTTAGTTGTGGTGGTGCCAAAAACAAATCAGTGCAATATTTCCAAGTCACATCTAAAATTTTGTTTCACTGTTTCAAATAAACAACAGTGCAATATTTAATGCTCAGTATGAAGTTAATCGCCAAACTGAGGAGACAAACTAAGTCAGAAACAACAGATAGCCTTATAGTGCTTATCCTGCAATGGATCTCTAACAATAGGTGGTCTATAGTGTCTCTGTACAGTACGCTTGCCAGATTCAAGAAAAGTATTAGTATCAGTTAGGTTTTGCCGTCTTTAAATTTAAAAATGCAACAAAATGGCATTGAGTCATTTTTAAAGTGTGTTTTTATGCTTAATTTACTGCTTTAAAACAGTTGCTGCAAATAAAGCCTCGAGTTTGGTTTTAAGCCTTCTGCAAGTAGATAATCCTTCAAATCCTGTCCACAGTGGCGCCCAGTGACACCACAGCAACACTACAGTGCCCTGCACTGCATCATTAGGTGCCCAAGTTGCCTGACAAACTGAGAGAAAAGGGGAGAAAAAGTAATGTTTTAAAAAACACACAATATTGTACAGAACTGTGTACAGACAAGCCAATTGACATAGCTCTAACTACTTTCCCATATTTATCAGTGATACTGCCATTTGAGCCCTTACAAAAGCCATACCAATTTATATATTAAACTAAAACATCAGTCTTCAGTTTAATCAAATAGTTATATTATACCCGACCAAAAACAGCCATTTTTCCATACAATTACTGCTGTACTTTTCTGTCAATAATCTAGAATAAATCATCCTTACTCTATCTGGAAAACTGAGCACGTGTTTTTAAGGTTGCTAGATATGTTTAGATACACAAATGGCTTTCTGACCATTATCAGAATTAGAGGCATGTGGATTACTGATGCAGCAAAAAGTGATAATTCACAAAATGCTTGCCACAAATGTACACACAACACATTAATATTTAAACTTAAAATGTTCCAGCTGGTGTACAATGACAGGCTGACAATTTTGTTAAATTACTTACAAAAAATATACAAACTAAAACCATATTTAAACCACATAATTTCTCAATAAATCTCTCTCTCTCTCTCCAGTCCACTATAGTTATGTGCGGGTGTGAATAAAAATACATATCAAATCAGTTGTAAGTACACATCAACCTACAGGTCTTCCGCTTTGAATTTGCCATCGTATCACCCCCCGCCGCCGCCTTCAAACAGTATTACAACCCAGCAGCTCAAAGCCCACAAATGACAGTGTAAAGGCATGCCAAAATAATCTATGCTCAAGCTCCCTTTCCAAATGTGCATCTTTGAAGGCAGCGCAACAAGATGAGCAACCCACAGAGCAGCTTTGCTGCAAACAGAACAACAACGTTTAGTGTATTACTTCAGCAGTCTGTCCAGGAACACTACATGAGTGCAATCCTTCTGCCAGGACACCTTGGAAAGTGTCTCAGTGGCATGCAAGTCAGTTTTTGTGACTGAGTGTGAGCATCTGTGTGTTTGTACTGTAATACTGTCCTATGCTAAGAATGATTACCTTATCAAAAAGGTTGTATCAAAGGCCATTGTGTCAAAGTGCTCTGTCATATTGAACACCTGAAGGGAGAATCAATTATTAACCATTTCAGGGAATCGCTTTAAACATCACACCACTTTAGAGGGTTACACCAACCAAACTAACACTATCATTTCAGTAAAAGTGTAACTTTTAACATACAATGGCAGATACTGATAATCTCATCATTCAAATTTATCTGAGTGTATACATCTCCATACAAAAACCAAAATGTGACTCACAACTCTCCAGTAAGTGCATTGTTTCCTTCCATGGGGCTGACGTGATCATTAGATCATTGACATATCTGCTAATTGACCAAGTTGTTTTTATATTGACTATTGAAGAAATGGATCAGAATATTGCCCAACATGTTTACAAGCATGTTTGCTTACTTGACAACGTCCACACAACTTTAGCAACATGTCTGAACAACAGGATCTTTCGTGACAATAACCCTGGTTATCGACGTTTCGTTCTGTTTTGACAGTATGTGGTTCACGTAACAAGTAACTTGTAGCTGAACGTATAAAAAGATAACCGACTCGTTTACATTTAAGTTCTGGCCGAGTCGAAAACTAAGGCCTGTAAGTCATTTAACCAGTACTTTTCTGGCTGTATTTTAGATAATCTACTGATCCTGATAAACAAGCTGAAACAATAGCCACCCCTCCGATATGACAAAGAAGTAGGACGTCACAAAAGCAATATATGAAACAGTAAGACAAAGACAACTGTCTCAAACACATTTTTATTGTCTTTGAACCACTAGCCCGGAGGAGACGAGTTGGTCAAAACAGTTATCCCAGACGTCGTCGTGGTGACACAGATTTACAGCACTTCACCGATAAAACCGAACCCAGTGTCAACCCAGCATTACTGTACACCAGATCTCTTTCTTGAAAGTTTTAATCCACCACGAAGCGCATCGGCTGAACAGATCCTTCCTGAGCTAACCAGCGTGCTAACTTGGCAGCACAACTTACCTGAATAACACGACCGAGCTACGCGTAAAGAAAGCAAAAGTTTGGACGCGTAATTACCTTAGCGGCGGTAATCTCTACACGCAATCCCTTTGATAGGTCGACAGTCGATGGCAGGGGTTTGTTCGCAGTGTGAAGCTGCAGCTGAAGCGGGTCTGTGTGGTCCACTGCAGGTGACACGAGCGGACTAACGGCAGTCCACGTAGCTAGGCTAGCTCGGCAGCGGGCTAGCGCTAGCCTCCAGCTACTTTCTGTTATCAACCTCGTCCGCTGGCGGCCAAATGCCGCCGCTTTCGCGCCTGTCAGTTCTCCAAACACGGCCCAGTTGACTGCGGGCCTTGTTAGGACTCCCGGCGATCGTCCTCCCGCTATCTATTTAGAAGCGTCACACGCTTTTACGGTATGTTCTCGGAGGACACCAAAATAATCAGTGTCAAAACGGCGAGAGGAGGAAGGCCATCTTGTTGACAAGCAGCTGCACAGGGCGGGCAGCCAATAGCAGCGCAGAGTCGGTGCTGTGCCCATATATGGCGTCTGGTCGGCTCCCTCCCTCTGCTGCCCCCTGCTCCCACCGCACTCACACCGCACTGACCACATCGGAGCGTTGCAAAATCAGAAATTCACCGGTCAAAGACAGGTGTATATATAATATATATATATATAGATATATATATATATAGATATATATATATATAGATATATATATATATATATATATATATATATATATATATATATATATATATATATATATATATATATATATATATATATATATATGTATATATGTATATATATAAAATCTCATACCATGATCTCTCAATGTACTTTTAGTTCATCCCCACAGCTTCTTATATTGTTGTTCAATATTATGCTTTTTCTTTACAAACCTTTCCCCATACTGACAATGTTGAGATACATTTTCTCTTTTATTATTTATTTTAGATAAAGTTTTACATCCACTATTCTGTGGTGACCAAATTTGCCAACAGAGGTCATTAAAGTTTTATCCTATCCTCCAAAAACCTCTGAGTGCTTTTGAGAAAATCAAACTGCATTAGCTGTTCCAGCACTTTTGCATGGCTACCTTTATTTTATTTTGCCCTTGGATTGGTAGTGGATGAGAAATATATGTGTGTCACAGTAATAAGTGTGGATTTGGATTTTGGACTTTAAACAGACAAGAAAAAAGCTTAAGCTTTGAGCAACACTGCCAGCAGAGGGCCATGTGCCACTGCACAGTGTGTTCATCCTGTATGTCAGTAAGTACTAGTAAACAGTATTTTCTCTCACAGGTATAATAGGTGCATGTGCATACACATGCACAGTATACATTTGCATGTACTCTATTGCAGTATACCCAGATTTCTATTTTATTAGATGCTAATAAATTCAGAGGCAAAGGAAAATCTGCAGTAATATGATGGACAACAAGACAAAGAAGAATCCTACTATCCATTCAAATACTTACATTCTGAGAAGTGACTTGATATTCTTCTTCTTGTGTCCAATTGTTAGGTCAGTTTGTCTTTGTTAATCTTTTCAGTTATGCATTTGTTCCTTTGTTAAATTACTAAATTCAGTTTAATGTAGTTCTTTAGAGTTGTTTAGTTTTTTCCCCCCCTAAACTTCGAATGCTGTTGCCACAGCAAGCATATCTGTTTGGTAATGAACTCCAAAAGCACAAGTTTAAATGCTAGATAACAAATTTCCTCATGCTTTCTGGATTTCATGTTGAGTTTGATCCTCAAATTTTGTCATAACTGCTTCACAGAGCCCAAACAGAAACAAAGCTATCACAGTGGTTCTTTGAGCACAGGCTTGTAGTTGGTAATTGTATTAAAGCCATTATAAACTCCCTTAAAAATAAATCACAAATGCTTTACAATGGTTTAATGCTACAAAGCTTTCCATGCAGAAACAACAAAGATGTTATACTCAGCACCCAGCAAATATGTTTTTTTATTTTGTGAATCGTTCACGTCACTCAAGGACACTGTATTCACAAATGCTATCATGTCACAAAGTTTCACAAGTTTCCATATGAAACCACACGAATAATGTCACTCACTCCTTTTTAGTTTGATTTATTTAGAGATATCAGGTATCAGTCTTCTCCCCAGACTGTTACAAAAAAACCCCTCTAAAATCTCTAAAATAAATGTCTTACCACTCAAAGAATAATGTTTATTAGGGTTTCAGTGACACAAAATGCACCCCTTGGCTGCACTGATGACTCGTCCATTGTCACAAGGACCTCCCGATAAATCAGCCCCGTGGAGAGAACCAACTGGGAAACGTTTCAAGCCGTCCCTTACTGTGCCTGTTGTGTGGAGTCAGAGATGCCTGTGATATCACATAAAAATAAAGCTTCAGAACCAGAAGTCTAAGAAACCACAGCATATCAATCATTGGACAAACAATAACATCTAGAGTGTTAACTCCATAACATGAAAGCTTTCTCCTGCTGCAAGTGCAACCGATGAGGATTCTGACGTTCTTAATTAGTAGAAGATTCAAAGCCTATTATATGCTTGAACAAGTGTAGGCTGAATTACAGAAGTGAAGTCTCAATGTGCTAAATGCATTGATAACAATTTCTATGCAGACTGACGGGAAACAAGTGGATATAAACCAAACTGTGAAGAGATTTAATAAAATGTAGTACTGGCATAACTACAGAATACAGATAATGACCAAGGATGTAACTTTATTAAGCTAAAGAAAATATTTGATAGCCACATCTGAACATCATTTAAAAAGTCTTGAAGAGATGTTATCTGTTTAATGGTGAAGGAGTCAAAAAACAAAAAATAAGGATGAAAAGTATCAACATAAAATTAAAAGCAACATTTTACCTGTAGATTATATGTTTAAGTGGTAGCATGTATATGTAGAAAATGAGGGGACCAGGGTTTAACCCCTGAGGTACTTCGTGGAATAATGATGTACAGTTACTCGTTGCAGTGGACAGAAACCTTGTAGTGGAGCTATAAAATAGACCAGTATAATAGTGACAGAAATGCCAATGCATTTAATAATGTGATATATATGTATTGAAAGATCTACAGTGTCAAAATAGACTCTAAGTTCTGGAAAGATTAAAACTGAAGAAAGAAGATAGATTATAAAACAGGATCATTAAGCCTTTTAAGTAACTATTTTTTAAGACACTGAAAAAAATCAAAGTTTGCACAGAAGATGTAAATTATTTATGTAAAAGGATTAAATTATTTTGAGGAATGCTTAAAATTTTGCAGATTTGAATAATTAGAATAAAATACACGCTAGAGTAAAACTGCTGTTTCAGAAAAAGGACTTGATTACAAGGCTTCAGGGCTGGGTGGGTAGAATATTAGCAGAGCTGAGCAGAGATGCAGACATCATATTTTAAACAACTTTAGCTATACGGTTGGCTGAGACAAGCTGTAACCAGTTTGGGTATTATAGAAAATAGGGATCTTTTAATTTGATCAGAATTAAAAACAAACAAACAAAAACAAAAAGGCCAGAGCTTCTCTACACAAGTCTGTCCAAGGTCATCATGACGTAGGAAGTCAACGCGACTAGTCTCTAGTCCTTGGAGCCACTGGGACGCAATGTCTAGGAACAAGGCAGGATATTGTCCACAGCACAGGGGCCCTAAGACGACTCCAGCTCACACTGAAGACATGGTGAAGTACTCCACTAGCTGCATGCATGAGCACCCTGGGACTTGGTTTGCAGAGTGCTATATGCTTGAGGACAAGAAGAGGAGGTGTGACAGGGCTACCAAAGGAGGATAGAAACATGTGGGGAGAAGAAGAGGGTAGGGAGGAGACAGGTGTAGGGTTGATGGTGGTGTTGTGTCCCCCAGGCATGGCAGTGGAGTCCAGGGACCCCTATTAATTAAACTACATGTGGTCTGTGGATTGCCAAATAAATAAATAAATTAATTAATTAATTCATTAATACAAAGTTGGACACACTCACACAATACTGTGTATACAAAAATGTTGATAATCCACTGACAACACCATCTCCACTGCCCTCCACACAGCCCTCACACATATGGACACCAGAAACGCTTATGTTAGAATGCTTTTCATCGACTTCAGTTCAGCATTCAACACCATCATCCCCCAGCAGCTCGTTCACAAACTGGACCAGCTGGGCATCAACACCTCGCTGTGCAACTGGCTGTTGGACTTCCTGACTGGGAGACCACAGGCAGTACGGGTCGGCGGCAACACATCCAGCACCATCACACTGAAGACAGGGGCCCCCCAGGGATGTATGCTGAGCCCCCTCCCCTTCACCCTGCTGACCCACGACTGCACACCGATGCACAGCTCCAACCTCTTCATAAAGTTTGCGGACGACACGACTGTGGTGGGTCTCATCAACAACAACGATGAGTCAAACTACAGGAGCGAAGTGAGCCGCCTGGCTGAGTGGTGCAGCGACAACAATCTCTCCCTGAACGTGGAGAAGACCAAGGAGATTGTTGCTGACTTCAGGAGACAACACACCCAGCATGCTCCTCTGAACATCAACGGTGCTGCTGTGGAGAGGGTGAGCAGCACCAAGTTCCTGGGTGTCCACATCTCAGAGGACGTCTCCTGGACTGTTAACACTGCATCACTCGCCAAGAAGGCACAGCAGCGTCTCTACTTCCTCCGAAAACTGCGAAGAGCCAGACCCCCGGCTCCCATCAGGTACACTTTCTACAGAGGCACCATCGAGAGCATCCTGACCAGCTGCATCACCGTGTGGTACAGATCCTGCACCACAACCAGTCGCAAGTCTCTCCAACGTGTAGTGAGAGCAGCTGAGAAGATCGTTGGTGTCTCCCTCCCCTCACTTCAGGACATTTACAGAAGCCGTCTGACTCGCAAAGCCCTCAGCATCGTGAGAGACCCCACCCACCCGTCACACAGCCTCTTCAGTCTGCTGCCATCAGGAAGGAGGCTGCGGACCCTGCAGGCCAGAACCAGGCGACTGAGGGACAGTTTCATCCAGCGGGCCGTCAGGACGCTGAACACTCTCCCTGCTCTTCCTTCGTTTCCCTCCCTGCTCCCCTCTCGTTCACTCTGACCTCTGTATCTGCACCAGGCACTTTTATCAGAACTGGACCACCTTCTTTGCACCAGGTCACTTTACCCAGACCGATAAGATGAACACCTGCAGGACTATCACACACCTTTTAAAAACTGTTGTACATTTCACCATCGTTATTACAATGCAGTTCATCATAACAATAATGTCTATCATCAAACTGACATTTCATTGTTTTTACTGTAATTTTTTTGCCTTTGGCTCTTGAACCCAACATCATGCTATAACCTGTTTCTTTTTAAATTGCACTTTGTGTTTAAAATGTATTTATTGTGTAGCACCGAGGGTTTGAGAGTAACGTAATTTTGATTCTCTGTATTTATCTCACATGTGGTAGAATTGACAATAAACTTGACTTTGACTTTGACTGTAAAAATGTCAGTACGTGTACATATTCTGTTCAACAACCAGTTTTCCAAGTAACTGGAACATTGTCAGCTCTCCTCCTGCCTCCACAAGATGAAATGTTTAAATTGTCCACTGGCATAAAGCCTCAAACTGTCCTGTCCTCTGTAGGGGGTCAGACAATGAGGTCCGGCTAACAGGACCAGGTTTTCTACCAGAACACCCCAGTTTTCTTTTTTCTATTAGGCGTGTTATGGCATTCACCGTGTCTGGTGAAAGTAACACCGCAACCTTCCGGCCTCATTTTCCCCTTTAATTCAACACGACTGAAGTGTTGACAAAGCTGAAGTTCAAATTCTGTCAGTCCAAACGCAACGTGTTTATGCAGGTTAGGTTTTGGCATATTATGGTTCCAACCAATAATTTGTAGGCACACAGTTGTAGAAAAAAAAAAAAGAACAAAAAGACTGATAGAGAGACTGTAACCGGGTTGCTAGGCAACGTGATGTAAATAGTAATTTGCATACTTTGGAAGTAACATCAGAAGCCAACATTCACAACATCACGCTGCCTATGACATCAGAAGTCTACATTCTACATTCTGTTGTCACTTGTGATGTCACTGAAAGATCAAGTATATAACTAAATGTTGACAAACTGTGTTGAGTTCAGTACAAACTCAGAGCAAGACTCAGCAGACATTAGTGGAGTTTACGACATTAGTCAAGTTATTACCTTCAATTTCTTTCAAAATGAGGATGAATAAGGATTCCATGCAGAGCAATAACACCGACCGTACTACAAATCAGGAAGAAGAGTGCAGTTCAGGCGCCACACATACAAGTGGAGTGGAAAGCAGCATGAAAAACACATCTAAAAGAAGCTGCAGCCCCAACAATCAGCCCCACATAAAGAGGAGGAGGCTTTCTGAGGTGTGTGAACCCTCTACAAGCAACGACACTGATGAAAACATGACAAGAGTGGCAAAGAGGAAAGCCGATGAATATGAAGAAAGACCAGAGAAACGACCCAAGTGTATTGATCTTATGATACAGATGTTGAACGAAACGCTGTTGGCCCTCTCAGACGACGCTGGTGCAAGTTGCAGCAGCAATTTAGAAGATCACGCTCTGTCTGAGGGGGATATAAGGACGAAAAATGCCAAGAGAAAGGCAGATGATGCAGAAGAAACACCAAGGAAGAAGAAGACAGAAACCAAACAGTACAGAAAACTTACACAAAGAGAGGAATTTCAGGCCAAATATGAGCAAACGGGTCTGCTCGGGCAAGAAGGCTGTGGGTCTGTGTTTGCTGGGTACCGGAAGTCAGATCATTTACAGGTGGCTATCAAACACATTCAAAGTGACAAAGTGTTGTGCAAAGAGAAAGACAAGGATGGCAAGGAGGTTTCTTCAGAGGTGGCTGTAATGTTGAAGCTCCAGGAAGAAAGTTCAGGTTCAGCGGGACAGTCAGCACCTGTGTCCCTGCTGGACTGGTATGATCTGGGTGAGGAGCTGATTCTAGTTCTGGAGAGACCAATGCCTGCAGAGGATCTCTTCAGCTACATTGTGAAAAAGAATTCGCTGGAGGAGGATGAGGCCAAAATGATATTAAAACAGCTGCTGGATGCAGCAGTACATCTGCAGGAAAATCAAATCTGCCACAGAGACATCAAACCAGAGAACATCCTGATCCAGACTGGTTCAGATGTCCCCAGAGTTCGCCTCATAGACTTTGGATTGAGTTGCTTCTACACACAACAATCTCAGTATACCGTCCACTGCGTCACCAGGACTGGTGCCGCATTAGACTCCAGTCCTCATGTCCCTCCAGAGTGGCTGTGTGGTTTTGGATACACCGCTGGACCTACAACAACATGGCAGATGGGAGTGGTCCTCTATGAAGCTCTGCACAACGCACGCTTCTCAACCTTGCAATACCTCTCAGAGACTCTCCCAGTCAGAAATGGTCTGTCTGCAGACTGTGAAGATTTCCTGCTCATGTGTCTCAGTCCAAGTGCCAGAGAGCGTCCCAGCCTGCAGGAGCTTCAGCATCACCCGTGGTTGATGTAACACAGATGCTCAACACTGACACGCCAGTTGCAGGTTCCAGGCTCCCAATGACTGAACTTCTCACACAGGAGAGTCCAGCCTGATGGTGGAAACTCATCCATTTTCTTTTTTCTGAGTTTGTTGAATAAAAAAGAACATAAAAACAGACCTCTGGAGTGCATGTGTTCTGTAGTCACCATTGATTCATGCAGCAGTACTGTGTGCGCTCCCCGTCTGTGCACAACTCATGAACTCATACATGGATTCCTGTCAAAGGCAAAAGTGGCTTGTTTTGAACACATGTCAGATGACAATAGAGTAAAAACTCATCATGGCTTTTCTCAACTGTGAAAATCTGTAATCCATATTCAATACTGATATGAGTCTGTATGAGCTACATTCTGAGTTGTCTTTACCTGGTTTGGGGATTACTGAAATTATAGCTTGTCTCCAGGAAAGTGGCATTTCCCCGCCTCTAAGGACATCATTAGAGCCTCTTTAAAGTACTGGTACGAGGAGTTTTGAGACGGTTTTATACCATGTTGCTGGATGTCCATCAGCTCCCGGCATTTTTCCTGTTTTCAGTGTTGATATGGCTTTATTTATTTCTCATCCGTTATCTCTCAGGTCATAATTTTATTCTGCACCACTCCTACCGATGGTAGAGACAATAAAAAAATCTGTTACAGCTACTTATTCAGCAGCCTGGGGTTGTAAGTATAGGATCTTATAATAAGTTTCAAATAAGCACTGAATATCTTTCACTTCATGAAACATCTTATCAGTCTGTGGGTCTTTATTTTGCAAATAAATCTCTGTGTCAATTGTTTGCGTTTCCTCCTCACAAGCACTTTTTGAGATTTTGGGCATTTTCATAAAAACTTACCTGATGTATTTAACTCTTTTCTCCAGTTCACTTTCATATATGTTATTCAGAGTTTGTTTTGTATGTCTGATTTGGTTTAAGACATCAATGTCATTATACTTCATATGTCTGGTTTCCAGGTATGTTAGTTTTTAGTCACATCATTCATTTACTTCTCCTTTTCTTTCTTTGTATGAGCTCACTACACTAATTTAACTTTGCCCCTATTAACAGCCGTGGCTGCATCCCATAATTTACTGGGAGACACTGTCTCATTACGCAACACGCATAGTGAACATGCATGACTTCCATTTTCAAAGTATAAAACCATTTCTAATTGGGGAGCGTAATCCTTTAACCTTGAAGATGCCCTTCCTTGTGGACCACATTCTCTGTGACAGGTTAAAACATCAGAGCAGTGCACGTAGAGAAGTAAACAAATAAACGTCGGTTCCCAGACATGCAATCAGTTAAGCTGGAAAATGTGCACAGTAACAACGTAAACCTGAATATTATTAGTAACAACTCTCATGAAGCCACTTTGTGTCAGAGTTTTCAAACTGTGGGTTGATGCGGTGTCAACAGTCCAGGAGACGTCCTCTGAGATGTGGACACCCAGGAACTTGGTGCTGCTCACCCTCTCCACAGCAGCACCGTTGATGGTCAGAGGAGCATGCTGGGTGTGTCGTCTCCTGAAGTCAGCAACAAAAAGAGGAGTCCTTTTTGTTTCAAAAGAGCACATGGTTGGATTAATTCAGGAACAAGAAAACAGGTTTATTTGAATAATATTTTGTTCTTTCATTCAACATTTCAAAATTAATAGTTTATTATACATTTTGCTTTTTTTTAGAGGCAACAGTCACATGGTATCTCCCACCAGCAATTTTAACCGTTTATCGGGCAAGTGACGACTTTTGATCACTTCTGCTGACCTCCTAAATGATGTCATGGCAACTATACTTTAAAAACACATTTTTATTTAGAGACACTTTCTGATTGGTATTTCTTATTATTAATTTTCACCCAAATCAGGTAGCTTAAACCCTTTATAAACTCTTCCTTCCTCTGGAAACTGCTGTCTAATGGCAGACACAACACCAGCAGGAAAAGGGTTTTCTGATGAACCTGCCTAGAAAGCCGTATGTCCATCAGACAATCTGCATTTAAGCAGAGTAGCGGTAATACCTGAAGATAAGGACAAAATACCAATCTTTATAGTTTAATGCTAACGGTAACATAATGAGTGCTTTTTATTTTTATATTTGTAATTCTGTACGTCTCCATGGCTGGTTATCCCTTCGTTCCAGCTTGGGTCCTCTACCACAGGCCTTGGAGTGTCAGGGTTCTGCACAGTATCTTAGCAGTTCCAGAGGTGTGCTCTTCTGCATTGAGACGTCTAATGTTATTAGACTATTTCTGACTTACCATTTCTTCCAACATCGATAAAGAAGATGCCTCTTTTTGAAAACCCCACAATCAACTCAACTCTGAAAGCCTGGTGGAAGACAATAAAGATTACAAAGTCTTCCTTAACACCTTGTCACTTAACTCCAATCTGGCACAATCCTGACTTTCTGATATCCAAGAAACCTATTTATTTCCCATCATGGCAACAGAAAGGTATCACTCATCTCCATCATCTCTTCACTGACGGCCACTTTATATCATTTGATTCGTTAGCTCAGAGATTTGGTATTGAAAAACAACAGTTTCTACATTATCAACAACTAAAATCTGCAATCAAATCAAAAGTAGAGATCAACTGTGACTTACTAGAACCTTCACTATTTATTGAAGAAGTAAGAAAAATCACAAAGGCCCAAAAACTGGTTTCTAGAATCTATAAACTTATATCCAGTAACGACACGGAACTAGCCCTCCCAATAACCAAATGGAATAACGACCTAACAACCACTCTCAACCCCGACCTTTGGACAGACATCTGTAATAATATATTCTCTATGACAAAAAACACAAATCTACGACTTATTCAGTATAAAGTAATACACAGGACTCACATCACACAGCGGACAATGTTTAAAATGGGTCTAGTCAACACAGATATCTGCCCCCAGTGCACCCTGGGTAACACAGATGATTATTATCATGCCACATGGTCCTGCCTTCCTGTCTATGGCTTCTGGTCAACAGTGACAGAAAAACTATCAACGATTTTAAGTTGCAGAGTCCCTTTATCTCTGTCATTATGTTTACTGGGTAACTTTCAAGAACTCGACAATTTCCCAATTAAATATAGAAATCCAGTTCTAATTTCTCTAACTATTGCCAAGAAAGCAATTCTCCTTAACTGGAAATCTAAAACCTGTTTACACATCAGTCACTGGATAAACCTCATAATAGAATACATATCACTAGAAAAAATAACATTTACTAATAAAAGCAAATTAGCAGCTTTTACTGATACTTGGAAACCTTTTCTAGCTCATTTTAAAATAAAATGAAATACTGGGCCTGGATCTCTGCACATTCCATTATACATTCCATTATATATTATATTTTACAGAACAGCTTTACGATCTATTCTATTCCGAGGGGGGGGGGGACTGGCCTGGGGTTGGTTCTGGGGCCGGGCTGTGGTGGCCTCCGGGCACCTCGGGTTGCTGTCGCTCTTTTGGGGGGGGGCCCCGGGGAGCTGGGACCGGCGGGGGTGTCCTGGTGGTCGTCGCGGCTCCCTGCCTGGACTGCTACCCCTCGAGCTATCCTGTGGATCCCTGGGCTGCGACCCCTGTGGCTGCATGGGGCTCTGCCCTTGTCTTGCTGGTGGGACGGGGGGGAGGAGTACCAACAACTCCCCCCTCCCCTTCCCAGGCTAAGCTCCTGCCAATCCTTTTTTTAAATACACATCACTAGACAAGAGCACAACCACACAGGGGCACTTGTCACCTCACTACATCCAGACACAGGACCGGAGGTGCCGAGCTTGGTTGGGGGCACATAAGGGACGAGAGGTGGCGGGGCAGGAGTGCACTGTCACCTCTCCATACCATCCCCTACGGTCGAGAGGCGGCAGGGCAGGAGTGCGCTGCCGCCTCTCCATACCTCCCCCAACTCGTGCCCTTCTTTTAATGCACCTTAGCACACCTTATCTGCACTTAGTTTACATGCACAGGTTTGGTAGCACACACTCACTGTGTCCGATCTGGAACCCGGAACACAGCCTAAACCTAAACCACGTTCACACACGGGTAGGGTGTAGGTCCAAGGATCTGGCGCTAGCTGGCCTGGGAGGGGGTAGAAAAGACATCTGGGGCTGCCATGGGTTAACCAGCGCTCCCCTGTCTCGCCCGCCGGGCAGAGCCCAGATCTGGTGGGAGGAGGGCCGCTGGGGCTCGGCCTAGGGGCTCATCGGGGCTGGTTTGGGGGGCGGGGGGCTGGGGGGGGGGGCGCTGTGGCGGACGGCCTGGGGGGCTTCTGCCGGCCTGGCCTCTCTGGGCTCTCCCTCCGGGAGGGGCGGTGGCCCGGGCTGCTGGGGGGCCGGCGCGGGGCGGCCCTGGACTCCGTCCTGCGGGTCTGTCTCCTCCGCTCGGCTTCCTGCTGTCGGGGTGGGGTGGGTGGGACCCGCCCCTCTTCCCGGACCGAGTGGCGGGGAGGATGATTGGGGTGGGGGGGTCCACGGCTCCACCCATTACTCGCTCTCGTGGCTGCTGGCATGTATCGATCCGGCTGACCGGTCCGCCTGTGGCTCCTGAGCTGCTTTCCCGCTCTGCCGTCATGGACAACGTAGGCGGCCCTCGGCTGGGCGTCCTGTGACCTGCTGGGGCTGGACCGGTATATGGTAACTGAGGGGGGGGATTTCGTACACCTGGGGAGGGCTGCTGCACTGCACTGACCCAACACACCGGCACCAGCGGTGGTCCAACTTGAAATGTGATTGTATCATGAGCAGCTGTCCAGCTGGTGTGGAAGGTCAACATCACTGCCAGCTGTGGTTCTTTAACTCTGAATCTCTCAGCTCCTGATCATCTTGGGGTGTTACACCCAACACAACAACATGCACTCACCCACACTACACTACACACACACACACACACACACACACATCACTGAATCATCATAAATAACACAACATCCACCACTACCCTCCGCTCCTTTCTCTTTGCACTTTGCTGTTTGTGTTTGTTGGTCCTCTTTGACAGAGTTCAGGATTAGTGGAGTTGAATAATGGGCTGTTGAGAGGATTGGTGTGGGACACTATCACCTTCACTTTCACTTATGCACGGGGGATAATTATTTAAAAAAAAAAAAAAAAAAAAAAACAAAAAAAACAAAACCCTTGATTACAGATTAAAATGCATATATATATATTCCTTTGGTTCTTACCAATTTGGTATCAACCAATAATATATGTGCAAACATGGGGGAAAAAAAAAAAAAAAAAAAAAAAAAAAAGAGACGTCTAATGTATCTCCAGGTATCTGTTTGAGCCACTCTTCCAGTTTGGGGGTCATTGCCCTGACGCTCCAGTGACCACAGGCGCTACTATTGTCTTCACCTTCCAGGCTTTTTAAATGCTTTTTTTTAACCCTTGGTATTTCTCTAGATTTGTTCCTTCTTTCCTGACGTTTCCATCATTTGGGATAGTTACATCACCCCAACGGCTTGTTGTCCAGACCTGGTGTTGTCCAGGTCATATTCTGCACACATGTTTCTTTACACTATCCAGGCTACTTTGTTGTGGCGTTCCATGTATTCTAAGCACATTTGTGAGGTCACACTGATGTTGGACCAGAAGGTCTGGCTCTTAGTCTCCACTCTAATTCATCCCAAAGGTGTTCTGTCGGGTTGAGGTCAGGACTGTGTGCAGGTCAGTCAGATTCATCCACACCAGACTCTGTCATCCAGGTCTTTATGGACCTGCTTTGTGCACTGGTGCACAGTCATGTTGGAAGAGGAAGGAGCCAGCTCCAAACTGTTCCCACAAAGTTGGGAGCATGGAATTGTCCAAAATGTCTTGGTGTTCAGAGTTCCTTTCACTGGCACTAAGGGGCCAAGCCCAGCTCCTGAAGAACACCCCCACACCATAATCCCCCCTCCACCAAACTTTACACTTGGCACAATGCAGTCAGACAAGTACTGTTGTCCTGGCAACCGCCAAACCCAGACTCATCCATCAGATTGCCAGATAAAGAAGCAACATACGTCACTCCAGAGAACGTGTCTCCACTGCTCTGGAGTCCAGTGGTGGCATGTTTTCCACCACTGCATCTGACGCTTTGCATTACACCTGGTTTGGATGCAGCTGCTCGGTCATGGAAACCCATTCATGAAACTCTCTGTGCACTGTTCTTGAATTAATCTGAAGGCCACATGAAGTTTGGAGGTCTGTAGTGATTGACTCTGCAGAAAGTTGGAGACCTCTTGGCACTATGCACCTCAGCATCTGCTGACCCCGCTCCGTCAGTATACGTGGCCTACCACGTTCAAAAACACTTCCATGTTTTTTTAGCCCGCCGTTTCAGCAACAGCAGGGACACACGGAGCCTGTGGCGATGGATTCAGACCATTACGCACTACACGCCTCCCCCGCAGACCTGTGAGAGCAGCACATCCCTGCTCAATGAGCTGAACACCTTCTTCTCCCGCTTCGAGGCACACAACACCATCGCCGCACAGAAAGCACCACCCCCTCCCGGCAACCAGGTGCTGACGCTGTCACCGGACAGTGTGAGGAGATCCCTCAGCAGGATCAACCCTCGCAAAGCTCCGGGTCCTGACAACATATCTGGTCGTGTACTGACTGAAGTCACGGAGGTCTTCACAGACATCTTTAACATGTCACTGAGTCAGGCGGTGGTTCCTAAGTGCTTCAAAGCCACCAACATCCTTCCAGTCCCAAAACGGTCATCTCCCTCCTGCTCCAACGACTACCATCCAGTTGCACTGACTCCCATCATCATGAAGTGCTTTGAACGGCTAGTCATGCATCATATCAAGGCTGCCCCCCCTCTCTGGACCCCTACCAGTTTGCATATCGCTCCAACCGGTCCACTGATGACTCCATCTCCACTGCCCTCCACACAGCCCTCACACATATGGACACTAGAATTGATTATGTAAGAATGCTCTTCATCGACTTCAGTTCAGCATTCAACACTATCCTCCCCCAGCAGCTCGTTCAGTCCATCCAGCACCATCATACTGAACACAGGGCCCCCCCCCCCAGGTGTGCTGAGCCCCCTCCTCTTCACCCTGCTGACCCACGACTGCACACCAATGCACAGCTCCAAGATTTTAGATTTGCACTTTGCACGTGTTTGGAGTAATGTATTTATTGTGTAGCACAGAGGGTTTGAGAGTAATGCAGCACTGACAATAAACGTGACTTTTAATAATAAAAATAAATAACCAGACTCATGTGGTGTTCTCCTGTGTTGTTTTGTTGCTGTTCAGTATCCTTTCATTTCTTGTTTATGTGGGTTTCAGAAAGAAAACGTGTTAAAACAAAAATAATTCCTGGCTGTTCAAAATCAAATTGCTTTGCTCTTGTTAGGTTTTGTTTAATGAGAATTTCACAAACTAAATTGTATTAATTGTATGATTTTACACAGTCAAGAAGAATGGGTCGTAAGCAACTCATTACATTGTTACTCATCATCAGCTGCTGTGGACTTTGTTATCTTTAAACTCTATGCAAGCTATTTTCTCTCAAGATTAATTAGGATTAGGGTGACATTTACTGTACTAAAATGATTTGTGGTATAATAGGGCACACATTTAGCTAATAAAATATATGAAAACTTATTCACTTAGACCAATAAAGCGGATAATGGTCAGACAGCAACATGCAGACAAATGATACAGAAAAAAACAAAACAAAACCTTCTAAAGCAGCTCATTTCTGTAAGTGAAAAACGCAACAAATGCCAGCCTGTGATCTGTAAACCTGAATCTCTCTTGGATAACAGGAGCACGCAAACACGTGCATGCAGGAGGCCCTCTGGACTACAACACTCCTCGAGGCTCATTGGATTCTTGTTCCACTGTCGGCCCGCCTTTTTCTAACTGTGATTGGACAAACAGTCCCGATGTACTGCCGTTGGTTAACAGAACCTACCCGTAATGTGGTCGCCTAAGCCCTGCCCTTCTACAACGTGATTGGGTGTTACTCGAGTCAGTCAAAGTTTAACTTCCGGGTGTGAATTCGTAGAGCAGTTCGCTCAGAGCTGCAAAAGGACGAACTCCGAGAAACGGCTTTGTGATACTTCTTCGATAAAAGTAAGCGCACTTATTTGTTAGGAACATTGTTGAAACGAGTTGTCACGTAGAGGTTTAAACGTGAAGCTTTCTGCGTGCTGGATATTTTATTGTTTTATTTTTTTTAGCCTCGCTCAGCTGCTGCACGTTGTTGTTGACATCAGCTGAGATTCAGCTTGAATCATCCAGAGCTGCATGTCGAGGTAGTTAACGTGTCTGTGGCGACGGCGGTTACAATCCGTCAGTAGATTTGTTTTTCATAGGGATTGTTTTTAATCTCACACAGTCAAACACGTGGTTATGACACAGCCAGATACACCCAAGGTTAAACCCATCAACCATGGAAACGCAGCTCTTATAAAACCGATATTTATATAATGAATTTTAGCGGTTCATTTCCTTCTCAATATACATTTTTTTTTGTTTTAAAATGCGCGTTTTGTGTGTTTTGTAACAATAGGCACTTCTGGCACGTTTTCAAAATGCTCACTTGCATAATGCTGCACCATCTGATTGTTTTGATGTCATGTCCCTCTGTGTTTACAGTGATGCTGTCAGAGGTCCTGCAGGTGCTCCGTGGGGCTGGAAAAGTGGGCTCTGCACTAGTCGCCACCCAGGGAGAACAACTCCGAATAATGGCCTGCAACTCCTCTCTAAGTGCAGGAGTCAAAGCTGCTCAGGATGTTGTAGAAGGACTGGCGGCCTCTGTTTTTGGAGGCACCAATCAGGTGAATTAATTGATAGATGCAAATGAAAATAAAGTAACGGTTGAATAAAATCTTTTGACATACATAACTGGTTGGATAAATGCCTGATCCGCCTGTGCTGCGTGCTTTGTGTTGCAGCAAGCATTAAAGGAGGATGTGTTTCCGGATGCTGAGGGCTGGGAAGATATGGACCCTGATGAAGCAGCCAAGTGGGCTGTAGGGTCTGAATTCCCTCCTAATGTCATGGAGCAAAGCCAGACAGAAGGTGGACCTTCAGCCGGGATGCATACAGGTACCATCACATTAAGCTTGTTGATGGTAATATTACCAAGGAAAAAAAAAAAATCATAATTTTCTTTTTTTCTTTCATACTCCAATAAATGTTTCACTGGGTGATGAGGTTGAACTCCAGCCAGAGTCTTCAAATTATCTTAAGGAAATAATCAAGGTGTACCTTGGCAGGGAAGACAGAAGGATATATATATATATATATATATATATATATATATATATATATATATATATATATATATATATATATATATATATATATATATATATATGGGAAAGGGGGAAAAAGCAGTGACAAACCATTAAATATTACACAAAAGTAAAATATGTTGCAGGCTGCTCCTCATTATTCTTCTAACTAACCATCATTCCATATCAACATACGTGGATCACAGGTGTCATATGTCATAAAGCAAATGCATTTATTTACTCCACCTGGTAAAGGTACTAGCTCATTCGTTGTATTTTTCACTGTTGTTAATGAGTTGTAATATATATATATATATATATATATATATATATATATATATATATATATATATATATATATATATATATATATATATATATATATATATATATTTCAACAATATCTTATGCCTAAAAATGTGGTCTGAATGCTTTGTCGTAAATGTGTTGTTATTTGTGAGTTGATAGGACGTCCCTTCCCAGTATTTGCCTTGAGTGCCTTTTATGCATTTGTTTTAACTTTGCAAATGACTTCAGAGAAGAGACATTGCATGAAAAAAATGAGATAAATTGGTGAACAGGCTAACAGAGTGTTATCTTAAGATGCTGTTACTACACACGTCATATTTCACACACCATTTTAAATTTCTTCAGAATTTAAGTTGAAAGGAGCCGTCCTGTTGCCGACTGTTGAGAGGTCTGACTTTTAATTGAATACTCATTAAAGTAATCAGGTAGTACACTTTTATATAGGATCAGACAGGGACATCGATTGCTGCAGACACAATCATGATACCCTTGACTAGTCTGCCTTTGTGCCTTACAGACAGAATCTATGTGCAGCACTCCCACCTTGTACAGCCTCAGAGAACGGCAATTTTATAGGTGTGACATCATTAGAAGATACTTATTTTCCTGATCTTGATGTTCAGTAAAACATCTCTGTTTTAGGGGGTTATCCTAATCCAGGGTCTGCAGCTGGAGGGGCAGGCTGGCAGGGACAGAGTTCTCGTCTCCTGCACACCGCCGCCAGCCTGCAATGGTACTATTATCAGACGAGGACTGTCCACAACACTGTGGTGGCCAAACTCACGCCAGAGGACATCAAAAAAGCCAGGGAGGCAAAGCAGGCCCTGGTGAAACCAGTCAGACAAAAGGTTGGTTTAAGGACTCCACTTACAGGCAACGTACAGTAAAGATAATAAGTGTTTATTGTTTAGAGTTGTAGTAGGGCACTTCATTTTACTTGATCCTGACACTTGAAGGCTAATGCTTAAGAGAATCTAAAGAGGTGATGATTTTACTTCCATTAGGTCATATAATATGTGAGGTCAATGGTTTAAAAGCATTACATCATTGCAACTAGTTTTGGAGGTGAAGTATTTATCTAAAAACAAAAACACACTAAGTAATTTTCTTAGTTCCCAGAATGTATTTTAGAAATATGTTTCTATGTTCAGACTATAATGACATTTATATATTTATTAAATTTACTCAGTGATGGACACATTTCTGTTTCTTAAACTCATGTGGTCACATTTTATAATCGTTTTTGTAGTAGGGCAAGAAATGTCAACTCGCATCTGTTAATGTACAAGTGATATTTGTGTTTTATTCATTTTGTGTAGCTGAGTGACCACGCCAGAGCGAGGAAGGTCCCAGCTACTAGAATCAGCCGGCTTGTTAATTTTGGGGGTAAGAAAAATGCATGGAGTGGTGGTTGTTTCTTGTTTTTGTTTTTTTTCATTTTATCCAACCAGCTTACTCGTGGACTTCTTGTATATTTTTGCCGTGGCAAAGTCAGGACACAATGTAAAGATTAAATGCAGAAGTAATCGATCTATGAATCCATCATGTACCTTGCACTGGGTGCTTATTATATGGAAAGTGGTTCTAATATTTGAAGTTGGGAACGTTGTCTGAGCTTTCTGTTGTGTGACTGCATCAGCTGGCCACATTAAAGCAGCGGTTCTCAGCAGAAGTACGGATGCCTTCATATTGCTCATAATTTGTATAACATATAAGAGAGAACAAGTTTCAGAGAGTTGATTTACATCAAAGACTGCTTGGCAGTGTGTTTTGGGTAGACACTTGTGTTTTTTTTTTTGTTTTGTCTTTCTTTTACATAGTGAGTGATGGCCAATAAGCTATTGGTTTAGAGTCAGGTTTTGAATGAATTAGATCATTTTGAAGCAAAAAGAAAAAAATGAATGCGCTGAAGAATGGAGGATTCAAAATAACGGGAACATTTCTCTGTATCCTCAATGCCAGAATTCCTTCTAAGTTAAGGGGGGAGAACTACTGTCCTAACCTTTTTTGAAAGCCTTTTAAATGTCTGCTTTCTGCTTCAGGACTGGCTGTAGGACTGGGGGTTGGTGCCATTGCAGAAGTGGCAAAACAGTCACTGGGAGGCAAACAAAAAGGAGGTAAAGGATTTTGTTTTCTGTATATAAAGCACTGAGAAGTTTGATCAGCCTTTAATGAAGCATTGCTGCAACAGTTTCTAAGCTCTGTGGGATCAGTCCTTCATGCTGCAGTTTTGAAGATAATTCCTATCTATCAGTCATGCTGCAGTGTGTTTGTTCCTACGTGCCCGTGTGTTCATGTATGTGGTGTTTTTGTAGATATGAGCACCCTGCTTGATTCCCCCTTCCTGTCAGAGGCCAACGCTGAGAGAATAGTCAACACGCTGTGTAAGGTTCGTGGAGCAGCGCTCAAGATAGGCCAGATGCTCAGTATACAAGGTAGGCCCTGCAGCAGCATTCCACTGTGTGATGGTGTAACGTTCAGCAGATTTCATTCTAACTTTATCAATCGCTTGCCGTTTCAGATAACTCCTTTATCAACCCTCAGCTGCAGAAGATCTTTGAGAGGGTTCGGCAGAGCGCAGACTTTATGCCCACATGGCAAATGAATGTAAGTGCGAGTTTTACCCTGACAGAGCTGCACAGTAAATCGTGTCAAAAGCCTGAAAAAATATTTGCAGCTTGTTGTTATTATTAAATTTTTTTCTGATTACACAGAAAGTTCTGGAGGAAGAACTTGGGCGGGGTTGGAGAGAGAAGCTCTTGTCGTTTGAGGACAAACCATTTGCTGCAGCTTCAATCGGCCAGGTGCATCACGGGATTTTAAAAGATGGAAGAGAGATTGCCATGAAGATCCAGGTAGGATGCACACACATAATTTATTTATTTATTTATATATATATATATATATATATATATATATATATATATATATATATATATATATATATATATATATATATATATATATATATATATATATATATTTATTTATTTATTTATTTATTTATTTATTTTCTTCCCTCATCCTTTACTACCTTTGTTTCACTATCTACACTGATTTGGTTATTGTGCATTCGCCACAGTATCCTGGAGTGGCAGAGAGCATCCAAAGTGACATCGACAACTTGATGTCAGTGCTAAGAATGAGCGTTGCCCTTCCAGAAGGTAACACGAATATTTGGTTCAGTTTTTATTTGTTTTATTAAATAATTTTCCGTGAGCAATGTCGGGTATGATTTCTGTACACTTCAATCTCAACAAGTAAAACTTGCAAATAAACCAAAATGCACATCACAGACACCCCAATACTCAATTAAAAATAGCCCAGGGGCAAGGTATGATATGTTTAAAAGATTTAAAAAAAAAAAAAAAAAAAGATAGGAAAGGTAGAAAAAAATATCTGGAGAAGTCATGTGAGATTTAAGATTAAAAAAAAAAAAAAAAAAAAAAAAAAAAAAACACAAGGTGGGGCCTTAGAAATTAGATCAGTCACAAACTTACGTTAAGAGGTTTTTCCCACTTACCGAAATACTGTATCAGCAAGTAGTTAACGACAATTAGGAAAAGGTTTTTAAAATGTCAACATATAAAAACTTAAATGCAAATTTAGCAGTACAATGCAAAGAAAACCCATACTGTGTAATTAATATATGGAATGAATCCAGCGTTATAACCAGTTTAGACCACGCGGGGGTGCTATAGTTGCGGATAGATAAAAAAGCTGTTTTTAATAAGACATTAAGTGCATCATAAACAGATGTAAAGCTATCAAAGTGATCAAACTTATTATCTTCATTTGTTATCATTTCAGTGTGTTTTCTGTTTTATCTGTGAAGCACTTTCATAGCATTTCTTGGTTTAAGATGATGAAAAATCAGCAACTGATGAAAAAGAATCGGAAGCTTTTGGTAGATGAACTTTATTTCTAGAACAAACCTTACAAACAGTTGTCAAAAAGAGGCTCATTTTAATGATACAGTCAGTGTCTGTGGCTGCACTGCATTTCAAGCTTTTATTTGTATCAGAAATGAATGGGAAGAAATGGGAACGACAGTACAGAGAGGTGTAAAAATATTCTAGTCTCTTGAGACCATGACCAAATCTGTTACGGTGTATGTTTTATTTATAGTAGCCTCTAGTTTTATTTTTATTACAGCAGCAGCATCATTTAAATTCAAGTGAAATTAGCTGTCTGTGTTCAGGGGTGCCTTTCTCTGAGTTTTTCCTTGTTTTTTTCCCTGCAGGTCTGTTTGCAGACAGCAGTTTGGAAGTTCTTCAGAGAGAGCTGGCGTGGGAGTGCGACTATAAGAGGGAAGCAGAATGTGCCAAGAAGTTCAGGTAGACTTTTGTGACTTAAACAGCCTGCCACTGATGCATGGTGGTTCGTCATCACACAGTTTAACTGCTCTAAAATATGTAGTTTGCTAAAATATGTACTTTGCTACGCTTCATTTTTTTTCTTCCATTATCTGTATTTAACCATGAAAAAAACAACAATATAAGACATGAGTGTTTACCATCTAGGTAAAATAAAAATATTGAAATTTTTCTTTTCTCCCCTTTTGATCTGTCTCTTCTTGAAACGTGTATCCGGCCTCCAGGTCCCTGCTGGAAGGTGACGAGTTTTTCGAAGCCCCGGAGGTGATTGATGAGCTGTCGGGCTGCAGGGTGCTTGCTATGGAGCTGGTGCAAGGAGTACCACTGGACCGCTGTGTGGACCTGAATCAGGAAACCAGGAACCAGGTGCAGTTTCACTCAAACTATTTTACTACTCATTCAGTGAAATGAGGGTGACTGATCACGTCAGGGGTTCTGTTGTACAGTGATAGTGTTTTTGCGCTGTAATAAAACAGGACTATTTACATGATATGTGGTGGAGTTTCATACAGTAGAAAGCTCACGACAGTCTGGCGCGTTAATTACTGGAACCAGCGAGAACCGAACCCCTCCCAGAGACGGAGGCAGCTCATAAGGACTGTACTGTCTAGAAATGAAACTATCTCTATAGTAATATAGGTACATTTTGAAGCATATTATCCCCTGCTGTTTTTGTTTTAAAGTGACATCATTTAAATTGTTGCGGTGGCACTTTTAAGTTGGAAAGCCATGTAGCATTTTCATATGTATTTCTGCATAAATACAAGAAAAAGTCAGTTTAAAGTAGATTTTAAAAAGATTACAAAATATATCCTTTTGTGCGTATTTTTGTTGCATGTGTATCTGAGTATCAAATGTCCAGCGGGTTCATTCATTAAGCTCGATGAGCCGCTGGGTTACGTATACATACGGGACTCTGCTCCTCTGAGCTATTGCACATGTATGTGCATTCATGTAAAAACGTCCCGTTAACACCTTTTCTCTGTGTCCACTGTTAATTTTTGTAAACAAAACACTGATCAACACTTATCTCGATGCCAAACGAAGGAGAATAGCAGCACACAAACGTACACGACCGTTTAACCATTGTTGCATATTTGATTTCTAAATATTTCCATCAACTCTACAAATGGTTGTTGTTGGATTCCTGGACATGTATCTAATTTTGGATCTTTTTCCTTTTTTTTAAATATTTAAAATGAAACCAAATACTTTTTTTTTAGTGGATTAGCTGCTGGTAAATTATTCAGCCGTTCTGAAATGCACATGTCAATCACACGATGGTCAGATAATGTCTAAACTGTGTTCCACGTCTCGACAGTAACCTCAACTCTCTCCTCTTCACCCCAGATCTGCTTCAACATCCTCCAGTTGTGTCTGAGGGAGCTGTTTGAGTTCAGATTCATGCAGACGGATCCCAACTGGGCCAATTTCTTCTACAACTCGGACACGAATAAGGTGAGGAGGAATCCACCCAGGGGCAACAATCGTCTGATGCAGAAAGCTGTGTTTTTTTTTTCAGATTTTATAGATTTGATTTCTTCAACAAGGCCATGATATGCAGCAGATTTGTAACACTTGTGTAATTGCGCGTTTAGGTCATCCTCTTAGATTTTGGAGCGTGCAGAGAATACCCAGAAGCCTTCACAGACGACTACATACAGGTATGCTGATTCTAAATTTATCAGACGCCAGTAAGCGAAGATCAAAACATGATTTATGCAGCAAGATTTGTGTGAATAATTTACCATCAGAGCTTTGTCTAAATTTTGCAACAGCCACATGTAGGGCGCTGTAGCTGCTAGGATCGAAGAGAAACCCAGCAGACCACGATGCTGTCCTGATGTTTCTAGAAGCTTTTACTTATATTTCACCTCTTCTCTTGATCTGAACAGAGAATTAACTTTAAGCCTTTTAAGAGCTAAAGGGCAGATGAGCAACACCATTATTCTAACATCTCTTTGTTTGTGCATAAGGGGATTTATTAAAATATTTTCTGACGGCATCTCGTTTCACGTTCCTTTTAGTTGCTAATTATAGCACCACTGCTATAAAGAACCGTCCACTTAAACAGTTCGCTATAAATACAACAGACCATGTCATTAAGTCAGGAATAGTTTCATAATTACGCATGCACCCAGAATGGGAACCAGGTCTGGTTTCCTGTGATCCAAGACTTTGTTTAGCACAGAACCACACTGAATAAAGTTCCTCCTTTTTGTGCACAGTTATAAAGACCAGAATTCCAGGTATTGATCCAAAATAAGACTTGTTCTACAAAAATGGAAGTTGACAAAGAAAAAAAGGCCCTAGAAAGTGATTTTTTTTTTTTTTTTTTTTTTTTTTTTTTTTTTTTTTTTTCCTGTGTAAATAAATGCAGTTCCTGCAAGCATGCAACGCGTTTGACCGTGTGTCATGTTTTCAGGTGGTTCATGCAGCCTCTGTTGGTGATCGAGACACTGTTCTGTCCAAATCCAAGGACCTGAAGTTCCTTACAGGCTTCGAGACCAAGGTGGGATGTTTTCAGTTGCTGCTGCTTTGATTGTTGTTTTTCCATCTCTTGTGTGTTCTCTATTTATTTCTGTTCCTTGTGCTTGATGCGCCTCCCTGTATCCTATCTATCATCTTTCTCTCAACACATTAATCTTCTTGTTGGTGAACAAGTCGTTCCATTTTATTTGCTTTTGTGAATGTCAGGACCAGGCGCTGTAAGTGGCTCATTGTTGACCAAACATTCCTGCATTTCCTCCAAGTACTGCCAATGCGGCATTTATTCTGTCTTTTCCTAATTCAATCAAGTGTGGCCATGAAAAAAGTGAACCAAACATAAACCACACCCTAACGCCTCTCCCTGGTCCCCACCAGGCCTTCAAAGATGCCCACGTGGAGGCCGTGATGATCCTCGGCGAAGCCTTCGCATCCTCTGAGCCCTTTGACTTCGGCACCCAGAGCACCACTCAGCGTATCCAGAACCTTATCCCCGTCATGCTGCGCCACCGCCTCACGCCGCCCCCTGAAGAGACGTACTCCTTGCACCGCAAAATGGCCGGCTCCTTCCTCATCTGCTCCAAACTGAAGGCACGCATACCCTGCAGGGACATGTTCCTGGACGTGTACAACGCCTACAACCAGAGGAGGCAGGCCAAGCAGGCGGTGCAGGCTAGTTCTTAGACACCGAGTGGCAACCTCTTTGCAGAAGAACATTTTCAGAGTTGACCTCAAGGACAGAAATGATTTAGTCTTGAATCTGCAGCTGGAGACACCGGTTCAGTCTCCGTGACAGTATGCTACTAACTGTACACATGCGCTCTCGTGAGGATCATGCGTGTTTATGACTTTCTCTGCTCATCTGCTGTCTTCCATACATCTTCGAGATGGTGTTGGTGAAGTGTAGTGAAGGTCACACTCCAACGTGCTGTTTACGATCTCCCTGAGATGAGACTAAGGTCATGTAAAGATAAAAATCATAGAACTATAAAAATATAATTGAAAATGAAGGGAGTAACTTATGTTTAAGCCCAAAAAAGGCTGTACGGTCTACGATATGTTTAGTTGTTTCTATTGCAGCAAACGCACAATACAAGTCTACCATTTTTTTTTTTTTTTTTTTCAAAAAGGCAGGATGTATATTTTCTTTGTGATGGCTAATATAAATTCATACCAACTATAACTCACTTTGACACCAAGGTCCGCCAGGTTTCCAGAACAATGAATATCTCCTGTCTCTGGTGCAGGTAATAAGCTCTGCACTGAATAGATGATGCTGCCAAGTGCACTTCTTTTGTTAGAAGAACCTGCAGCCGGATGACATGGTGAATAAAGCTTTCACCTGAATGTGATGGAGGCCAGACTAGATTTTCAGACAATCCGAGGATTGGAGCCCCGCTGAATAAGTGGCCTTGCATTGTAAAGTGCACTTGATATAAAATTCCAGTGCTCTTTATTTTAAACCTGTTACCACCTGTTTATTGCAGACATCTGTACCGTCCGTTTCCTATACTGCAGTGTGTGGCGCATGGCTTTTTCTATTAAAATCTGGGAGTTTTCTTTATTTGGTGTCTCTTACTGACAGTTGTCGAGGCTACAAGCCAAGGGTTGTTTTTCCCCTGCTTCATACTGATCGCTTCGTGTCAGTTTTAGACCTATTTTGGAAATATTATGCCACAGTTGGCCTCTGCTGTTTGCCTACAGCTGTCTTGTATTGACGTTTGTGAGTACTGATAGTCCTGGTGTGCAGGTGTGGAGGTAATAGTGGCATTGATGGGTCTGCGTTTGCAGCAGCTATTTCTGTTTCAAGGCGGTGCTGCCAATTTGGTTTCCAATCAAGCTATTAGAGCACAGCTGTGCTGTCTGGAAGTAGTGGGGGTGAGGCTTTCAGTGACATTATAAAATCCTGATGGAGGAAGGTGCAGCTTTTTACTGTATGTCTCCATTAGTGCTTACTGTTGGCATCTCTCCACTGCACTCGGTCATTCATTCAACTGCTGAACCTGTTCTACATCAAAAATGGTTTATTTTTCCTGGGTTTTGGGAACTAGCCACGGTTAATGACTGCAGCACGTTAAGAGAAGAAAAGAAAGCCCATTCTTTTCTTGTACTTTCGTCCGATGGAAAGTTGGAGCTTTTCTCCGCGTGAAGCTGGAGTCGGTTCGCTGGAGCAGAAATGAGTCCGTTTTGACGTTGGTCTCAGAGGTTTTCAGTGAGGCTCACAGGGAATGGTGCGAGGCGATTCCTCCCAAAACCAGCTCATTAATAACATTCAAACCGTGGTGTACATGGGGGGACATGGCTCAGAAACATGCATGTTTTCATCGCGTTTGAGAAAACATTCAGGTGCTGAATGAACAACTTGTGATGTTGCAAGCCTCACTTTTCATTCCCTTCAATAATTGATTACCCGCTAAACTGAACTGAAATCAAGATTTCACCCATAAAATCTACAGTATGATCTCAGAATTACATCAGCTTGGGCTGTAAAAAAAAACTGTACAATAATTAGATCTACCGAAGAGAACCATATGAAGTCAGTCCAACAGCAGTAGAGTTTGGGATGGGTCTTTCAAGTTCAAAACTGCTTTAAAATAAATCAGAACCTTTTGTTTCTAGTCTCTACAAGACACTGAGTAGGTGGACCGACAAATGCACAAGACAAAAAAGGAGTAGGAACATTGATGGGTGACTGTTAGTTTTGCAAAAACAAAAAAAGTTGATCCAATGTGTTGTTGGCAGTTCTGCAGCTATCGGAGCTGATTTGATTACTGGGGCTTGAAGGCTCCTGTATCGTCCTGGTTGTCTGGCTGCACCGGCCTCTGCGATTGGTTTGGTACGTTCTATACAGGTTTGAAATGGATGTGCATGAGAGGGATACCAAACCTAGAGATACCCCACGGTTTGGTAGTGGCAGCTCAACATGTTCACTTCTAATCTTTACGGACCAATATCTGTATATAAATATGTAATCTTGAGGGAAAGGATGAGATTTACCTGAGGAAAAAATGAAAAGGGCAAACAGTGGCTGTTCTGGTCCTTTTTAACGTAAACAAATACATTAGGTGCCAGCAGTATAATGGCTCAACGTATCCGAGCACAAAGCCAACAATTATATGCATAAAGTAGGAAAATCCTAGATCTACAAATATTAAAAGAACAAAAAAGAAAAAGGCTTTCATCATTTTAATATGCATTAAAGTTAAAAAATGAAGACTGATCCACACCAGCACCTAGTAGTCCAACCTCTTAAATCACCAAATGCAAAATAACTAATATAGCTCAATATCAACTTCCCTTGTTCACATCTACAACATTTAACAAGTCATACTTTTAGTTTATGCAACAAAGGGTCACCTTAACCTGCTCAGCAATAAAGAAAATGTTCCCACTTGCAGTGATGAGCTCACCTTTTTGATTTCCTGTTTCGCTGACTACCTGGGCTCTCTCCTGACCCCCAGGGGCTCACCTCCCAATTCCCACATAAACAATAATCAACTAGTTAAAAATCAGCCTCATAAACATTTCAAGGACAGAAGTAAGACGCCCCACGTCCAGAAGCTACTGTGCAGCCGCCCCTGGCTCAAGTCCCGCGCCGTGGCGCTTTCCTTCATGTCCTCTAAGTCCACTATAATGTCACAAGATCTTAATGATTTAATCCAGTGTAGATTAAACGTATACATATAAAGTAAAAAACGTCATTTAAAAACAAAAGATTTAGCTCCAAACAATTGTCTCTAAGCATTCCAGTTTAAAGTATTATCATTTGAATGAACGGAAAGCATTGGGTTTGTTTGACAATATAAAAAAATTTATAACATTTGCTTATCAACTGTGCACACATTTAAAAAAATGATGTGAAAGTCTCTTGTCAGATGAGCTTTTTGTTTGTTTTTTCGACTTTATCGACCTAAACATCCTGCACAGCAGGGGCGGCTGCAGTGACAGGTGAGATGCCGCAGGGTGGCGCTATAGAGGAACAGAAAAAAAATGCGCTTACTTTCCTCCTTTTTTTTTCTTTTCTGGAAAACATCAATGGGAAGAGTGGATTTGCATGTCCGACTGTCTGTGCCAATGGGCGCCCTGGGAAGGTTGGGTAGCGGGTGGAGCCGGGGGAAGCAGCCCTGTCAGTGAACAGACACACTGGCAACAACCAAAGCATCCGAGGTTACTACACACTCACCGATTTCTGCCGAAAACCATCCTTGAAACCTCCAATCGTGTTTTATCGTTTTCTTTTTTTTTTTTTTTTTTAATTCAGTTTGATTTTTGCTGTTGGAGTTAGAGTCGCTGGTGTGACGCTTTTTTTTTCCATTAGTGTGAGTTTTTCTTGCACCGATCAGGTTGATTTGCGGCTCCACGTCGTCTCCTTTCATCTCTCTAACAGTGCGGATGAAGAAGCTTTTGAGAAATCACCTATAACGGATTTATTTTGTTTATTTATTTATTTATTTTTTTACCCTTTTGTATAATCTATTTGTGTCCGGGGGTCCTGGATTTACACGCAGAACAGGAGCGGGGAGCCGATCATCCGTCGATCTCTTAGGTGAGTTCACGTCCAATGTGGCATTCCTGCTGACACCTCAGAAAACCCGATACCGTCTTTATCATCAACCAGTCAGTCCGAGTAGATGCGCTCAGACGGGTCGCATGCGGAATTTCCTGTATGAGTTTGTGGATGGAGGTGCAGCCCGTTTCTTATGTACATCGATGGCGGACTGATATGTGTGAAATAAATGAAATGTTGCATTTGGTCAGGGGTCTACAATAGAAACCCCAGAGCAAACAGCCGAGGCAGCTTCTGTGTGTCCTACACGAGTCTTCAAATGATGCATCTGCAGATGAAAATCTCAAACTTTACACCCCAGTTATGGATATATACTTCTAGCTGCTGCCGGGAAATGCGGGTTATTGCGTGATAATTGGCATGGGAATTACATGATTGGAGCTGTAAATACTCACATTGGCAACTGGGTAATTGTGGATTGATTTAAGTTGGTGTTTGCAGACTCGGTCTCTAGGACAGCGGGGCCGTTGGAACAAGCATCTCAAGTTTGAACATGAAAAACCACCATTATACCTGCGTCTTTTGATATTTTCTCTTATCTCTCCTTATTGCATCAGGCTGTTTGGTGAATTGTGTCTGAGACAGATTGCACCATTTTCACAGCCCACAAGGCTTAATATTTTTCCTTGGAAAAATACATTTGATCTTTTCCGTCTTCCGTGACCTGAACGGGAGAGTCATAAGAGCAAACCTGCCTCAGTGTGCTCACACACACACACACACACACACACACACACACACACACACACACAGTTGGCACATGCCTTCATGTACAGGGTCTAGCAAATGCGTGCAGCTCTATTGTTTGAGGGGCTCCATCTGTTCCATGACATGGCATTCCTCAGACAGCCAGTCATGCTGTTAAAGGGGGGGTGGGGGTCCAGCCTGACCGGCAGACTCGCATGAGATGTGTTACGGGAGTAGGTGTCTCATCCGGCCAGCTTCAGACGACTTCCTCGGACAGCAGGGTGGAGGCAGGTTTTTGGTTGGAGCTCGTGGATCTCCGGACTGGACTAGAGGATGTTCGGCTTTGAATGTGTTTGGAAGCTGGACTTCTTCTTGAGCTGTGACAAAATGAGGGATAGTATTATTTTGAGACGAGGTTTAGTCTGAAGGTGGGACTGGACAGAGGTTGAACTTTCCCTTAGCTATTTTTTTTTTTTTTACAGGGTAGTACCATGTCTGGACTTAACTTTCTTTCTTTTGTAGTCGCCTATTCTCAAGTGTACTTGGCATCTGAGAGTTCTCATTATAAGACATTTCCTCACAGCTGTCAGTGTCGTCTGGTGGCATCTGGAAACAAAGTCCTTACGAGGCAAAACATTTGCAATGATGTGTTTTCAGCACATTGCAGTAGATTGAAGATTGCAGTCTACACGTGCTCGCTCTTTAATTTCCTCATTTACTACGAGGGAAATTTACTATTTTTAAAACCATGTCAAGAAGACTTTCAGGACTGAAAGGCTACAGAGGCTAAGTTTCCTCCATCAGTAACGTCTGAGGTGTTCTAGGATGTTCAGTCTGTTGTTGTCAAAGTTTACTGTTGTTGCCCGATACGAGATCTGTGGCGATGTATTCATACATCTGTACCAGCGTTCCTGTCACAAGCTATGAGAAGAACGAAGAGTTCTGTCAGTCTTCACTATCAGTGCCCTACTCTGATGAAAGATCGGTAAAACAATCGGCAGGACCGCAACTATCTTCATTCTCTTAGCTGCTGTTACCATTTCGGTCACAGACAGCGACAGTTGCATTCATAAGCTCTGTTGCTTCCGTGTTCTTGCAGTTGACACAACAGTTGAAGCTGTCAAAGTGACTGCATCTCCCTCCGACTGGTGCGATCATTCAAACTTTGAGTTCCTGTCGTAGAGCGCCAGCTAATGGGGCTACAGCCGGGCCTCAGCTCAGGCTGAACTGGTTTTAGGACGTGACTGGAGGAGTAGTTTCTCCAGACCTGGGCCTAACGGGGAGGCCAGTCCTGCTCTGCAGCTGGAGATCTGGAGATGGAAGAAAGATGGAGGTGGTAGAAGTCCAAACTGAGCCCCTGCTGAACATAAGTGAGCTGTGATGTAACTAATCACCACTGCAACTCAGCCATCACAAGCAGAACATAATTACACCCCCCTCATTCTTACAGCGGCACAGGCGCACGCAAACACAAATCTAGACTCGCACACCTACACGTACTCCACTTCCCATTTCCCCTCTTCAGCTGCTCTGATTGCCGCATTAGGACTTGGCTGTCACACGCACGCATGCCAAAGGGGGAGGGTTGGTTCCTCCGGGGACCACAATACAACAGGGATCAAAGGTCATGCAGCTGGCCAATCGGTGTCCTGTCTGGGTTGGCTGGTGGAGGAAGAGGGCGTAACCCCCCCCTTTTTTTTTTTTTTTTTTTTTTTTTTTTTTTTTTTTTGTACCGGTCAGGGTGGGTCTGCTAAACAAGCAGCTCCACTTCCAGCCACAGCCCTGCTACTGCTGAGAGGCTCACTGGGCCTCTGGACATTTAACCAGACTGCAGGTCGGGGGTTCATCCAGTTTATAAAAAGTCCTTTATTGTTTTATGTCTAGAAGCGACGTCATGGTGAAAGATTACAGGTATAAAAGCCACGACTGGAACTGTATATTGCCGCAGGTATATTTTTTGTTTTGGATGCACTGACAGATTCCCTTTTAAACGGTGTAGATTACACAGTTTGAACTGGGCGTGTGTTTACACTACATTTGTTTTATGTAGATATGTGAGTCTTAATAAATGTAGCCAAACCCTCCAGCTAAAAGTTTTAAATTGATGACAAAAATCTGCCGGAGGGATTAATGGAGTAAGAAAATGAGATTTGAATTACCAGAAAGAGCTGAGAGTGCAGTTAGTAAGAGGTAACGTAAACGAGGAGAGGAAGAAAGCAGTTTTCCTACTGGGGAAGAAACGGTGACGGACCAAACAGGAGGTTGGGAAGTGGTCATCAGTCACCAGGCTGTCTTTAATTTGAGGCAGAACCTTCTTTCCTCATTGCACATGATCACATCAGCCTGTACAGAGCCTCCAACCCACACGAGGGACATGTCTTCTAACATTTACATCCACATCATCCACTCTTGCTTTCCCTCTTTCACTTGCACACACACATTTCCACACACGCTCTGCTATCTAGTGCCTGAGTGCCTTCAGTATATGCTGAGTGGAGTTATCTGATTTCTGCAGGCTAGTTAAACGCACCCTCCTCTTTCTCCCGTACAGTTCCATTACTACTCACACCACTGACATTCAAAGCCCATCGCTCTGCTTTGGTTTCTGTTTGCGCTCTTATTAGCGAGCGTTATGTCATTTTGGACTGATGAATGAGGGGAGCAGTGGATTTGAGTGCCTGTCAAGTAGACGGTCGTGTGTGAAGACAGTAATTTGTGTTGGTTCTGTGTAAGTCCACGCATGTGTGCAGGAGGAGGCTGGCCGGCTCGCATGCATGAATGTATATTTGCTAGGATACTTTCCTGCAGACCCTCTGTTTGAATCTTTGCTTTATTGGGAATGTATTTATTCATTTATTTCAACAAATAACAAGAAAAGTGGACAAATCTGGACAGATTCAAGGAAATTGTGTAAAGATAACATGATAAATGAAAGACAAGTCTCTGAAAGACCAACCAGCTCCCTCTGGGTCGAATCTGATTGATTCAATCTATATTTTTTTCCAAGCTTTTAGCTGCTGCTTAGCTTTCCCCTTGTCAATGGTTTTCCTGTGAGATGCTCCAAATGACACCTAGCAGCCACTGAACAAGTGCCTAATGCTTTTAAATACTTTTAACTTCAAACTGTCCTCTTCATTGTGAGCTCATTTGCAGCCCTTGCACAGAATGTAAGTGTCATGCTACTCGTATAGTTTTAAAGGGAAAACATGGGATGCAGTGGAATTTAAATGACAATTTAAAGAAATAGCAGCACTTTATATATATCAGCTCACCTTTTTGTGATGAATGAAGATTATCGGTTTCATTATGATAAATATGAAGCTTGGAAGTCAGGAAGCAGTTATTATAGCTCATCCAAAAACATAAATTGTACAATTACAAGTATGTGGAAGTCAAAGATGTTTGCTGATTAGCTTTTCTCACAGTACACAGAGGAAAAAAAAAATCCATTTAGGCCCAATGCAATGCTGGCTTCTCCACAGCATTTCAGAAGAGAGATTGTTTGCAACAGACAGAAAGCAAGTTAAATCTTCCAGAGCACAGAGAGGCCTATTCACCGCGCCATGTGAAGAGTTAGAAAAAGGGGAAAAGAGAGAGAAGATTGAGGGGCGGGGGGCATGATGGAGGAGCTGGTGACAGCATTTAAAGTGGCATACATCTGTTTGGTGTGTGTTGCGAGGTTCTTTCCTTAAGCAGACAGTCAGACAGAGCGGTGTTGGACAGCAGATGCAAATCATCATCTGAGGAAAGACGTTTTCTATATGTTTGATGAAATCTTTGCACGTGTGAGTAGTCGCGAGTTCCATTCAGCTGTAAAGAATGAGTAAGTTTGGGAGACGCATCCATGTCTGTCTATGATTCTGTGACAAAACAAAGCCTACGTTTATTCAGGCTGAAACAATTACATGAGGGAGGTGAATGTTTTGAATGTCCTCATTTCAGACAATTTAGTGTTTAGACTTTGTGCAGCTCCCTTTCAAACTACAAAGAAGAGGTGCCAAAGACCCCAAAACATGCTTCGTTGATCCTTTTATATGTCAATTATTGGGACTAAATGAATGAAGTAATAAGAATATAAATAGATAAATCCAGGAGTTTCATCTTGAGGTTTAATCTGCTTATTTCGAGAATGTAACGTAGACCAAAGGGCTGGAAGAGTAATTAATTTGAAATAAAATAAAAAAAAAAATCATTTGGGACAAATATCTGTGAATCAAATTAAAGCGCTCTAAGCACACAAAACTGAACTTAACGCCTTGTCCCAAGAAATGTTGCGATAGAAGTCTTTTGCTGTCAAAGTTGACCTCTGATGTCAAACAAGGAGTTTTTGTTTTGACTCCACCACTGATGACAGTCAGCCGTGCAAATGATTGGTGGAGAGGCAGATGATAGGGATGTGTTTAATTGCCGTGTGATGCAGTTTGTTGCTCACCTTTGGGTATCGTTTGCATGTAAAGTGTACAGTGATGCCACAGCAAGCGTGCCAGTGAGGCTCTGGGTTTATGAAACATTTCTGTTTACTGCTGCTATGACTCACGGTTGCTATGGTGAGGAGCTCTGACAGCAACACAGCTGATTGGGAGCATCTGACTCCACAGCTCCATCAGTCCATGTCTCCTGAGTTCGGCCTCTTTTCCTTTCTTGCTCTCTTGATGTATTGCTACCACATGCAGTACATATTTCCGTTCCTCCTTGTTTTCTTATTTTTTTGTCTTTTTCCCATGTCATTGTACACTGTTTTTCTGCAGGATTTTCTAACCTTTACAAAACCTCACAGATTTTCTTTTCTCATCAGTGCCCCTCACAGCTGCCTGTCTCACATTCTTACGTTCACCTCTCTTTTTCTTTCTCGGCCGTTTCCATGTGCCTGTCTGTCTGTGGTGGCCATCTGCACGCCAGATGTGGTCCACTCTCCCAGCTGTTGGCATCATGAACAAGAGAAAAGTAAGATTGAAATGATCCCTTACAAGACAAGGGGTGTAATCTTTGTTTTATAACAGATAAATTAAAAAGAATAGTATGAAAAGGAAAGGAAAATCGCTTACAACAGAGCCTCAACAGAATTATTTACCAAAACCCAATAGAAATGTTCAAGGAATATAATATTTTATGAAAGTGAAAGAGCTGCGCACCCATGTCAATAAGGACTTTATTACGTAAAGCAAATACAGTAAGCGTTTTATACTAATGAAGGTGATGTGCTGTGTCCTCCATAGCACACATTGTCACGAAGAAGTTCGACACAGCTGCTCGTTCATTTTGCATGAGTTGCTGCGCCCCATTTATTAACTTATTTGTTTTGGACTGGCACTCAGCATGTTCAATAAAAAACCTTCAGTCCATCAGTCTGTGTTTTGATTCACTTATTTTGTTTGACAGTGGCAGCGGTTGTTTCCACCAATAATATCGGTTTTCAGTGCTCCGGTCTATATGCAGTTACATCACTGCTGGTTCCTCCAGAAACTGCGTATTTTGGGGTAGAAGCTAGAAAACGCCCTATAAAGTTCTGCATCCAAAATTTTCTACAGGTTCTCAGTGTGAAGTCTAGAGACATAGGGAGTGTTTTCTCTATAAATCATGAAAACTATAAAAAAGAGTTCCAGTCTGAAAGCCCCTATTGTGACATAAGAGGTGTGCATTCATTAGAAACCACAGAGATGCAGAGGGAAATTCAATTCACTTCAATTCTTTAGCACCAGTTCACAGTAAAAGCATGTATTTTAATTTAATTCAGTTTGTTTAAATCTGTTTCTAAAACAGTTCATTCAAATTCAGTCTGATGGTTATGATGATATTCAGGGAGTTCAAATTAAAAAAAAAAAAGCAGCCCAGCTGAGGAAGCCAACAGTTTTCAGACCATCTCAACTCTGTTTGAATTCCCTGTCTTGAGCGTGATTGGAGTGGCAGGTCACAATGGAAAGGAAGAACTCCTTTTTTTAACAGGAAGACACCTCCAGCACGGCTCAGGAAGGGCAACTCTCAGTCGCTGAGGGCTGCAGCGGTCTCCTCCTCTAACAAACTATTTAAAACCTTTTCTACTGGCAGTTACTTAAAAATATATGCCAGATAAGACAAGTTGGCCTTTTGCCCCTGAAAGGCCAGATGAATGGTTGCATGAAGTATCTGCGATTATTTATATTTGTGGCAGAAGGTAGCCTGTCGATGGCACCGGCTGTAGCCGATTAACTCTTAACATGCATTTGTCTTGAAGTAATTGGCTTCTTTATAGCATACACTTTCCTTAGATTCTTGCAAGCTACGTGTTTATGTGCTTGAAAAAGCTGCTATTTATTGTGTCGGCAGGAGATGCTCTTTTTAGATTCCTATTGTGCAGCAAGATGCGGAAAAGTAAATACCTGGAAAATGAGAACTGAGAAGTCCAAATCTTCTAAACTGGTTTTCACGTGACAGCAGCTATTTTCAGGAGCAGATGGATGAGGCTGCAGGCCAAGAGGAAAGATGTGAGGAGTCATTGTAGGTGCTGGTGAGATGAACAGAGATGAAAGGAGTGCAATACGGAGGAGGGAGAGGTGTCTCATTTCGCAGGCAAGTTGCAGTAAAATGCCCATGTGGAAACGAGCCGAGCACGTGGGAGATGGACAGTGCCGATGGTCTCAGCGTTTTGAATGGACTGTTCCTGTCGTGACTCGAGGCTGAGGCGGATACTTCGTGAAAAGGGCAATGGCGAGAGCGGTGACCAGCTGAGTGCAAGTCAGTGACAAAGATACCAAATCATACAGGCAACAGCCAAGAAGCAGTGTCCAGTCCACCAGCTCTGATATTTTCTCACAGCCCCTGTTTCAGTCGTCTCCTATTCATTTAGTTTTTTCATACGTCTCACTCCCCCAACCCCCCTCCCTCTGTCTCCTTTGGTCAGGGGAAGTGGCAGTCTCAGCCTGCTGTCTTCCAAAGGAACAGACTTGTCATTGTCTTGTCTGCACTTTAGGAAGATGAGTAGCCAGTCTTCCCAGTAAGCTCAGCCAGTCCAGTAGGGTTTCAGGAGTTCTCTGTTACTAGCCAACTATCCAGAACGCCTGTAAATCAGCCTGCAGCTCGGAGCTCAGAGGCCAGGGTCTTTATGGTCTGTATAGCCAGCAAGCCAGCCAGTCAGGTGGCTTGTTGAGCTCACATGACTCTTAACCAGAACGGACAGGAAAAACAGTGTGAAAACAGACACGGAACATCTGTAGGTGCCTGTTAAATGTTCTCCAAGTACAGTGAAAACACACAGTGACTTCAAACCCGAACACCGTCGTTTTTAGTGTTCTTTACCCTGGTGAAATTCCACAATGTGCAATTTCAGCAGCTCAATTTATCACTTTGTGACGTTAACTTGGAGCAGCCAGTGGGAACCGTAAGATGTTTTGTGACGGTATGACATTTATTTACTGTCAAATTCAGCTTTTCCTCGGTTTGTGAAATGTAATTAAATCGTAAGCTTTCTTTTGTGACTTCAGCAAAGCAGTGAAGTGAGAGTTAGTGTGTTGTAGAAAATAAAGTGTTGCCTTACATACACTACACACACTTATGAGAGGCAAAGCGATTTTGTTGTTTTTTTTTGTTTTTTTTTTCACCAGAGAATACAATAATTTGAAAAAGAAAATACACCCTCTTTTAATTTTATATGTAAATGTCTAACAAAAACTAAGCCAAAATGCAGCAATGTATGAAAAACGAGGTACACCCTAAGGTTCAATAGTTTATTGAAGCATCTTTAGGAGCTATGAAGTAATTGTCTTCTGTATGACATTATCATCTCCTCACTGAACAGTGGAGACATTTTGGCCAACTCTTATTTACAAGCCTTTTTCAATGATCCATAGGGCCTCCCGATCCAACATGTGTAACACAGCTGACCACAGCTAATGTTTGACAGACATGCATAATCCTGATCAGATTACTTCTTGCATAGCTTACTGTATTGTTAGAGCGAGCTTACCAGATGTCTATTACCATTTGTAAGTGAGATGGGCCTCATCCACCACAACACCTAAGAGATTGTCAGGGAAGACCTTGGTGGTCAACATGTCTCTCCATTTCTCACCAGGATCCAGGAAAGCTGAATATCAGCTGCCACTGGTCACTTTGAATCTGACTCTCATTGTGGATGGCAAGCTGCAGGGCTGCAAGTCCAAATTTGTTTGCCTCCTTCACTTGGTCCTTCATCAGTTGATCGACAGGGAGACAAACCCACCCGTGGGTTTTCATTAAGTCCCATTTAGCTACCAGAGGAACTGACTGGTAAATGGACCTTTGCTGTAGCCTGTTGGCAACACGGCAAATGGATCTAACTTGCAAAGGAATGATATGAGTGCAGTTTCCTGTTTGAAGAAAAAGTCTCAACCCATTGATTCAAACACAGCTGTATTCAAACACAGCTATTACTTAGCTGCAGTCATCTATACAGTTTACACCCACATCAAGTCGCCACTCCGTTGTCATCATCCTAACTCCGCCCACAGACTCTCTCTACAAGCATAGACTGATTTGATTGGCTCCCCAAGACGTTTCGGCACAGTTAATGAGCCCCAAGGGACGGTAGCGAGACGCACCTGCAAAGCATATTTAAATTTGGTAGCAGCAAGTCAAGATTTCCAGGCGTGTTGCATCACCCATTTATAAGCTAAACTTTTGAACAAACTGTCTCACATGTCACTCTAGAAAATCCACACAACAGTTGATTCACTGACTGCAAAACAAGCCCAAATGAACACCTTCCACCCTCTGAGCTGGACAGCTGATGTGTTTGTGGTCACGTGCTGAGTCTATAGTCGCGTTTCCATGACACTTTATGAAGAAAAGAAAATCGAATCTCTGAAAGTTTGATAAAGGTGGCACTGCAGGGGGTCAGTGTTTCTATTGAACGCAGTTTTCGAATAAGCGTAATTCTCATAACTCCCTGTATCTTGTCTTCACAACAACAAGAAAAAGAAACGTTGAAGAGAATGGACCGAAACATCTTTATTCTTTGATAAATTATTTCGATTGCCGCTGTTGAGATAATAGTCAGATGACGAAGGCATTCAAATGATTGTTCAGAGGCAAAGCCCTTATGTAACGTATAATGATTAAGTGATGTTACAGGACAACTAGAACATAATAATGAGGCCAAAAACAGCGGTAAATTAGATTTTAATTACTTTAGATTCACTATCTACGTCACATCCGGCGCTGCGAGAGGCGTGGAAATTTGCAAAAAAGCGTTTCCACTACACTTTTGCAAAAAAGTGGATTATCAAATCACCTGACAAGCCTCCTCCTGGAAGCAAAAAAAGATTTATTAAATATTCAGGAGGTTTTTCAAGTTAGTGCCATTTCCATTTCAGGATTTCTTTTTTGATATTTGGTTTTGTGCAAATCTAGGGGTAATGGAAAGGTGCTGTGCCTTATCACGAAACATCTTTTCTTTGACCTCATGTCCAAAGAAAAATTTTCAGAAGTTTTGTGGTTTGACAGGCTGCAAATGTTCAAACCTAAGCTGTGATGTCATGTCCTTTTTGAACAGAAGAGGCTTTCTCCTGGCAACCCTTCCAAACAGCCCGTACTTGTTCCCTCTCTTCCTAATTACATTGTCATGAACTTTGACATTTGGCTACTAAATGAGTCCTGAAGAGTCTGAGATATAGTTCATAGATTTTTCTTTTTTCCAGTTTCTCAGAGCTTTTCACGGACTGGCCCTTGGATGAACTCGCTGGGACATTCATGACTGGAAAGATGGTCAAATGTCTCTAATTTCTTCTTCTTGTGATACATGTATGTATTCTCTCTGTAGAATGATGGACTTCAAATTCATTGTAAGTGGCCTCATAACCCTTCCCAGATTGATCAGCAACAATTGCTTCTCTAAGATGATATCTTTCCTCTTTGGCATTACATACATGAACGCGTTAAAACGGCAAGCGTTCAAAACCTTTGCTTTTATAGAGGTGGCCACAGTTTCTGATGATTTAATTGATTAATCAAGTGCATTTGATCATCAGCTGCAGCTTCCTGCACTGCAATATGGCACGTGCTTTTGTTCATCTGAGGCTTCTTTATACCTTTTTTTAAAGACCTGATATGAACAAAAGGATTTCTTTGTCATGCATGTCACTGTGCATGACTGCAAACCTTTGTTTTCACATGGCTGTCATGATATGACACGACCTGGCAGTTTCTCAGCTGAGAGACTCCAGAGACCGGATGGGTAAAAACATGCACAAATTCATGCCTGTTCAACCGACATATGAAGAAATAATTAGGGAACGATGTGCTGTGTGAATATTCGTTAGCTGCTTTTCACAATTAATACTGCACAACACGTACACTTTTTTTAAAACATTTTTTTTAGAGTGAGTACCCTGGTGTGGTGAAAATGGAAAACAATAAGAGACTTAGTGTAGCATTAGTTACACAAGTTTTAGTTTTGTATTTGTAAATGTTATTAGGGCTCCCATTATATTTTTTGACACACCTCTTGTCATTTATGCGTCATAAACATCACACCTATGTGTAATGGTTGTGTGCAGCTGCTCTGCTGTAATTGGAGAGTCTCAGCACTTCTTTTCTACCCCTGACCGCGTCCGTCACATTGAACTCACAGAGCTGACAGCTCATGTTGACTTTTTCTTTCACCACTTTTGGTTCTATTTGTAATCTCGGCAGTCAGAGACACCAAAACAAAACAAAACAAAAAAAAAAGTCACGTTCTTTTTTCCATCCGTCCACTGAGTGCCTCAGCATGAGTGAGTGTGTGAACTTTCCTCTAGTAGCAGTGAAATCCACCGGAAATCTTTAAGCACACCATGTAGGTTCAGGGTTATTGTTATGTATTTGTTCAAATGTACTATATAAATTATTCAAAATTCTTCCACATTTTCAGTCTGCACAAACTAAAATATGACCACAGTCCTCATTTGGAAAAGAGTCCTCTGTCAGCCAGAACGTCCTCTCTCAACCACAGGCGAGAGAAAAAACAAAATAAAACGAAAAGCATCCACTGACACTGATTCTCTATTATGTTTTTCACAGTTGACAGGATTTAACATCATTATACACATATGAAACATGACCCTCCTGATAGCTTCATCCACCAGTCTGAAATGACTCTACAAACACGAAACACAATCTTCTGTTCTGATCATACTGTAATGGATGAGTCTCTGAGCACCTTGGACCTCAACAAGATGATCAATAGAAAGTATATAGAGTGTCATCCCACAGGCTGTGTCTGCTCTAGCCTGGGATCACAGAAGAATATGGTGGAGATGCAAAGACGACACACACCCAGTGTGGAAATGATCTGATCTAAGATGAACACTATTGTGAGATTACTGGAGTCCATCTCCCTTTATCTCACACCCTGTAGCACCACTTCACTCAGGGGAGTTGAGGATGCATTTACTATTCTCTTTAAACTTCCTTCCATCCCTTGACGTCACCGCTTTTCTCCCTGTTTTCAAAGAATGGCTCGAGAGAGTTGTGTAGGTTACATAGGGAGGGAACGAGAGAGGAAGATTGGTGAGGAGAATAGAAAGAAATGCTGCTAGAGCTGGATGGCTGGACTGGGGTCTGACTCGCTTGCATCCTGGAGTGTCCAGTTAAGCAGATGGTTGCTTGATCTGAGCAGGTCGAGCAGACCAAGACTGTCCAGACTTTCTGTGTGTGTTTATATGGAACCGATCAGACGATGCTCACTGTGCTCCATACAGGGAATGTTATTGCTCTGGCTCCACATTCCTGAGAGCCAGAGGAAAATCTCAACCCCTCTCAACCCCTTTACTCAGCTGTCGACCAGCTTTGAAGTATTTTTTTTGTTTGTTTTTTTTTTTTTTTTTTTTTACTCACTTTCCCCTCTTTCACTCACAAACTTTTTCTCCAACGTACTCCACACGGCTTTATTTCACAGTTGCCGTATGTTTACATCCTGGCACACAGTTCTTGTAGTTCATGTTTCGGACTCAAACTCTATGGAAAATACTTTGCGCTCTTATACTTAGGCGTGGCTCCGTCGTGCTGTACTTTTCCGACATGATGATTTGGCTGCAAAGCTGTTTTGATACAAATGCATCTTGAATTGCTTTTCAGGCTGATGGAGAAGGAAAACCACCTGATATGCTGGTTTCTTTTCCTTGCCCATCCCGCTCCCCGGGGACTTGTTTTGATGGACAGATCTCCAGCCCCGGAGCAGCTGCATGTAACCCAACTGCCTGTGAAGAGCAGAGCTGTTTCTGCATGCTGCCTTGGATTCCTGCTGCACCACGACTACTCACCGCACTTTGTCCCACCGCTCAATCCTCATATTACCTTTTTGATAATGTTGCTGCTTGTGCGACATGCATGCGTGTGTGTTTGTGAACGAGGATGTTCAGAGGTCTGGTGAAGCCCTGACAGAAACCATCCTAATAACGCATACTCATTCACATCCTCATTATGCTGCAGTCCACAGCTCTCAGCGCCCATTTCTTTTATACTTAGGTTTCTTTACAAAAATCTATGCCAAAAAAAGAGAAAAGAAAAATCTAAGCATTCGCCTGAGGCTTAAGCCTTACAGAGTAAAGTTTGGAGAGATTTATTTGGGCCCCCCAGTGTGCTGTGTGGGCTTCTGCCTCCCATGTGTACAATATACTTGTGTGTTTTATCAGATATGACGCAGAAATATACTGTTATGAAAATAAGGACAAGAAAAAAACACAATCTTTAATTCCTTCACATCCAGCATTTAACCTCAACACTTCTTTGCACTGAGAAAAAAAAACACGCAAGTCGTTTGTATCATGAGACGAAACACATCACAACATTGCAGAATTAAGAAAAATATATGCCTGTTGTCATACACATGACAGTTTTAAGTCGATAGGCCTCTGTGACATTGTCATCTGTTCATTAGTAACTCATACTCAACTGTGTATGTGAAAATGTGTGTGGCTCTATGTAGGTCTGTGTTATCTAATACAATCTGTCCCTATTTAATATTCACACTGTTAACCCTTCAAGGAGAAGAGAGAAGAGGAGAGGCTTCAGCCCCTCTTCGACAAAACCTCCAGATTTTAATGCACATGATAGAAATTGCACACAGACATACTGGCAAATGCCAGTTGCACTCGGTAACAGCGCTTTGCAGACACTTGAGTGCTTCATGGTTTAAATTCAAGTTTGCATGAGAGTGTGTTTGCACAAGTGATGCAAGCATCCTAGACACATCTATGTCCAGGAGCTGTATAGAGGATATTCCCTGAGAGCTCTATAAGCCCTGAAACTCTCCTACTTGTCTTACAAAAAGCTAAATTGTCCTACATAAATGCACGTTCTTGGCAAATATGAACAGTTAGTAATATAGATGTATCACCTCAGGGACTTGAGGTGGTTTGAAGTGGATTGAGCTCAGCTGGAAGAAGATGCTGTTGTGTAGTGTAATTGTACAAAATTTCAATCAAAACCGTGACGACATCTGTTCAAAAGCAGCAATAATAAAACCTCATACTACATTTTAGTGATGGCAGTTATTGAGAAAACATCCCTGTTGGGGTCTTGAAGATCAAGCGCGGATTATATTAGAGGACTAGAATAAAAGGAAAAACGGGGACAGTTTTTATAAATGGACTGACTCCTCTGTGTTTACTTTGTGCTCTACCGTGGATGGATGATATTTCATTTTCCCTCTGGTATATTATTTACTCGTGTTGATGAGGATGCAAACCTGCAGATGTAGTTTTCCCTGCCAGATTTTCTTCACGGCATGGGAGATTGAGTACACTATGAGCTATTTTCAAATAAAACTATGAAATAAAAATTTAGGAGAGGTTCTCTGCAGCTCCAAAGTGACTCTACGACTCCTCCAGTCCCCAAGCGTGAATTATTTTTGTTCTCCTAAAGCGGTCACTGTTTGGTTTAAGCCCTCTCCCTCTTTTCTGTGTTTTCAGTCTTTATGGTTATTTATTTTAGATGAGGCAGTTTCATCCCACCAGCTCACACACAAAAGAGTGAAAAACAAGAACAGAGCTAAAATCAGTTGCTGGATGTGCTCGTTTTGTTTTACGGTGCTCTGATTAGGCCTTGTGAAGTGATGCTATCTGCATCATTCGGAGCAATTTTTCCATTTTTGTATAAATCAGAGCTGATTGGTCCTGATCTGCTGTCGGGCCAGATGCAGATCATAACGAAGGAGGCTGCTAAAATAAGGGGAGGCGGTGAGCTGCATGAGTCAGCCGCTTTTTCAAAAGGCTCAGTGAAGATACAGTATGTCACACACAATAGGAATCTTCCACTAAATGTCATAGTCAAGTCATATTTAAGTATTTTTTTCTGAAATACACAAAAGAAGACAACTCAACTGAAACCTTCCCAGATGACAACGTAGTTTATCATTTACTACTAAGTCTTGTAATGTAATTCTGTTCAAGGTATCTAACAGATCCGTGTGTCCACGCAGCAGTGTTAGTTTTGCTCCTCTGTGTTGCCACATGATGGTTTAGGAGTTGTAGTGTTACACGATTTCCAATCTCAGAGGAGGTTAGTGAAGACGCCTGGTTAAGAATAGTCTTGGATCCACGGGACTTTTGTTTATCAAAACTGTGTCCATGACATTACGGAGCATTCGGAGAGACAACTGTCCTACTGACAGATGGCCGTGTGTGTGTGTGTGTGTGTGTGTGTGTGTGTGTGTGTGTGTGTGTGTGTGGAGCTCTGCCTGTTTGGTGAGGATTCCATTTTGTGGGGGGAGGAGAATCCGGTTTTGGGGACGAAGAGGAGGTGGAGAATTGTGAGGAGAGGCCATCGAAGGCACAGCTGGTGAGATCCCCCCACTTTAACCAGCTGCTGCCTGAAAAGAGCCTGTCAGCAGCCTGCCTGCCATCCTGCCTGCCTGCATGGATGTATGTGCCCCCCCCCTTCGACTCAGCCCAGCTGTTATGAGTAGCCTACCCTCCTCCGCCTCCACTGTGCACCCTGACCTTCTCAAAACAAAACTACATTTACAAGTGTGTTGTGTGAATGCTCTCGAGCGCACACATATGCACACGAGCACCTACAGACTCCAATACCCCCCGCTGTTCAGAACTTTAATCCAATAAGTCACATCAAAGGTTCCCCAGGAATGGTGATGTGTCTGTCGGGCTCTTGTTAGGGCAACTGGAAGCCCGAGGGTGGAGTAAATCCACCAGCTGAGGCTGGGCCCTTAAGCACCAAATGCACCTTACACGCTGTGCACTCGTCATTACCAGTTTATAAATTCTTAAAATCAATCTTTACCATTTACCTGGAAGCCTCTCATTATAGTTGAAAAACTATTTCGTAGCCTTTAGACGTGTGTGAGATTCACCACTTCACGGTGCAGTGAAGTGTTATATTTCACTGTCAGCTGATAAAAAAGTCGCAGTAATTTAAATCTTACTTTCATACTGAGACACGTTTTTTTTCTGGCCCAGATCCTTCCAAGGAATTGTTAGAACCCCTTTTGCTTGGGTTTGTATTTGTTTGGACCTAAAGGCCGGTCCTCAGCAGGTGAGACTGAAGCTGCTGCTGTTCCTTGAGCTTAAAAGTTGTGCTGCACAACCACACGAGGCTGCAGAGGGATATACCGCTAATGGAAAACTGATCCCACACAAACTTTATGCTGTTATGAAATGAATGGAATCGGTGGCTTCCTGGAATATGGGAGGCGGGGGGGGGGTGCACTGCAAATGCATTTTTTGTGGCATATTTTAAGTATGTGTGAGCTGATTCATAGAATTAAGTGAGTCACCCTATTTACTATGTCATGCAGAAGCCATAGCATGGCAGGCTCCCACAACAAGGCCTGGCACGGTGTCACGCCGTCTCATCAGAGCTGACTAACAGTAGGTGCTCATGTAACATGCAGTTAATGGGTTGAAACCTGAAACTTCCTGTATTCATTTTCAAACCAAAAGAAGAAGCTGTTACTAATAATTTGGCAAATTTATAATGAATGAATGCTCAATAAAAGCCACTGGCTCAACAGAAGAGCTGTTGAATTGAAATAGTAAAATGTTTATCATTTAGTATGCTTATTATACTTATCTTCAAATGACTAAAATCCCTCAAGTTTGAATCCGCCCCCCCCCCCCGGGCCACCCAAGCTGCACCTCCTGAGCGGCCGCGGGGTGCCACTCCCTCCCCTCTCCCTCTTTCTCGGCACCATTGTTCCCTCGATGACAAGGCCCACGTGCCCCCCCCATTCAGCATCCTGGTGGGGGGATAGGCGGGCTCTTTGTCTGGCTGCCATTGTCCCGACACACGCTTCCATTTGACAGACACACGTGCTGACAAAAGAAAAAGGGGGCCCAGGAGGAGGAGGAGGGGCTACCACTGGCCATTATTCTCGCGGTGGTGGCGGTGAAAAGGCGAGACGCGCTAGCCATCTGTGGTGCATGTCTGTAATCTGCAGCGAGGGAGGGGGGACAGCACGCTCATGCACTCTTCACTTCTAAAAGAATTCCTGTCTCTTGTGAAGCCACGCTTCAGCAGGGGCACGATGCCGGTAGAGTTCCTTTTCGGAGGGGGGGGGGGCTTGGAGCCTGGAAAAAGAAAAAGAGAATGTTGATGTAGACCTGCTGTCCTGGAGAAAAAGTGTCTATAAAGTGTTCCCACTCCCTGCGCTTCCTTTTCTCTACCCTCCTCATTTCTGCGTCAAAGTGGCCATTGTTGAGTGCCTGTTTTCTAGCAACAGGCCTAAACACCAGTCCGCTTGTCTTTGTCCTCTGCTCCTTTCTCCGGCCTTACGTCTCTGCCAGAGATTCTGCACCTCGTCTCTGTTTATTCTGCATCTTCACAATTTCCTTCCACTTCCGTTTGTTTCAGGATAATGGCCAAGGCTCTCAAAACAGAAAGCTCTAGCATGTTTTTAGGTAACTATTGGAAGTTTTCTTTTTTTGTTTCTGTAATTCCTCTCAAACTTCTGCATCAATTGTCTTCCTTAAATTTCCTTAGTTCAGCCCACATCTCAGTGTTCTTTCATTCCTGAACCTCAGCTCCTCCATTCCTTCACAAAGGCGAGTAGGAGATGCATTTATACAAAAAAGGTACTGCACTCTTTGAATATGTAATGGTTTTGAATGTTTACCCAAAAAAAAGAAAAGCCACTGTCAGACGTTCTGGCCCAGTTTTTCTGGTGTCAGTAAGTGTATTGACCCCCACAGGAGCCATGTGCTGCAACTCCACCACACAATGCATGTCTACGGGAATTTTTAAACCTAATTCCCCTGCCTGCGCCCTCTGCGTGCTCAGCCTGGGCTTTTAGTGCTGGTCGATACAACACGACCACCCAGTGAAGGTCGTTCTGTCTCGCCTCTCCACAGAAACCAAAACTCCCAAAGCACAGCGAAGCAGACCACAGTGGTGACCAACACCAAATGCAATTTCTCCTCAAGTCCCTGGACTTTACTTTAAATGGAAAGAACTCTGCCTAAGGGATATTTTCTCTCCTTCCTCTCTAGAAATTTTCTGTGTCACCAGATGTTGCTGTGAGCATGACTGCTGTTATGTAGGCAAATAGACTGTGTCCTTGTGCCCCAGAAAATGCTGCAAAAGTGACAATCTGAGGAGAGATTTGAGAGGAGGCAGACAGATGGTTGTTGTCACACAGACTGACAGATACATAGACTGACAGATGGACTAGCAGACAGACAATAATATACGCATATACAGTATATTTACACAGCGCAAGCTTTGGATCTTCTGTAAGAAGTATTTAAAAGTGAAAACATGAAGAATGTTAAACAGTTTCGAATGGGTATTTGGTGAAAAATGTTAACTGAAATTCTGAAGCTATAATTTCAATAGTAGCTTTCATATCAGCGCGAATCAGCAGTTTCATTTGGTTGTTTTGTTTTCAGGAATTCACTAAGCAAAGACAGACAGGACCTCGTCAGTCAGAAACCCAGAGAGCGTCAGGGCAGATGTTAAAAGCTTCAAAAACCACATTGATTTTAGACTTTGGGCCTTGTGTATTGTTGTTGCTTTACACACTTAAACATGCATTATGCATGAGTGCCTTCTACTGACAGTTAACACATTCAGTCTGACTTACCATGATGTAAACATGAAGGCAGTGCTGTATATTCACAAAACATTCATGTATGTGACAGGAAATTGGAATAAAAATAAAGAAAAGAAAAGAAAACTCTTCCTGCCTGGACTGAAGGTCAGAGGTGAGAGGTGAGTGAAAGTGACCTGGATAATGAAGCACACAGATACAGCAGAAGAAAGACAGGCAGCTGCTGCTTCTGTGACTGCGATGCTCCATCTGTCCAGCGGGGGCGCTGTTACACAGGAAACAAAGCTCCATCTGTCTGTCATGTCCTGGACAGAATACTGTGGAGAAATAATTTCATTATCAGCAGCACTACCAATCAGGGTGTGAAAATGAGACACCGTAATGTATCGAATGATAATCTGCAAATAAATGAAAGACTGTTTATGAGGAGTGTCAGTAAAGTACTGATTAAAAGTTTGGATGAATACGATTGTAGAGGAGGTTGTGTATTAACGTTTAATCAAGTTCTTAATCTTGGTGTTCTTTGTTATTATTTATAATGTACAACAAAAGTAATATAACAATCTAAAAATTAAAAACATGTAATGAATACTTCTTATTATGTAATATAGAAACAGTGTATCCTGTTCTGGGTTCATCTATAGTTATAATGTCCAAATCATAAATTAATGTGTTATATCTCAGGTTTTACCTGAATTGACTGTGTAACCCCTAACAGGCTGGGGGAGTGCAAGTTAAATGTATTTATCTGTTCATTCTTTTAATTGCAATCCCAGTTTTGACAGTATTGTAAATAAGGGTGACAAATGAAAAAAATTATGATTGTCAGCAGGATGGGTGCACAGGCCAAGAACTCTAGCATTCATATGTAGACGATTCCTTTTTCATTGTAATGATACAGTAAGCTTCCTCCCCTAACGTTTTAACCCTTTAGTATTTGGATACCTGATATTAAGACTGTTTAGCTGCTGGCTGTTACAGCGGATGATGAACCGCGTGACTGTTCTGTCTTCGTCTCATCCATCTTCTTTCTCCTTACTCGGTTGACCTTGTTGTGAACAGCGAGGAAAGAGGCCTCCTCTCACCCACAATGTTGTCAGTGTCTGTCTGTCTCCTCACCCTCATCTGATCTCAGCACAGTCAAAGAAACGTGTGTTTGTATTCAGGCTGCCTCTGCACATCCTCTCTTTTTCTATTTTTGTTCCTTTCCGCACTTTTGTTCCCCAAATAGCTGTCACTCGGTCCCCCGCCCACCCCCCTCCCCTAGTTCTCCTCAGCCAACAGAAAATAAATTAATAACATTGGTTGCTATGGGATATAGTTGCCATGCAGCACCAAGGTTGTCAGTGGTCCATGTGTCTCCTGTGGTGTGACAAAGTTCGGGTGCCTTGCAGATTGGGAACAGGGGGAGAGGTGCATTGATTAGTGTGCATAGGTTGTGTACAAATGTATGGACTCTCACTCATGCACGCATGCTCCACAGTATGGGAAGCTATTGATCATGTAATGTAACACAAAGTGTAATCATTTAACATAAACCAGCCTGAGTGTTGGGTTTAAAGCCACTAGAAGGCACACTCACACTCTCATCCATCAGTACACAGTTGGTGAGCATCTGAAACTACAGGCTCACTATTAGGGTGGGATGATGGGAAGTTACTGAGGAGAATGAAGACGGATGTGGGAAGGGCCAGAAAGGGAAAAGAACTGGAGTAGTATTGACCGGATGTAGGAATCCATTTAACACCTTGTTGGGAAAACAGAGGATTTGGTTGTCATGCTTTTCAGACAGTGTGTTGCTGTGGCTGGACTGTGGCAGAAAGGGGCAAAAAACAAGGTCTTAATGGATTCGTGATAGAGCTTATTGGGTAATCAAGATGCATCAGGCTTTCATATCAGTAGATGATTGAGTAACTAGTGTTTAGAGCCAGCAGAAGTCAATGAGATAGCATAATGGATTGCTGGACCAGCTCAAATCTCCGAATGAGGGAAATGCGGTAATCTTAAAGATTGCTCACCCGCTTCCTGACAGAATACAGTTGAGCCACCTCTTAAATGAGGAGACCACAGAGCAAGTGTGGTATACAGTACCATAAAGCTGTAGTTGTGTTCATCTGGCTCCTGAGGTCCTCATTCGGGCCATTTCTACCAAAGTGGTTCCAGTGGGGGTTCAGAGTCAGCGCCTAACTTAGGCTTCGCTCAAACTGCAGGTCTCAATGCTCAATTCAGATTTTTGTGCCACGATTCTTTCAATTTGTTTTTTGAGGGTGTTCACTTTAGTATTTTAAACGTGTCTTATATTAGGTTTTATTGTGAGCAGGATTCTGCTGTAGTACGAAGTTGCATCAAACTCGGGATGTCAGTACGAATGTAAACGTGGATGCAGCAGCAGGGAGCCTATATGATCTCTTTTTGAGGTTTTTGTGCAGTGGAAACCAACAAATTCATAAACCAATTATAATGAGAGCAAGGCTGAGGAAAAGGAGATAACATTTTTTAAAACTGGCCATGTGTGGAGCAGTGGCTTCAATATCTGTCCAGAGACGCATGTGGATGAAAGGTTGAACCCAGAAGTGGTGGACCGTGACATGACGGGCTTCATTTAAGCAGACTTCCAAAAATATCCCGCCAGGGTGGAACTGTGACATGAACTGCATAACAATGACATTAAAGATAATTGGACCTTACAGTTCAGACTGAAGTTGCATGGAAAATATCAGATACGTATCCGTATCTGGACCACATATGAAAGTGACCCAGGTCTGATGTGAAAAATTGGATTTCGTGTTACTACGTGTCACTGAGCTCCTCAGACAGCCAAATAAATAAATAAGCAAGACATGCCTTAGTACAGTTCATTTTTCAGGACCCAACTGCAAAGAGGCTGCTGGTTCTGAACCTGGGCAAACTGATGCTATTCTGGCTCCTAAACCCTCTGGGACTAGATGCAAGAATGTGTTACATCAGGAGTAGGGGTGGCATCATCATGACCAACCAAAACGTTGTACCCACCATTGTGTGAATATTGTGAAAATATCATATTGTTGCCGAGCTTAAAGAATATAAACAAAAGAAAAGGACATAACAAATGAATGAATGAATGACTGAAATGAAATGAATATCAAAATAAAACCACCATGGTCCTTGGATGAGACTTTCTCTTTGCACTATGGTCATTGATTGGCAAAACAAATTCGAAGACATGACAAGGTACATTCCAGTCTGACTAAAACATTTTGTGTAGCATATATATTATAAAAAAGGAGGCACTCAGCTTAAACAGCAGCTGAGCAGCAGCACTTGGTTCAAGTTGATTTAAACGCGGTATACAACATAGCTGTTAGTCAGTAACATAGCTCCCCATCAGAATTCCTGCCCACTTCCCCAAAACTGGGAAAGCTGGGACTGGGTGCTGCAAATTGATTGAAACTCATATGCAGGTCCGAACTTCATTCTCAGTTGGCTGCTGGTAAATTAAGGGATTGCTCATTTGCATGGCCAGACTTGCATTACTGTATGTAGCCTGACAGGTAATTAACTGTATTTGTGTGCATTTCTGAGAGTTTACATTTGCAGGAGCCTAATTTACATTCAGCTGGTGTTGGTTAAAATAACAGGTTGTTAGGGAATCACTGAGGCAAGACGGTTGTAAAACCACAGAGTCTCAGATTTAACACGTTCTCAGACACAAACACATTACACACACTACCACACACGCAGACAGCACGATTATGTTTCTCTGTTCTGCTGTAACTGGTGATGCACCTCATTTGAACCATGTGCCGGAGGGCTTACTTACAGGAAGTGTGTCTGTTACCACCTGGCTTGTGTGATCATCATGTTTCATAACTGCATAGCATTTTAATAGGCTTAGTGGCTGTCCTGTGGACAGATATACACACTCGAGCAGATGAATGTCCACAAACAGTTGCAAGTTCACACATACAAAAACTCATGCTCACACCTAACACTTATTTTAGAAACCATAGCGTATGTATGTTCCACTTTTGAATGTTTCTCTCTTTGTCTACTTCTATGGCTTTGTCTTCCACTTACACCGTTTAATTTTTATACCTTTTCTACCTCACCCTCCTCTTCTCTGTATCTGTGTATCTCAGTCCTTGGGGGGTGCAAAAGAAAAGAAAAGAGGAGGAGGACAAGTTAATTACAATTAAGATGAATGCACCATAAAATACATTTGGGAATAAATTTGAAATTGAGGTTGTTTTTTTTCTCCCTTACTGCTGATGTTAATAATCCACATTTCTCTCACTTTTGACATAAACAAATAGTCTTTAAGACAAATACTTTCCAAATCTGGGTGTTTATTTTTTATATATCTGTTATATCTCAGAGTCCTAACATGAGATAAAATCAAAAATATAACAATGAACTAAACATGTGACATTGTTATAACATGACCCAAACTGTGTCAGCCCAATATTAGTCTGTCATAATTTCAGGCTAAGACGCAGGAGTTTCGGTGTTCATGTCGGAGAAACGGTCAAAGTTCAGCGTCTCTTTGTAGCTGTTGCTGTTCATCATTTCTTTCCTCCCTGAGATTTTAATTAAACCTCATAAAAAAAGTTCAGCTTTTAATTATAACTAACAAGTAACTTTACACAGCAGGGTGTTATCTGTAAATCTAACTTAAATCTGCAGCAGGTTTTCATCCTCTTTCAGTGATTTTCATAAATGTAAAATGTTTTTTGGATAACTGGGTTCGATGTGATGTGCTGCTGTATTACCACCCCTGGCAAATAAATAAATAAATAAATAAATAAATAAATAAATAAATAAATAAATAAATAAATAAATAAATAAAGAAATAAATAAAGAAAAAATAAATAAAATTATCAGCTGGCAGATGTTTATTCAGCTGTTTTATTTTGTACAGAAAAATCAACACTATGCCAAAAAATATTTAACAGCTAAACATTCTTGGTTTGTACTATGTACCTTTAAAATTAAAAAAATAAATAAATAGCTATAATTAATCATAAGGGGGAGATCATGAGGCAGAAAAGTGTAATCATCTGGTTATTTATCTTTCTAAAACAAATACCTGCATGAGTCTAAACCTTCAAATTAGTCTACAATTACGAGAGTCCAAATCCTAATGAAGTCTCGCACGTGTGAGGTTGATTGTTTCATGGGAGCGACATGAGGGGAAGGAGCATTTAACATTTCCTAAAGAAGGAAATTAGTTCATTGACATGGCCAGCAAATAGTCCAGGTTTCAGTCCAGTTGAAATTTTATGGCGGAGGTAGAAAAAATTGCACCATGACAAAGATCCTGTTATGGTGTCGGATTTCTGTGTTTCTTAAGTTTTTTTTTTAGTTCTCATGTTCTTAGACTTTGTTGGCGGCTCCTTTACTTCCTGTTTTAGTTTGAAAGTCTTTCTTTGTGTGTTAAGTTCTGGTTTGATGGCCCTTGTTCCCATTTCTCCTGACTGTCCACACCAGCGTCTCCTCAACCCGCTGTGACTGCTGTGTTTCCTCTTTTCCCTGATAGATGCAGAACTATTCATTTATATTTAAAGGACTTTGATTGCTTCTGCCTCCATTTGTGCCCTTAACCCGTTAAATCACGACAGCTTCATCCAGCTAAGCTGATTTGTCAGCTGCTGCTTGAGAAAGTTAGATCTTGATTCATAAATATAAAAGTGAACATGAATATAATGATTTAAAATATTAAAAAAAAAATCAATTCCTCAAATAATTCAAGTCATAGAGATCAGAGGAGGTGAAACAAAGTCCAAATTCTGATTAGTTTGAATTGTTTGTCATCATGTTCGAGTGGTTCCATCATTTTTTTCTGTTAATTACAATTACAACAATTTTACAATATATTTTTGACTTTGAAAAAAAAAACAGTTGAATGAAGATGCACAAAGAGTAGTGATTTTTTCTTTCTTTCTTTTCTTTTTTTTAACCTAATGTTGCACATCTCAACATTTCCCTGTGGAGGCATTAAAGTACATCCGCATCACAGTGACGTTAAAGTCTGTCAGCTCACAACTGTGAACAAGCATAAAGAGAGCGGCTGTTGACAGTTTCCAGTTAGCCACGAATATCTACAGAGCTCTATTTAGCAGTTATGTCAAAAGCCAGAGCACAACAAGGACGTTTTGATCCCTCTCGGTCTCAACCATCTCTGATCTCTGGCTCTGGGTGTCGGAGCATAAACAGCTTAGGGGATAAAATGGCATCACAGAAGCCGGGGAATGTGTGAGTAAAGAGAGATAGTGTGAACACACAATAGTCCTCTGAGATGTAATACATGAAGCCACAGCCTCAGATGCAACTACCCAGTCCGAACACATCCCTAGTCTGAAACACAGCTTAATAAATCCAGATGCAGTTGCACATCAAACCTTCTTTTACATCAGAAAAAGTCACAAATGCATCAGGGTCTGCATGCTCCTTGACATTCAGGTTTATCAGTGTGGAAACTGCCAAACTGCTTCCAAAGTTGTTGATGGTGGCTTTGACTATTTGTGCATTATTTCTATCACTTGGAACAAGTAGCTTAAAGGTCCCAGACCGTTAATGACTGGCACTGGCAAAGACAACGCTTATTTAAACTACACTACAGTGTAAATGGTCCTCAACAAACTTACTGTTACCTAATTCTACTGAGTTTTAGGTCCATTCACATCTGTATTGTGCGCCCAATATGTGACTTAGTGAAAAAGCATAAACAATATTTACAATGCTGTTTTAATGTTCTTCAGCTTTTTTGAGCCCAACAACCAGAAGCCTCCCCTCTCTAATCATCACTTTACATCCAGGAATGTAATATTCCTCAAGCTACAAATGTAGAAAAATACTCTCTTTCACATCTACAACTGTGCAAACCCTTAATCCCTCACGCCTACAAATATTCCAGTCTTCCAGTTAAGCATGATTACCAGTCCTCTGCCTGCTTTTCTTACCTAAGCTCCAGTACCACCAGACCACTTCTGCCAAAGGCCTCATAGTACCCTTTAGTATTTGGCATCCAGCCCGACCTGTCCAGCTCATATTCGACAATTAGTTTTCTCTAAGAACTTAACTCGAAGAAGCCCCTGTGCTGCAAGAAAGCATCTAAACTGCTGGAAATGCTGCACAACGTGTCATACTACTACACTGACTCTTCACAAAAACATTTGTAAATGGGTGAAGGAAAAAAGAAAAACAAGGGATATTAAAAAAGTAATACCAGTGCTTGAACTTGAACCCTCTTCCAACTTTTAGCACCTGTTTTTCATTTAAGGATGCACTTTGATTCGGGATACCGTAACAAATGGTGCAGCCACATTCGGACCTGCCAGAAATCGGATGGTCACCCTGGATGTTGCTTTAACCATCTCAAAAAAAGAGGAAAATATGGTGTTGTAGAGAAGGGATGTCTGTGAGACCATTTACAACTCTAGCAGCGCTAGAGGGTTGTGGTTTTCAGGCAAGTAATGAGTCACTGAGAGTATTGCATAAAATGTCTGGGGACGCTTCTGTTTCATGTATTTTTTATATGAAATCATTTATTTTAATAAAAGGATTATGATTTGTGATTTACCATATAGCCACCAGGAGACTTGCTGAATACGCAGCCGTTTATGAATTTGATCTTGGTGATCCATAATTTGCTCCAGCCTGGCCCAGGAAGTTTGTCCTCACTAGACGTGTTGGGAAACCGCAGAACTCCAGACGTGACAAACATTCATGCAACCATCTGTTTGTTGTGGTGTGATCTGTGGCGTTCATCGTTTTGCAACGCCACCTAACCATCCATCTGCAGCTCTTGCTTCTGCACATCTCCTGACCTGCCGTCCTCCAGCACTGAACTCTGGAGGAAGATCTGGTGCCCTTTAGCGCCGCACCGTATCCAGCTGCATCACTCATCCTCCATCTTTGGCCCTATTCCCCAGTTCCAGCTCCAGAGCCTTTCCCGAGGCTCCAGCTCCACTTCTCGCCCTCTCCCCCAGTGCACTCTTGACCATTGCGCCCACAGCAGATGGAGAGCAAAGAAAACTGTGTCACCACCCGCCATGACTCGTTTTAATCACCCCTCCCCTTTCCTTGTCCTCTCGCTCTCTTTTTCTATCCTCCCACTCTTTTATTTCCACGCTCCCATGATTCGGAGCGCCAAACATTGATTTGTCTGTATTTCTAGAGCAGCTGTGCGCATTCGTGTGCGCGTGTGCGCGTGTGTGGACTGTATTTGTTCGCGTGTGCCTGTTAACCGGAACTCCATCCTTGCCGGCTCGTGGTCCATTTGATTGTATTTGGATGCAAATGCATGTGTGCATTTGTCAATGTGTCCAGGCTCCTATTTCTATGTTAATCCCTTAAGAAGAGGTGTGGTTTCTTTTTTCTTTTTTTCGCTCCGCGCTCTCCCGCTCGCATCCTCCCTCTCTGACGTCGTTGCTGTTCCCGCAAGTCTGAGAGGGTGGTCTCTCCCGGCTCGTCACCTCCGCGTCGCCTCTCATCTGCTGTGGTTCCCGAGTCTGATGAGATATCGGAGCGAGATGGGGGAGGCCATTGAACTCAGGTGAGCCAGCTTCAGAGTTAGAGTGCGAAACGCGGCTTCGTGCAGCAGCTGACAACTGATACTGATGCTCGCCGATTCACTTTGAGAGGATCCGTGCACATCTAGAACTATAGACGTGTGATGCATGATTGTGCACCTGAGTGTGTTCTTGTTTCTAACTGGGTCAGTCGTCAATCCGCACCTTGGATTAATTTACTCAGCTTTGTTGTTTTCTCTGCCAGTTTGACCCAAATTAAAAAATCTGGAGGTTCTTAAAGGTCAGCAACGGGTCTGAGGCTTTTGTCATTTGAACTGTCATGTGTGTTGGCTTTTTTTCTCATGTTGTTTTTAATGGCATTGCTGTTTGTGTTGAGTTATTGGCAGCGGTGACATTTTTAGTCACTGCCAAACTGATAATAGGTCTAGCCCATATCCACAGGGCTCATAGCAGTTAATAGCCTTAGCAGATGCATTAGACCCCATGCCCATATGGAAGAGATTAAACCTGCTAAATTAACACTAACGTCCAACATTTCATTGCACAGTGTTTATGGCTGCACATGTTTTGTTGTGTGCATCTGTGGATAATAGTTTTTGTTTTAAACCCTTAGCAAACTTTAAAAAACAAAGCAAAAGAAACCCCCTCTTATCCGTGGATAAAAGCTTGCAATACATTCAGTTAATGTGGACACATGTCATATTGTGGAGTTGGTAAAAGATTATTTCACATGCATACACAGAACTAAGGCTTGCATAAAAAACTACCCCTTCTTCAAAAGAACAAACAAATAAACAAAAAACAACAAAAGATAATAGGAAAAAGACCTGGAGGAAAAGTTAGAGCACCCAACATGGTCCCTATTTCCTAACTCCATCCCTTTGGAAACATCTTACAGCGTTGAAACACCTTTTTTACAACTGGCATGCCCCCTTTTGAGCTCTACACACAGATTTCGATGATGTTTAAGGTCTGGCCATCCTAATAGCTGGGGAAAATCTTTCAGCTTGATCCTCTTGAGGCAATCCATTGTGGCTCATCAGCTTTAAGAGACATTTATTTTTATCTTTAACCAGTTTTTTGTGGACATTATATTTCCAGAATTTACCTGTATAGGAATGAATCCATCCTTCCCTGTACGAACATAATGACCTCTGTCACTGTCTGCAAGATAAGCCCAAACTATGACCAAACATTCCTGTGCTTGACAGTTTTCATTCAATTCAAATCCCTTTTTTGTTCAAGCTTACTGCAGAAAGTTTAACCACTCGATCAGAATAGATCAGCTTTGTTCAGATGTTCGGTTGTAACCTCTAAATGTGAACTTTGTGGTGAGGCTGCGGGAAAGGTTTTCCTACGACTCATCCACGAAGTTCCTTTGTGTGCAGACGTTCCTGCGTACTAGAACATTGCACCACAGTTGCTACTGGATTAGCAAACGGAAACCTGTTATATTCAAAGATGGGGTCTGATTTTAGCACTCC
>CM026201.1:6858406-6890472 GCA_014839995.1 Xenentodon cancila
GCTCAGCCCGGGCATCTGCCACTGTCCCACATGAGTTGGCACACACTCAACAAAGGTGTTCATATCTGATACGGCCTGCATTGTTTTGCCTCCTCACCACCAGATAAATATGCTTCATAAGTCACCTACACATTGTACTGTATACAGCACGCTCCTGCATTGTATGAGCAGTTTTTTTTAATAACCACTTGCACCTAAGGGCATTTATGATTCAACAGTCTGCATTTCTGTTTTTATGCCACTATTTCAGCTGTGATATGCCCAGGGATTCTGTAATTCAATTAAATTAAATGCAGTTTTATTTATATAACGTCTCTTACAATACAAGTTGTCTCTAGGCGCTTTCTGTGAAACTTACCAAAAGGTTTGTGGTTCTTTTCTGGTTTCCAGTGAAAATATTAACATAAAAAATTTCTCTTCTTTAACCAATTTGAGTTGCTTCTCTGAGTCTTCGTCTCTTGTGCATTTACACGTACAGTCCCACACAACCTCATGAACCACTGCAGTGAATAAGGCCATCCTGTTCTGGGTCAGACTTCACTGTAAACACAACTGTGCTGCTTTATCTTTGCTGTGTTGCTCTCCATTCTTTTCTAATCACACATGTACACATATACATGGCATTTGTCACTCTCTCTGCGTGTTTCAAAGAGGAAGAAAGACTGTAAGTTTCGGATGATGGTTTGGAGTGTTTCTATATGGGTCACACAGAGTCAGATGAAGTCTGCAGGGCTCAGAAAATGGGGTCAGTCTTTGGCGTGTGAATACAGACAGTGATGAACCATCATTTTCATGAAATAAATTTGGTTAAAAAAAATTGCTTAGTGAACAAAATTTGAGATTTGAGTCTAAAAAAAGCAAATCGACTGTAGAACTCATGGCAATATGCCGTAGTGAACGAAAAAGCACTTCCACGCAGATAATGCACAGAGAACTCAAGATAGAGGGACCAAGCAGCTGAGTAGCCTTAAGAAAACCACTTATGAGATGAGGGGGGCTAATTGAGGAAAAGAAGGGCCCCGGCTTGCTAAGGAGAAGATTGGACTGGGAGCAATTGAAAAAATGAACGTGGTCTGTCTGTCCCAGTGACATGGGCACATCATCATAAAAGGAGTGGTAGATGAAGTGAGGCGCCCATCATACCTAGTCCCTATTGTGGAAGCCATTGAGGGCATGGTTATGATTTAGCATTGCTTTATTTGGCAAAGTCTGAGTTCTGCAAAATATACACAATATATAAAAATTACTGAATAATCCAGGTTTTTACTAGAGATGAACGTAGGCTGGAGCAGCTGCGAGTGCATTTCTGGTAGAGAGCAGACACCAGTCCAAAATGTGCATTTCAAAACCAGTCACAGTAGCATTTTCAGTGATAAGCCACACCTGCTGTCTTCTGCCATCTTTATTAACTGTTTTAAAAATATTCTAAATAACCTCTGAAATGCCAAAGTCCTTGTCATGATCTTTCACGCGGCAAGTTAACACCCTGCAGCTTATCGGACTTTACGTTCTGTGGAGGTTTGGTGAGCGAGGACTTATTACAATATCTCCAAGTGATGTTCCCAGTGTCAATACTTAAAGACAGTCTTTGGTTCATTGTCCTCAACAGATTACACAATCACAAGTCTGTATCCTGTAGAACCAGCCAAACAGTATGGATGTGGGGAGGTTACTAACTGTAGGTGCTCTTTCACTATTGGTAAAATACAATATCCACGTACAACAAAATCATGAGCAAAAAAAACAAACAAACAAAACAGTACAACTCATGTGAGTAATAATATCATTAATATCTAGAAAAGATCACACACTATGAGCAATTAAACTCTTGTTACCCAGGAGCATCTGGCATCCAACCACCCACACACGACATTATTAAATCTGGTTTTGTTTTTTTTTGTTTTTTTTTTTTTTTTTGGTTAAAATGTCAAATTGAGACAAGATAGTTTTGGCAAGAAATGATATCTACTTTCACAGTTTTTTTTTCTCCTGGTGGCATGGACATATTCCAAGGTGGCAATACCAGGTTTTATCTAAGTCCAGTTGTGGATTAGTTTCCCAGGGGGTAGGAGACATCATTGTCCCTCATGGACTGGCCACAGGAGTCCAGATCTTAACCCTGGTAAGATTCATTTAGATGTGCAGGAAAAGAGTTTATGCAGCGGTTCAACTGACACGGCTTTAATAAAAGAACTTAGAGAAAAAGTAATATTGGAGTGGATGGAAGTCAATATAAAATTTCAGCTTTTTAAAACAGTACCTCTGCAAACAGGTGCTGTAATCAAAGCTACAGGTGGTCCAAGCAAATATGAGAACAACTACTTTTTTAGCCAAGCAATGAAGTTATTAATTACCAACAATTTACTAACTGTTCACGAGTTGTTGTTTGTTTTTTTTTAAGTTGCAGCTTATATGTAAATGTCTGAAAGCAGCAGGATGGTGTTCGCAAACACGCAGCAAAAAATTGCTCAGTAATAGCGTAAAAAAAATTCAAGAAACAGCCAAAGGCACAGCCTTTAACCTCCAAAGATTCATACATTTATTTCTTTTGATTTCTATGGAAATGGAGATTAAACACTTGATCATTCTGAACTGTGTGAAATGTAACTGGAAGAATAAAATTAGACTTCAAAGTAGGAAGCAGTAGAAAAGCTGACCTTTGTGCTTTTTCTTCCACTAAAACTTGAAATCCAGTCTGAGTTACACTGGCAGCACAAGCAAGACTTCTCATTTGTACTGCCAAAAATACGCGACTTGAATTTAACCACTCCCAGGGAGGGGAAACAGGTGTCCATATGGAGCGGTCGGGTTGGTGACTAAGCCAGGACTGTTGCCGCAAATACACAAACGCATGTGGACGCTTGCTCCACCTCTCTGCTCCTTATTTCTCTGGAGGTTACTGTGATATGATGTGGCAGTGACTCACCCTGTATCCCTGTATGTGTGCTATGTGCCTGTGGTAAAAATCACCCTTACGCCTCTTTGCACCCCCCCCCACCCCCAGTGTGTTTTGTGAGCATCTGCTTGTGGAGATGTATTAGGGAGGAGAGCGTCTCATTTTGCCAAAATCTCTGGGTTGATGCTGGATACATAACATCTGGATCAGGGAGGGTGACTGGGAGTGTGAAAGAGAGGTGGTGGGCCAAAAATATTAATCAGACTCACATCTGGAAAGCTCTAAACGCAGCCAGACACATAGCAAACTTAACAAGATTTTGAATGCAGACGTGACACACATGGGAATTCGTAACATTTGGAAAATTTGCAATATGACTGATGTTAAAAGCGAATACCCACACAGATCGTTAATGGCAATCCACCCGATGGTTTAGCAGTTAAATGCCAACTTAACAAGCATAGGGGTTCTGAAGTCTCATTTGAATTCTGTAAGTTTTTATGTGTGAGAAAGCTTTTTACATTAAACTCATCCCTGTGAAACTAATTTCCTCACATTCACATCAGCAGGGATTTCGGGCTTGCAGCATGCTTTGCACGAAAACGGAGCCAAGAGGAGAGCTTAAATGAAGAAAGAAAAGTTAGAGGTTAGAAAGAAGCAATCGCAGGAGTTCGTCTTGAGTGGAAAAAATGAAACTATTTGTTGTATAACATCATATAAGCATGAGCTGCATGTCTTGCCATTTCCTCTGCAACAATCCATCCAAACTCCGAACACTGGACGGGGAACAACTATGTGTTTTTGTGTAGTCTGCACTGACGTATGTGTTTTGCGTGGGTTTGGGGCTGTAGTGGGACTTCATTTGTGCCGATGATTTATAGATTTATTTTGATGGTTTGCGTCCTCGTCTGTCAGCCCGCCAGCCCGCCCCCTCTGTCTGCCCGTGGCAGATGTTGTGCAGGATGAGGTCAGAGCTGTGCAAGGCCTTTGCATGTCCCTGCTCTAATGTGCATCTGCAGCGTAGTGTTTCAAACCATATTTCAGTTAATTTTACACTGTGGTGCTCAGCAAGAGGAGGACTTTCAAGTTGTTTTCATCTGTACTCTGAGTGTGAGCTGGTGTAGGTCATATTTTCTTAAGCACACATGCCAGGTTTCTGCTGGAAGGAGGTCCATGCTGTAGAAAGCTAAACAGAACTCCTCACATTACGTAGTCATTTACGGTACTATGTGATTTTTGTTTCCTATTCTTTTTAATTTATGTGATTTATATCTAAGATAAAGAAATGTGCTCAACAAATAAAATAAAGTCCAGCGAATGAATGTGTTTGTGGCTTATATGCAAAGCAACAAAATTAGAAAATTGCTAAAATAAATATACCTATTTACTATGATCATTATGTCAAGTAAATAAGAAGCTAAAATCAGCTGCCAATTAATGAAGCTTTGCTTGAAGACTGGAAACACGAGTAAATGGTTTGTCTTGATCTATTCCAGCTTTACACGGTGCTTGCGAAACCCGTTGAGCTCCTATTACCCTTTATTTGATACCGTGAGCCCAAAGAATAAAACCAAGCCACATGAGAGGCCGAGGTATGTCAAACGATGTGAAAAGCCTTAACTATGCCTTGAAATGCACATTTTAGTGGTGGGCTGTGATGTAGGATGAATCCACAACTATGTGGGACACTCCCGTTTCTCATCTCATTAGACCTCTAGTTCCATCATCATACGGTTTTGTGTTTTTTTGTTTGTTTGTTTTTTGTGGTCTGGTGAGCAAGCAAAGAGTAGAGTTGTTGTCTTTCATTTTTTTTGCATCAATCGATACTAACTGCGTGCTGTCATTATTGTTCAAGAGAGCAAATATCTCAAAATGAGATAACATCTTCTTTTATCTCAGTTTACAGTAATGCAGCTTCCAGTCATGACTATGATTTAATTATGTTTACTTTTGCTTTTAAGTTGAATAAAAATTGTATCTCATGTGTTATTCCCGCAGTTTTTTTCTTTTTGTATATATTTGTCCCGGTCCTCATTTGCAGCAATTTCGTGCATTTTTATTCTTCTTATTTATTTTGACCTTTTTGTCTTTTGTCTAATTAGAAAATACAGAGAGAGAAGAGATTGGACCTTTTTTTTTTCCTGATTAGTTAATTTAGTCGCTAGAGATATTGATCGTCTGCCATCAGGAATCTTAATCAATGCTTTTTCTCAGTAACAGACGTGTACATTTATGAAGACATCATACCACAAACCTTCCAGCTGGCTGACAACCCTCCCACTCCTTCAGATTATTATTTTTTAAGGAATTAAAAAAAAAATCCAATCTCTTGAAAAATCCTCTTTTTTTTGTGTTTTTTTTATTTCCTGTTACAGATGTTATTCTGCATCATTTCTGATCCGCTGGTCCCGTCTGTCCCCTCCTCCTTCTAGTCTACCGGCCTGTTAAACCGAGTCAAACCGCCTCACTCCCACACATTTCCATTTTATTGACATCTACATGAGGGATGGATGGAGCACAGCATCAATCTGGGCGTTACAACGCTAATTTACGCAGTCACCTGTACATTTTCTACTATTCCGGTCATTTTTTTTTACTTCTCCCAACTCCCTGAGTTTGCATAATTTAATTTTTACATCTCCCGGCATCTGATATCAGATGCTGAGCCAGTTCCCTCTCTCCTGCTCTTCCTCCTCTTCATCTCATCATGAGAGTAGTTACAGGGACATCCCATAGTCCCTAACCACCCCCACCCCCAGCCCAAATGACACTCCCACTGCGTTCCTGGTATCATTTTGCCTTTTCCCGCTCGCCCATTTTACTCATTCACACCTGCTACAGCAGTCCTGGTGTCTGCCAGGTGCCAGTCAGATGGCATGCTGCCCAGAAAAAACTGGCAAAAGCCTCGACATGTGTGCATGGTGGGCTGCAGAGAGGCATGTGGGTGTGATTTGCATGTATGTGTATGTGCTTGCCTGTTCTTGGCAGAGGACGCCTGCCCCGCATGCCAGGAATAAGTGAAGCCACTTGAGCTTTTGCATTTGAATACCCAGCATCGCACAGACATCTGAGCGAGTGTGTAAAACACATTACCAGCAACACATCAGTGATTATGAGAAGTGATGTGCTTTTGTGGGCATGTAGATGTGTATATATGAACTGTGTTTGGCAGAGTTCAGTTCAGTGTACGGACCGCTGCCTTTACATGTGGACATGACATGTCTTCAGTGTAAGATTAGTCCACTGTCACGGCCTTTCTATGGAGCAACCAGATGGTAAGAAAATATCGCTCCTAACAAACATGGAAAACAGTTCTTGTTTTCCTCCGCACTCTCTTCAATTTAATGTGTTTTGAAAAAGCTCTGAGATCCCCTGAGACGTTTTGAATTTAAGAGCTAAATTTTGCTGCGTCCCTCATTAGATCAGATTGACTCCAATGAGCATGATGTAAACTGAAACCCTGCTCTGTGTGAGTAGCATGGATGAAGTTGAGCACACGAGAGGACGGTGCTGGCACACTTGGTGCAGTTATTCAAGATGTGCACGTGAGAGATTAAAAAAAAAAAAATTATACTGCATTTTCTGTTGAAATGAGATGTGAATGTGGAGGAATGAAAACGGTAATTATTATTTTTTAACCAGGTCATGTTTTGACGGCGTCTTGTTTCATTATGCCGGGAAATTAGCATCGCTGAACAGGCCAGCGGGCTGAATGCTGTAATTAGGCAGCGGAAGGAGGATTATTCAGGGGGGGGGGCTGAAATGTGCGAGTGTGTCTTCATCTTTGTGTGTCAGCTGATCTTTCTCAGAGAGATTAAATCATGCTCCATGTGTTTAATAACATTCTACCTGTGTGACTTGTACAGCCGGTCTCTGAAAGGAGAATCAATGGAGTGTCATGGTGGACAGTGTGTACAGCACTAATGTACTCACCGCCTCGATAGTGATGATTACAGCACAATGAGCTTGGGCTAATCAATGAAATCCACCACTTTCATAATGTTGTATGAAACATGGGACTGTTTTCGTGTAAAGCTCTCAAGTATCATCCTTTCAAGTTTGCCAGTGTTGCATTTAAATAGCTTTTAATGAGTGTTGCATTTAAATTGAGAGTCAGTTGATGCTGCTTTTGTTGTTGTTGTTTGTTGTGAAGCACATACCCAATCGGATGACCCGGTTGTGAGTTCATTTAGTTGTCAGGATGAAATCTGAAGGCTTTCCAGGTGAGGATGCACATTAAAACCAGTGTCTTTTCCTGTGTTTGCAGTTCCAGGGAGCACGTGACCCCGGAGATGAACAAGCTTCGTCAGAGTCTGAGGAGGAAGAAGCCCACTTATGTGCCAGAGGCCAGCAGACCGCATCAGTGGCAGGCTGACGAGGAGGCTGTACGCAAGGGAAAATGTAACTTTGCTGTTCGGGTAAGTCTTTTTTCTTTTTTTTTTCTGTGTTCTAAGCCTGGTATAATTCATCATAAATACATTTCATTTTAAAGATGAAAAGTTCTTGGAAAAACTAGGCACCCTTTGAGAAAATTTCCTTTTGTCACAATTGAAAATGAACTTTAGTGGTTGTATTTGTTTCAACGCTCTGATTTGTAACTCGTCTTCAATAATAAGAAAGGATGGCCTCATGAGAGCAAACGGAGACGCTCTGGGTTGAGGCCTAATTAGCACCTCATTCTTGAACCAAAATCTGTCTCAAAATCTGTTTTTTAACAGTAGCATCAAAAAACTGTTTTTGAAGTAGGTTTTTTTACATCCCTGAATAACAAGGCTACACAGTTCATCCATATTCATACAGTTATTACTATAAATGGATTTAGGTGTAGCAGAGGGCTTAATAATGTTAACAGGCACACACTTACAGTTTAATGTGCTGATCGTGGCTTGAATGTAGATGAATTTTCAAATGTTAAATCATTAGCAGACAATACAGATGGTTCCCAGAATGTCTTTGTGTGCTCTGCCTTTTTTCCCTGAAGATGTTCACTTGCATGCAACAAAAGGCTGCCCAAATGTGATTGGACGTGCTACTGACGACAAATGGGCTCCGAATAGAAAACAAAGAGCTTTGGCACTCACCGGCTTGTCGCTTAACAACAGATATTTGCATATATATATATATATATATATATATATATATATATATATATATATATATATATATATATATATATATATATATATATATATATATATATATATATATATATATATATATCTCGTATATGTTTATAGAGATGAATGCCAGCTGCCACTGAGCAGAGAATCTGGCAGCTCAGCAAAGCTCCACAAATATGTCCAAATCAAAATGACTAATTAACCTCCTCATCATTTCTTTGGGTTGTGGTAGAAAGCCGCTTTTGATTTTTTTTTTTTTAATTGGAAATTTTTGTAATTATGCTAATCTGCTTTATGCTAAGAAGTGCCAACAGACAATTTTTTAACCACTGTCTTGTCTGCAAAATTGGAGAATCGCTGAACAAGGAATTGAAGGAAAGATGAAAATAACTGTATCTGACTGGAAGCAGTGGGAAAACACATAGTTTTACCTTGTTCAAAGCTGTAAGCCTTAAGTTTGAGCTCAGCAAGAAATATGTTGCTTAGTTCTTTTGACGTTTTGAAGGAGCTGTGAGATGGCAAAAGTAATGACAAGTAAATCACAGCCTCATATTTTAGCTTGATGGCTTAGCTGTGTGTGAATTCAAAGAGGCCCAGCCTGCTGATAATCAGCCCCAGCCCGAGTATGTACTGTATGAGAGCTACAGGGACTTAGAGGGAGATGCAGAGACGCCGACGAGAAGACTTGGACTGATCCAGCACACGGAGCAGACAGAAACAGAGAGACGGAGAGAAGGGAAATTAGGTAAAACGAAGGTGGTGCAGTGAAATGAAGAAAGAAGACGTGAAAGAAAAATCCAAGGCATTGAGAGAGAATACAGTACTTAGGAAAGACGAGCCTCGAGCTTTACAGAAAGCCTTAATAGCATTTATGAGTCGTGAGCTATTAACGCCTCCTTAAGAGCTTCTAAACTATACCAAAGGAACAAAAACATTTATTAAACTCAGCACTGAGACAAGATGTGAACTTTTTCTTTTTTTTTTTTTTTTTTAGAAAAGGAGACATCAGAAAAAAATATTGTTTGAAAATTTTCCAGGGGATAGGTTTCCAGGTTTCCATTACCCTTTTTCACAAAAGAAAAGCATGAGTCGTAATTTGCGATAAAGGTAGTGTTTTCGCTGTTTTCATTGAACGGTGTTTTTCTCTGCAGTGTACGCTAACTCTCCTACTTCTCTCTCCATAACTTTCTGTAATCAAGTCATCCTGTGAGACTTCTCTTCAAAACACTGGAAAAGTAGATCTCCACTTTCAAGAAGATGGACAAAAACATCTTTAGTCTGACAAATTACTGCGTCTGCCACGACCGCTGTTGAGAGAATAGTCAGATGAGGAGGGCAGCGGATGATCATTTCTCGTGAAAGAGTAAAAAAGTTTTTTCAATATTCTGCAGTTTATTCAAAAGATAGGTGTCTTCAATACAGGTTTTCCTCTGCGATATTTAGGTTTTGCGCAAATCTAGGGGCAATGGAAATGCATTTACATGCAAATACAAAGACCTCTGGGAATTTTATATGAATTTCATCCTTTTTCAAAATTCTCTTACCACTTCCAGCATCTTAAAGAAACATAAAACAGACTAAACAATGATAGCATTTGCACATAGTGAGAGATAAATATTTCCATGAACAGGCATGAGAGGGCTAAAAAGCAAAACAAACCCCATATTGGCTCTATTTGCATAAAAAATGCTGTCTTGCAAAATTTCTGAGCAAACTTTTTAAAACTGAGATAAAATTCTCACATGGACTCACCTTGAAACTGATGCATAGATCGTCTCTTCTGCTTGATTATGTTAGATGTGAAATGCACATATATTTGTATTTGTTGCTGCTGTGCAAGAGCCTCTGGTTTGCAGCATTGTCTTGTGTCTCCCAGCCAGAGTCAGCTTAGTAGGCTGAACATAAATGTATTTGCTCACTTTAATTTGATTCCTCTATTCACTGAAATAAGATATATATGAGTCTGGACAGATATAGATGCATGTTTCATAATGATATATTGGGAGGGACATAAATTATAACTGCCAGGTGGTAATTCTAGGCCGTTTGTTTTCTTTCATGCATTCCTGTGCAGTGCTCACCACAGAAACCTGTGCAGTCGTGCTGTGCTGAATCAAAACAGACAATTTTCCAGTCATTTACCAGAAAGAACAAAACAAAAAAACTTTTTGAAAAAAATGGGCTCACTTTGTCTCATATTGTTTGCAGCACATACTTTAAACTTGGAAGTATCTCCTTAGGACTCCAAAAACACATCTTCCTCTTTCCCCATCACTTGGCTTCTGACTCCAGCGGAGCTACAAGAGCTTTAATTGTGTCCCCATGGGCACTGCATGTGCCACTGAGCAGAACACCGAAGAGACAACAAAAGAGGATATGAGGCTAAAAATGAACCCCATCCTCCTCCATCCCTCTCTCTCCGTCTCCCGTCCCATCATTAACACACATCTGTAAATCCAGTCTGGCTGTATATTAAATACCTACCTTTCCATTTCACAGCACTTATTGAAACACTGATTGGCAGTAGTGAGGTTTTGGTTGGTTCTGGCACAGCTCAGGCAGCTGAGCAGTTTGATAAAGAATCTTCTTAAAAATGCATCTGTCAGCTTCTGCTTGGTTTCGCCTACCTGTGCCTCTTTTCTCGTTTTGCTGCAGTACCTGGGGTTGGTGGAGGTGGAGGAGTCCAGAGGGATGCATGTATGTGAGGAGGCAGTGAAAAAGCTGAAAGTTGTAAGTATCCTACGTTCACATGCATGTACTGCACTGCACCTCTTTTTTTTTTTTTTGCATAGAGGCAGTTGCAGGTTCAAGCCAAAGATTTGCAAACTGGAAACCTCGTTGCACAAAACACATGCACCAGAGTTAAAGATAAAGAAACAGACTCATTAAATACTTTTTAAAGATTGCTTTCTCATTTTCTCTTTTTACCACTTTAAGTCATCCTCCTGATGGCTCTTAATCTACATTTTTCTGTCAAGTCTTCATTCTTTTTTCACACACACACAGACACACACACACACACACACAAACACACGCACGCACGCACACACACACACAAGACAATGATGAAGATTCTGTTTACCCTCCTGGGAATGTGTGTTGTAGACACTTTGTTCAAATTCTGCACATCTGTCGCTCTGTAACTGGGGTTGAAGGAGAAGTTAGTACAGGAAAATCAGAGAAGCAAATGTTTTTTTGCTGGGGGGAGGGGTGTCATAATGAAAGTAATGATATAAAACAAATCCCCCATTTCAAGGAAACAATTGAATCATTTCCAGTTGAATGGGAACAGGAGGAGTGTTTCTTTTTTAAATTCTTGTCTCCCTTTCCTGTAATTTGCTTTGATTTGTCCAACTGGATTAACTTTACTGCCTCTTTTTCATATGATTCCCTGTTCACTCCCTACATTGACCTCTCCCTTTCTTTCTCTCATCCTCCGTTCCATCAGTCTCACACTCTTCACCTCTTTTTTCAAACCCTTCTCTTCTTGTCAACAAGATTATGCAAAAATGAGGTCTCCTTATTTTTGTTGCTGGTTTCAAAGTAATTTCCTACCATGTGCTGGCTTTCCGCTCTGTTTGTACACAGTGTCACACAAACTTGTGTGCAAACTCTCATGCACGTGCACATGCAAACGTCCCCGGTCACATAGGCCTCTGTCTTTTTGGCGTTTGTATTTTTAGCGTGGCACATGCTGAGTGTGTTATTACCCCTGCCTGGTGCCCTCCTCTGGGGAAATGTGCCAGCTGGCACAGTTTTTACATCTACTCTCTTCTCCTCTCTTAACCCTGACTTGCTTCTTTTGCTTTGAGGATAAAATCATCTTTTATATTGCCATGGATAGCAATAAAAATAACTTTGTACACGCGTGCTTGCATACAAGCCTGTTAATTGCACCTCTGCAGTATTTGTTAAGAAAACATGAAGTACTGTTGTTTCCTGCTTATAAAGCTTTCTGTTATTTCATCTTTCCCATCCTTTGTCTTTCTAGAGTGGCAAAAAGACAGTAAAAGCAGTATTATGGGTTTCGGCTGATGGACTCAGGGTGGTAGATGACAAAACCAAGGTAAGAAAACACTTTTTTTAAGCTTCTTCATGACTCACTTCTCGACAAAAACAAGAAGAAAAAAATGTGTCTGATTTTGACATGTGAAGCTTGCAGCATGCTGGCATTTCATCTGCAGCCGCAGGTTGAGCCGCTGCTGCAGCTGCTGATCAAAATAACAGTTAGCTGGTCAAATGGAGATAGAAATGTCCCTGAAAGCCCTCCGATGTCTCATCAGTCCCTGTTTGGAGCTGCTAACTTATAGCTGACACAAACCGTATACCGTCTTTTTTCCAGTATAGTGTGTGTGTGTGTGTGTGTGTGTGTGTGTGTGTGTGTGTGTGTGTGTGTGTGTGTGTGTGTGTGTGTGTGTGTGTGTGTGTGTGTGTGTGTGTGTGAGAGCTGGCATACAGTATGTGACTCATGGTTGCTCGGTACAGGTGCTTAGTGGAGGAGGAAAGATCAAGAAAACACACACACTTGCTTCTGAGGAGTGTCTGCAAGGGAGGCTTCCTACAGTTAGATACGGCTCCTCTGAAGGCTGAACAGAATACAGAGCAGCCGAGAATAGAGAATAAGCCCAACAGAGCAGCCTCTTTCCTTTTTTTGTCTACACATGACCTCACATCTCTCACTCCATTTTTTTTCATTTGCTTTAATCCCCTTCCTTCTCTCTTCTTTTCAGCCACATATCACATCTGAGCCTGATCTTTCCTTCTCCTTAACTCGGATGTTTTCCAGACTATTACACATTGTTGCACTGGATTATTACTCAGCACATGGTGATGTTACCATGGTTATATCTGGTCTAAATAATATTACCCATTTTTATCCAGTCAAAAATCTTCTATAATGGCTTGTTGCAATTCAAGCAAAAGCTGAAGTATTTTGGTGTTTTTCTGCAGGACTCTTATTCTACATTCAAGTGTCTTAAAAATACATAGAAGTGATTGCTTTTGCTTTGGAAACATGGTTTTGTTATTTGTTCCATCATAAGTATTCATGGGGTCCTACTGTTCACAGGGTGAAGGGATTTTAACATAATTCAGTCACCCTTTCTGTGAAAACCCCTTTGTGTGAAATGTATCTTTACTCTCATCACCTTTAATCTAAGATAGCAATGTTAAAACTGGTATAGTTTACAGTGTGTTTTTTGTTCAAACAATGCATGAAGAAAGCACAATAATTACAAAAGACATCACTAAAAGAGAGAAATTTTGTCTGACACACTTCGACTTTCACTGCTGCCACCCATTTCCAGTACATTCGCTTTGCTTTCGTCTGCTCAAACACCACGACCTCACTGGTGGAGTACATGACTGTGCACGCAGCTGGTGGAGCAATAGGAAATTGATTTAACTAACTCTTGCAGAAGCCAACTGTGCAAAGATCGAGACAGGCTGACTAGATAATCCCTAATTAGACACCATCAGCTCAGCAATAAACATCGTAACGAAAATCAACAAGCCGGCGAAGTATTTAGCGGCCTGATAATTCTCCTTCCAGCGTGTGGAGATCAAAAGAAAGCTTCAGTCAATGGACCGATGTAACAGTTGCCTATGACCAGAGAGGTGACTGTACATGGGTGCAAATGTTCACCACTAAGGACACTATCAGTATGAAAGGCTTTGTAAGCTGTCATGTAAAAAGGACCTTGTGCCTTTTTACACATCAGAGCATAGTTCAATGAAAGCTTGGCTCAACAACAAAACACAACATTACCCAGGTCTTTGTTTATTAAGCAAAAAGTGAGTTTGTTTACAGCTTACATAGAAACTAAGAAGGTAAGACAGAGCCAGGGAAGAAAGATATCAGCTGCAGTCATGCACGAAGCAGTTACTGTTGCTCGTCAGTCTGGGGAGGATCATAAGACCATTTCTAAACAATTTGAAGTCTGTTATTCTGCAGCGGGAAAGATTATTCACAAAAGGAAAACATTAAAGAGTGGATGTCACAGCAAGGCTCCTCCTAGATCAGTCAGTAATGTTAATAAAATTGAATAAATAATAATTCAGTGCTGCATCTAAGACTTCTTCACAGCCCTCGGTTAGTTTGTTAAATGTTAAATTTAACAACAATGCAATTAAATAAAGAAAAGGCTGAACAAATATAGCATCATTTTTAAGAGTTGCACAAAATCGACGCTCTCTTAAAAGTACATGGCAGCACAGCTTAGGTTTGCAAACAAACCGGCAGACTTCTCAAACATGGAGACGTTTGCATCATTGTGCCACATCTGGTGAAAACCAAACAGCATATCAGCATCAGCAGCTCATGGCAGCTGTGGAGCAGAATGAAGGAGGTGTGATGGTTCGGGGCTTGTTTGGCAGCTACACAACCTGAGCACCTTCAGTCAATGAACTGAAGACAAACGAAAGTGTGAGGCACACAGGATAAATCCAGAAGAAAAGGACCAGTGTTGCGAAAGTCCAGACCTCAGTGTATTGGTGCTGAGGGACCTCGGGAGAGATGATCTAATATCTGCAACAGCGCAATGAACTGAAGTGACATTGTGAGGAATAGTGGGCCACAACGATGTGAAGAGACTGTTCACATCTTACAGAAGACTCTTTAAACTGCGAAGCAAGGCCTAGACTCACTATTATACATACCTACTGTACACTTTCCTTATTTCTATTCTTAAATAAAAAGTGACACTGTTTCATGTGTTACGTGTTGTGTTATTACCTTGTAAAGACAATATGAGCTTTTTCATGTCTGTAAAAGTAAAAACCTCTTATTGAAATAGGATGTACTTAAAAAAATCACTTGACACAGCAAAATGTGGGAAGACTCATGATTGTTCTCAGCTCCTCGTCTCCTTCACAGCCTCCGTCATGTTCTTCGTAAGCTACCGATGAATCAGCTGGAGAGCTATCCGAACACCCACATAACCATTATTCAAGCCTTTCCCACACTGTTTCACTGTGCAGCAAAGGTTGATTTATGCATATTACACGCAGCAGTTCTGCAGGACCTTCCTCATGCTTCATCAATACAAAGAGACAGTAAAGTCTTTCTGGCCCCATTCAGCATGTTGTTTGGACTCAGAGCAGAGATTTTTCTGCATGGATGACACAGCATGAGTCACAAAACTGTCCTGCAGAGCTGTTTTCCTTTTTTTTTTTAAAGTCTATAAATCTAGTTTAATGTGTTAGTATTAACTCACAGCACCTGACTTTACCAGCGATGAAGAAACACACACACACACACACACACACACACACATACACACACACACACACACACACACACACACACACACACACACACACACACACACACACAAAACACTGGTCTCCTCTCAGCCTTTCACCTCGGTACCAGCATCCCTCTTGATTCCCTAACTGGCCCACACTGAATGGACTGTTATTCTTCCACCTCTTTCTCCTTGCATCCCTCTTTCCTTTCTCCTCCTTTCCTGCCCTCTGCCATCTCTCTCCTCATCCTCCCCTCTTTGTGTTTTCTGCTATACAGAAAGAGAGGAAGGAAGTGTGCTTGTGAGTGTGTGAACCCTTTTTCCCTTTCTTCTCCCTCTCGCCTCATGTTTTTCTTCTCCCCCCGTATTTGGTGAGTCAAAGCATTGAGCCGAGGGCCCCTTAATGTACAAAGAAAAAGACAGGGGCCCCCTCTTAGTTTCGTCCTTTGTGACTGTAGACACTGAGCCTGGCTCAGTAACCCTTCTATAGAAGGAAGGGCAAAGTAGTGGAGACGTCCCAGAGATGAAAAGTTGGTTCAGTGTCATTAGTTTGTAGTTACTTTCTTTTCTGTCATCAATGGATGTGTAAATAGACTGGAGTGAGAGGAGTTGGGGATTTCATGGGCTTAAGTAAGGTTTAAAGCATTTTTTCCAGTATTTTACATCAGCCGGTGATCTATTTGAATAATACTGAAGCAGTACTTCTTGTTTGTGATGAGTTAACCTGCGGTTATACAGGTGACAGCGTCCACCCGTCCACCAAGTCCACCTGATTCTCCTCTTACTCTGCCTCGTCTCCCCTGACTCTCGTAGGACCTCATTGTGGACCAGACCATAGAGAAAGTGTCATTCTGTGCTCCTGATCGTAACTACGACAAGGCCTTCTCCTACATCTGCAGAGATGGAACCACGAGACGGTGGATGTGCCACTGCTTCATGGCTCTAAAAGACTCGGTGAGGGTACAGTCAAGCCTCTGAACACCCTTCAGCATCTGCACACACACGTCGACTCACATTCACTTTGCTTTTCTTTTTTGTTTTCGTCAATATCTCAAAAAAGGCCTTAACCTTTATGTCTTCTTTAAAGGTTTAGATTTGAACTAAACAACAGATTGTTGTTTTGTACCAAGTGTGGATTTTAAGTATTTTAGATTTACACAAATGTCAGAGAGGGAGGGGGGGGAGGGGGGGGGGGGGGGGTGTTATAGAACATATATAATTACTGCATATTATGATTATTATTTGATTTGAGTAGATTTATTGTCATTCTCAGCAAACATAATGGGAATTTTTACAATTTTTAAAAAATATGTTTTGCAAAACACCAATCAATAACAAAAAATTGAGAAATGGTGGATGAAAACATTATTTTAGATCTCGAACCCTCAATAACACACACTACAATCTGTCGCGTCCTTCAGCGACTGGTCAATTGTGTGTGAATTTTCTCCAATCTTCTGCTCTGTTATCTGATTTCAAATCTGGGCTGAAATGTAAAGACTGCTGCATGGAACATTGTGTTTTCCTAAGCTCAGATTGGGGGTTGGGTTATTAACGTGGACAGGAAAGAATGGAGCACAGACCTGCAGGATTAGAGCAGGGGATTAGACAGGAGTCTGTGGCATTATCTGCCCACCTCTGTCTGTCTTTGTTTCCACCAAACACTCCCCGTATCTCTACATGTTCATCTCGAATTGAACTGTGTCTCTTGTTGCTGTCATATAGACGTATGAATGTAGAGTGCTGGTAGGGAAAATAGAGGAAATTAGTTGCTTAAAGATCTAGTAGGACGAATGCATGTCAGTGTTTGACAACATGAAAGATTTACACCCTTATCCTGATGAGCTCAATTAAACACGTATGTGTGAATGTTTCCTCGTCTCGTCAGCCGTTGTAACATTTTCTCGTCTTCGACATGAAGATTCAGTGTGGTTCCTCTGGAAGCAGGTTCCTCTCAGTCCACGGGACGAAAACCTAGACACTAAATTTGAGATACAGAATAGACATAGACATGCATCCAATCAAAGAAATGAAGCGCAAGACCTAGGGAACACTATTAGTATGAACAAAAGGTATCTCCAACCATCTCACTTCCAGACCGAGGCTGATGCGGAACAAAGATTCGTTGCAGTTCCTCGACTGACCGATAGAGGCTGGCTGTAAAAGCAAACCAATCTCCATTGACTCCTATGTTCAAATGTCCATTTTTAGAGCAGAAATAAACATATTTACAGCCTGGTTCAAAACACAATTTTGTTCTTAATCATTGGATTTCACATCCATGACAACTCTGAAGGGGGTGATTTTTTTTGTACCACATCAGGAGAGATTATATCAAGCAATATATTTATTTCTAATTTGATTGATTGGCAGTGGGCTCAGCCAATCGCTGGCCGTTATCATTGCCTCATCCGTTGGTCTGTCATCGTATGTATACACGATCATTTTTTTTTCATAGTTCATCATAAGAGGATGGAAGAATCACCAAACAAATGCATGCTAAGTGAATGAATTGTTGAAACATCAGATAATATAGAAAACAAGTAGTCTAATGGGCCCAAAGAAAACTGCATTGGTGGACTACTGCAGCTGTTCAGACTAGATTGTCATCCATCATAAAAAAAATGTTGTGATCGAGTTAGAAAAAGGGTGTTTCTTCAAAACAGTTTGTGCAACTCTTAAAAAATATGCCGCATCAATCACAAAAAACTGTAGTAAATGTAATCTATAGAGCCAGTTTGTCTGAGCAGCACACAGCCGTCATAAATGAAACAGAATTACTGTCTAAATCCACGTTTTGGTTTTCACTCCTTTGATGTTTTTTTTTAAACACAGCTTTATCTGCCTAAATAGACAAGAAACCCTTGCAAAGTATGTACATGAAACATGTTTTGACTGCGCTTTACCTTTTTCTTTCTGTTTCTGCCAGGGGGAAAGACTGAGCCACGCAGTCGGCTGTGCCTTTGCTGCCTGTCTGGAGAGGAAGCAGCGCAGGGAGAAGGAGTGCGGCGTGACGGCTTCATTCGACGCCAGTCGCACCTCATTTGTGCGTGAAGGCTCGTTCCGCGTCAACTCATCTTCCAGCCAGCAAGGCAGCAGCAACGAGCGAGATGACAAACTGCAGGATAAGAAGAAAGGTAAGAGCAAACATACTGAACACTTAAAGATGTTCAACATTTATAAAATATAGGAGCTTAGTCTCAAACAGCACTGGTCATTGCCGCCATTTCTTCCTCCAGATCAGGCCTCTGGCATTCCAGCCCTTCCACCTGGCACTGCCTCTCCACCCGAGGGTGCTGCGTCCCCAATGGAGCGCCCAGAACCAGGCGGGCCCCACGCCATCCCTCGTCGCCACGCGCCCATTGAGCAGCTGGTGCGCCAAGGCTCATTCCGGGGATTTCCTGCTCTCAGCCAGAAGAACTCTCCCTTTAAGAGACAGCTGTCGCTCCGCCTCAACGACCTGCCATCCACACTGCAGCGCAAGACAGACTTCCAGGCCAAGAACCCTGGTGAGCCGAGATTTCTTGTTAATTACACTCGCAAATGGTAATAAATGAAGACACCTGCTGACACGCTTGACCTCAGTAACCTCTGAGCCTGGTATGTGGGTTTAAGCGCCTCATCAGCACCAGCAATGCACTCGAGTTTATGCCTGTGGCCACTTCATTTCCCCATTTACAACAACAGCAGCAGCTGGTGTCTTTACTGCTGTAGTGGTCAAAACTAAATGTCAGAAGGCATGATTACATTGGATGCACTGTTTTGGTTTGTTTGGCCGAATCTTTAGCAGTTTTCATCCTACTTTAATGTGCGACGTGGTGGCTGTGTCTGAAGGTAGACCACGCTAAGTTCTTTCACACTCTTTGTGGATTAATTGTTCCTCAAAACTCAACAATACTCTGTTATTCTCACATATTTCCTAAAACACAAGGACTGAAGGAAAAAATGACTATTGCGCAAGAACTTTTGTTTTGTAGAAAATAATGTCTTGCAGATGTTATAAGCTTCAATTAGGCAGTGAAAGCATAATTTGCATTGTTCTTATATTTAGCAGTCTACAGTCAGAGATCAAACTCTCTGACTGTATAGCTTCCTTTCACACTTGAAATGATTTTTATTTATGGTTTTGGTATACTCAAATCCCCAAATTGATTTTTGTGATTCCAGTTAGGTCCAGGAACATTGTTTCTGACTCTGCACAAACAGCAAATCCACACGGGGACTCTTGCATCACAGTTGTTTGTTTGAGCATTATTACATTTTCCATTTGGCTGCAGCGTAGCGTCACTGAACCTCATCTGAAGAGGTCAGGGAAATTATATTATCGAATGAACCTGCAGCACATCCTGGATGTATTTATATCCATATTGTCATGTGAACAAGGTGCTATTCTGCAGTTTAATCCTGTTTGCTCTTCAATTAATGGGTGGCAAGATAAAAAAAAAACAAAAAAAAAACAGCACTGAAGGTCTTCCTGTTGACGTCTAAGAGCTCTTTGCATTTTTTTTTTTCCTTTGGGCATAATGACAACTGACTCTGACCTAACAGGCTGCTGTATGCACACGCATAAAGACACACAGACATAAACACAACCACTCAGAGTGGTGCCACAAAGTCAGCGCGCTCCAATAACTGGGATACCAAAACAACAACGCTCCACATCCGCTCTGTCCACGGCCCAGTATACCATTTATGTCCATCTCTCATTCATCAATGATGACTACAATATATTCCCCAGTGATTGATATGATACGGTTGACATTTTTACAGTATATACACTCCACTGCACTTACTAAGTAATGCCAGCCAATTTCACAGCTACATGGGTCCCTTGTGACTCTGAACAATGTGTGTATTGATTTGTGGGGTCATTCAGCTATTCAAGTTAGCCTTCAGCAAGTCTCCAACATGCTCTTAAACCGACCACCGCACTGAGGATAACAAACAAAAAACATACAGTAGATACACATGTGGAGTGCTTAAAGTGCCTCTGAACTCCAACGGACAGAGACAAGAAGAGGACAGACATGGATCGCGGAGTCAGCGTTTGCAGAACAAAGAACACAGAAACTCCCTCCTCGTACTTCCAGTGCCCTCTGCACCTTTTAATAAAATTCAAGGCCTATGGCCGCACAAAGCCCTCGGCTGAGGAGGTACATGGATGAGAAGTGGCCTTGAATATCCCTGCACCAGGGTTTGATGCATAATGGACTCTTATGTTCATTTATCTGACTTTTAATCCCACTCTAAACCCAAAATGCACGTGCAAACAAATAAACCTTTTCAAGGCTTACTTTTGTGCTAATTGCCAGATAATAAAATTTGACTACAAAGTTCTCGCCTGCCCCAAAGCGCATAAAAGATGAAGAAGTGCAGTAAGTGAATGATCTTGTATCTGTAATGCCCTTTGGGGTTGTAAAGACAACAACCAGATGATAGGGAACATCCATCTGATACGTTGAAAGCTTTACCTCCAGCTAGAGTGATAACAAGTTAATCCGTCTCTGGTCAGCTACAGATCAGCAACATTTGATTAAAATTTTGAAGTTAAATTTATCTTGGAGAAGTGTCAAGCACAAGGGATGGCAAAGCATATCGAAGTCTATATGTTGGTCACTCTTTTGTCTTACTATGAAGTTGTAATATAATGTTTGTGTTGAGAAACTTGCTCTTTAGATGCTTTTTAGGTCAGTCACAGTAACAAGCATCTGCTCTAGTTTCTCTGCTTTTGATGCTAACTGGGTCTGTTACACAATTGAATGAATATTTTTTCCTTCTCTCTGTTCATCCTGCTCCTCAATCTTGTTACCCATTCCATTGACTTCTTTACATTTTTTGCTTTTTCCCCTCCTCCCCCCCTTTGTAATCCTTTCTTGCCAGTACCAGAGATGGACATGGGGATACCAGGGGAGGGTGACAGTAGTATTAATGCCCTTTGTTGCCAGATCAATACCTCCTTCACCAAACCTTCAGACGAGCTCTTCTCCAACCCCTCTATGTCAGCGTATGGTCCACCAACTTGCACTGTGCCCCCTGTTCTGCCTCCACCACCTGCACCAATGCAAGGTAGAAGCACTAAACAGGTCTAAACAAAAGAGGATTGAACAACACTTGCTGGTACGCGAGTGATAACACAAATTGAAACTCTTTTCTTTTTTCTTTTCCAGCCACCTCGCCCTGGGTACAACCTGAACCTTCTCTCAATTCTCCTCCACCAGTTTCAGTGGCGATGCATAGTGGTCACAAACGCACTCCCTCAGAGGCCGAGAGATGGCTGGAGGAGGTCTCTAAGGCTGTCAAAGCTCAACAAACACCTCCGCCAGGCCCCACCATCCCCACTATCCCCGGCCCGCCTTCCATGACCACTCATCAGATATCCACTCAAGCAACCATGTCAGTTGCTTCATCATCCACTGTCACCATGCCCCTCAGCAGCTTGTCCAAACCTCTCATCTCTGGCCCCTCTGCTCTTTCTTGTCAAGCCTCGATGCCCCTGCCACCTATGTCAATATCCTCTGTTCCTCTAATACCAGGTCCTCCAGTGTCAGGTCCTCCTATGTCTCTTCCATCCATGTCCATCCCCACCATGTCAGGTCCAAGTATGTCTGGAGCCCCTATGATACAGCCCTCCCTTCCTGGACCCCCCGGCTCTATTCCAAGCTCCATGCAACCATTCCCTCTGGCTTTTGATGCTACTCCAGCCCCTGTTGGGATGTTTGCCAACCAGCCTGTCCAACCCGGGTTTGTTCCCATGCAGACCTACATGCCAGGCCTGGCTAGCAGTATGACCTATCCCAATGCTAGTGTGCCTGTGGTAGGCATCACACCTTCACAAATGGTAGCCAATGTCTTCTGCACCGCCACAGGGTCATCAGGCACTGGTGCTGCCATGGGCTCGACCGTAGGAGGATCCAAAGTGGGGGCCCTAGGCACAGTTGGACAGCACCATTCCTATCCCGGTGCACCTGGTACAGTTGGGCACACTGCAGGGTTTTCCACACCTACATTTTCCTCCACCCCACCACAATCAACAGCCATTAATGGCCTCCCACCACACAGCAGTGCAACGATGATCCTCCAGAATGGGACCTGCAGTAGTGGTGGGAATGCTGGCAGCAGTACCAGCTGGCCGCCAGAGGGCAGCCAGCTAACAGCTCCGGCGGTGTGCGAATTACAAGACGATGACCGTTTTGAGGCCAAGTGGGCGGCACTGGAGGCAAAGCCAGCACCTCAGGAGCCAGGGAACAAGCCACCAGCTGCCGCAGCAAACCCATTTTCCAACAATCTGCAAAAGACTTTCGAGATTGAGCTCTAAGCCGGTTTCAGTCTCCTAAAGCTGTAGCACTAGTTCTTGAGTTAAAGCCCCAGGAAGTCAGGCACTAAATCCAGCATATTTGCTTAAACAGGGTGCAGGGCCTTTGCATTAGCCTAGCACTCAGTCTCTGGCAGCCCAGCAATTTGCTAAAAGAGATCAAAAAAGGAGCCACTGCTACAAAACATGTTATTGCTTTCTTTATGCTCCCATGTAAGATGGAGAAAAACTTAGCAGTTTGCTGGGCTGTTCTCTGAAGATCAGGTCTCTAGCCTCCACACTTGATGGACTGAATCTTTCCACGCCATCTGCTACCCGCCTCTCCTCCCTGCTTTCACTTCTCTGCGCTTGCTTTACTTCTCCTGCTGAAAGTTCCTGGATGTACTACATATGGCCTCTGACCTTACTGTGGTGGACGCGATTTAGGCGTTTCTTTCTTTAAGAGTCACTACTTTCTTCCATTCCGATCCCACAAGATTATTTTGGAAGTATTGCCTGATTTTTGGTGGTGATTTTTTTGCAGACATGGTGATATGGAGAAGCAGAGAGGTGACTTGATGAGTCGATTGACGCTGAAGCGCAGCAAAGTTTGGATGCGTGAAATGACTTACTGACCAATAGTAGAGATTTATGGCCAAAAGTATCTTATTTATTGTATTTTTATGTTTATTTTTAACAAGTTATGTGTACTTATAAATCAAAAATGTTAAGCAGTATTTTGGGAGCATGTTGTCTTTTATTTTTAAAACATTTTTTTTTTTAAACCCCATATTTATTTTAGTTGAATCATACAGAGTTGAGAAAGTAGAGGGAAAACATTCGACAGACGTGATTGGCAGTAGAAACGTAGAAGCGCTGTTGGACTCTGATTCATGTGCCAGGACCCAAATATACTGTAAGACTTACAGTACAGATGTGAAATGTAAGATGGTGCCGGGGTATAGAGCGGCATGTTTTTATTCAGCTGTCGGCCCTCACGTATACATATGCTCCACTTCTGCTGAGAACAGATCCGTCAGTATGGTGTCACTTGGCCATGTAGTCCATTTCTATCGCTAAAGCTTCACAACAAAGGCACTGGGACATGAAACGTCATTTCAGGATAACCAGCACGCAGACACTCGGGACAATATAGCACACAACGGTCCTTCGGACTCCATCTTCACCTGACAAACCCAAGGAACTTCAACAACTCAGTGGAATATAAAAACAAAAAACACTCTGCAACACTGTGCAACTGGATAAAAACGATGCACCACATTCCAGTGTTCATAGATCCTTTTACGTGTTCAAACACAGGGTATAACTTCATCTTGTACGATATGTTTGTGTACTCAACCTTTATATCTTCTGTAAAAGTGCAACGCTCATTAAAAAAAAAATGTTGGGACTGATGGCGAAGATGTGAAAACATGAGAAGACACACATGAGGAATGAAAAATAATTGCAGTTGGTGAAATTCAACTGACAGACGAAACAGCAGGATCTCAGTTTGGGTTGGCGAGGAAAGAGAGAAAGATCCAGCTGTACGTGAGAGACTGAGGGAGGGAACAGAGCCCTGCCTTTCAAGAACGAGAGGGAGGAAGCATCAAGGAAAGAAAAGTAGATAAGGCGTGATTAAAGGATGTGAAAGTGAGAGGCAGATTGAGTGGAAATATCGCAAACAAAGACACATTCATCACGAGCACCGTCTGCTGCCCTTTCCCTAAAGACCGAAACGCTTACATTTAAGCAGCATATTCCTCAAGTTTGACAACTCCAAAAACAGCACTTCTGGTTATATTTAAAAGTAATTATGCTTTATATATAAGTGCAGTGTCATAAAGGAGATTTTTTTCTAACTATTTGCTATTTCTTGAAATGGATGAAACTCCAGTCGTGTCAAGAAGACTTTCAGTGTTTTGAGTTTAGGTCTTTTTAAGAAGTCAAAGCTTTACAATAATAATAATTTAAAAAAAAAAAGGTAGAATTGTTTATTGTTGAAGGGCTTTCCACAGGTTGTTCCTCTGTGTCCTGTTTTCTGCAGTCGGATCAGAGATGCTCCCGTTTTGCTCCTTTGTAACTGAATTGTATGAATATGGACTGCCACTAATTACATTCCCTGCTCATTACTTTCATTAACCTATTTGAATCCTTCCTGTTGTTGCTCCCATTCGATGGGCTGAACAACTGGCCTAGTTTATATTATTTCACCTCTCTGCCCATGTTTTAGCCTTTTTAAAAATTTTAAATATAAAATTCTTTCTCTCCAGACAAATCTGAACTACTCCCTCTACCTTTCTTTCTGTACAAAGTGAGATTTGCTCATGAAATTGACGCAATATTTCATGATAAATATATTTTAGCCTTCAACTCTTGTTTGCACGCCCCCAACTTATAAATGTAGGTTAATTGTGTTCCGCAAACTAAATGACCTCATAAACTTGATTGTAAAACCATAGTTTAGTGATGGTAACAAAGCAAACCAGTGGAGTTTATTTTTAATCTTTATTTACAGAATTTTTGTATTTAAACCAACATATTTGTATTGTAATTACATTGTACAAAAGATAAATAAAGTAATATAATATTACACCTGCTTCTGTTTTTGAAGTGATGACATACAAACTATATATCTGTATTTAATTTTATGACATGAACTTTCCTGATTTTGATGTTCTTTTGCTTTATACCCTACATTTATATTTATACTGTTGTTATATGTTGTTTTTCTTTGAAAAATTCTGTCTGCTATGATCGCAGCTGCTGTTTCTGTTCTGACTCTATTTTGTTTTCTTTGCACCGAAGGTTTAGAAATAGAGCAGTGGTACTTTTTTGTCACCCAGACAAACGAGGAAACCAGTAGCAAAGCATATCAGGCACTTTGCTGGCTGTCTTACTGTGAGATGAAGAAATTTCAACCGTCAAATATCTGATGATATCACGCTAAATTCAACAAATGATCATCAGGCTTTGGTATAGGAAGTGGAAACCTCCAGTATTACATTCATATTACCTGCACAGTTTCTTTTTCACTTTTCTTATATTTTTTATTGGAAACAATTTAATTATTGCACTGTAGAGCAAGGCTCGAATAACTGTTCACCAAATCCACTTCTTTTATAGTCTCACAAAATTCTCGTCTGGAGGTTCTGCTAAATGTAAGTCTAAAGAGAATTCAACCGTTTGCAAGACAGTTAAACCCTGTTTTCAAGGAAGGGTCGAAGCCACCCTGAAAATATAGTGTAATATTAAATTTAATATCAACATAAGATTAAAAAACAACAACATAAGTTAAAACAAGGCCAAAACCCATAAGTGAAGTAACATGATCATCGAACCCTCAGGCATCACTTTAATAAAATCACGGATGACTCCGCTCTGCAAATGATTTCACGGGCTCAGTAGCACTTCTTAAAAAGCAAAATCAATGAACAAAAACTGCTGCTGCATGTTTTCTGGGGGGTTTTTTTGTGCTTAGTTTTGTTGTTTTTATTTAATAAAAGCACTTCAATAAAACACTGCAATGTAAAGAAAAGCTGAATAAAGAACAGATGAATAAACGTCTGCTATAAAAACAGATTGAAAACAAAAGTATGCATAGGCTATGTATGATTAGTAAATTTTCAATTTCATAGCTTTTGTTTTTATTTAGCTGTTCACACAGAGTCCCAATGTTTTGGACAAAGAGCTGTCTTGTATGAAGACAGATGCATGCAAATACGGGGACAAAAGTCCTTTTGTTTCAGGTTAAATCACACACTCGTACTCCTGATTGTGTTCGTGACATTTCATCTCATAAATTACAGGTTACATATTGAGCAGAAAATTGTTGAGCATTACACATCTGAATATCAGTACCAACCAGGCAGAAACAAGCGTCAATTTTCTTTTGTTCATCACTCTTAACAGTAATAACAGTGCTGCATTGCACTGATTTTGCTTAATAATGCTCAGTAACTGCTGAAGACCTGCACCACATGGTGCAGATGATGCACAAATCATCAAATCGCAATATATAATGTAAGATAGTTCAAAGAAAAAAGATATTAAAGTAATAGAAATGAAATGAGGTAAGTTAGAAGCAACCCGGTGATGGCCTAACGTTAATAAATCATAATCTACTCCATCCTCTTCTCCTCATTCAGGTCGAAGCCGTGCCTCTGTCCTCCCTGACTAACTGTTTCTATGTGTACTGCTGTCTTATCAGCAGTGTCCACCATTCAGCCCCGAGTGGTGCTGCAGCAGCTCAGATCGCTAATAGAACCAGACAAGGGCTCTTTTCTTCTTAAGAGCCGTGAGAAACTGAGTAAATGTACCAACACACACACTTGCACACAGAGCTGCTGAGCGGTGGCTGCAGTAACTCTCCTGGCCGTTGCCCTCTGGTCTCTGGACAGCCAGTGAATGTTCGCTGCTACGGTTCAAAAGAAGGATGTCTGCAAAGGTACAATTGTATTGAATTAAAGTTAAATGTTCTGCGCTTCTATATAGATCCTTTTTAGCCTCATCGCAGTCGGGAGCGTTTGTTTTAAACTCTTTATGGAGCCTAGCGTCCTGTACAAGGACAGATTGATACTGGTTTTAAGGGTTTGATGCCAACCTTTCAGCTCTATTAAGCCCCAGAGTACATTTAAAATCCATTGTTTCCTCCATGCTGCTTATATTTTTGTTTTCTGAATCATGCTTTACTTTTGTTACAAGCTAATTGAATCGTTTTAATTTGCTTAAAAAAATAAATTAAGTGAATTACCATGATATGATAACACTCAGCCAGGATGATTTTAATGTGGTAAAAAATTACATCACTCATCATGATCACATTAATGCTGTCTTTGTAAGACACTATTAATAATAACACCATTTACCCTTAAAGCCAGATGAGCTAGTGGAGAAGGTTTAGAGCAAATGAAAATGAGTCACAGACATGAGCTGAAGATGAAGGATCCTCCAAAGTTATTTAAGTAAATAAATAAATAAAACTAGCACCAAACGCAGGTTCATAGGCTCAGGAACTGAACCTCACATTCAGGAACTGAGTCCTGAATGTGAGGTTCAGGACTGAAACCTGAACCTCAGGTTCAATACAATTGTACCATTGCAGACATCCTTCTAGGAGATATTTTTTATTGTAGTATTTTGTTTATATTCACTAACTTGCTGAACATTTTTCACTCCATTTGCAACAAAAAAAAGGACTATTGCTTGTGAAAAGTAATGTTTCCATCATCATTAAAAGCAACAATGTGGCCATTTGTTTCTCCTAAAGAGATAAATCTGTACCACCAACTGCAGACTTATGCTTCGCATTTACAGTAAACGTGAGCAATCACTTACAGTAGAGCTGCATCTCTGACCAAGTAGGAGCCAGTTTCCGGCCTGTGGGAGTCTCCCGGATCCCTCAGGGGGGTGGTTACAGTCACGGACCGGGCAAAGGATCAGCTGGGAGGCGAATATATATGAAGCTCCATATATGAAGCAGCTGCGCATTCTGAGCGGCTGCGTCTGTAGCTCCTACCACCTACTTATGCCCTCAGCAAAGTTGGTCACATCAGCCTCTAAGGTAGAAACCTGGTCACCATGGTGACACAATAAAAGACTCATATCATCGGAATAAAGTGCTGGAATCTGCAAAAACTGTTTTATACACACTCACACCACATTGCAGTGAGAGCAAATGAAAAAATATAACATCACCCTAAAGAATTCAAAAGAAATGCAGGAAACCTTGCAGCAATGTGTGTGCTTGTGTGTGTCAGAGCAGATTAGTTCAAACTAATCACACCAGGGAGTGTATTTGTTGGGGAGCGTGAGAGTTTGTAATGATTAGAAGATGCACTGAAATCTTTGCGTTAGAGGGTGGGAGGCTCTGTTTGTGTTGTCCTCTTTAGCATCCACTTAGAGCTTTTATCTCTTCCCTTAGTGAATGTGTGTGTGTGTGTGTGTGTGTAATGGCAACAACTCACAGCAAAATCAGGGCAGACTCTCATGGTGTTTGTGTAATGGGTTGTGGTTAAATTGTTAGATCAGCACTGGATAATGCATCCATGCTACATGCACATGCACTTTTATACGTACGCTATGAAGTATATAAAGTCACGTAAGCATACGCATGTCACACCTGCTCCAGCACATGTATGATCATTAAGATCAGTATCTGCTGATTTTCATCAATTTAAGGAGCACCTCAAAAACCTTTTTAATCCATGTTTCACTCCAAAAAGCCCACATATGCAGTTTGAAAAGTACAAGATGTAAACAACTTAACCATGCAGTTTCTCAGTGTAGAAGGAAGAAATAGATTGATTAATGGCATGCGTTAGTTACTGATCAGTGCAGTAGCTGGACTACTGTTTTGTGACCAGCGGATTTCAACAGCATGACACGGTCACTAATGTAAATTTAAATCTTAAATGCTTGATCGAAGGGAAGCTGGTATCTATTTTAACGCGTGTGCACAGAGCAAACCATCCCTCACAAGTCGTCTCGGAGGATTAGGAAGCATGATGTGCATTTGTGAGCGCATGTGTGTACGGAAAAACAGAGCAATGTCAAGAAATGCCGTCTAAGCTGTTGTTTGAGGCAGCCTCATGCTCCATGCTGCATAGTGCACAAAAACGCACAATCAGATCACTATCTGTGCATAAACACACTCCTAAAAGGTTCAAATCTAGGCACATTCAGTCTGTTTTTTGGATTGCCATCAGAGCTGTGGGCAAAACCAATTCTGCTTAGTCCTACCTATAGATGGATTCATGACTGAAGCCTAGACACGCACCCATGCACACATGCACACATGCACACATGCACGCATACACACTGAGCTGAGTGTCAGCTTTTGCCACCCCCTGCCAGCAGCTGCCTCTCATCAGCACCACGTGCCAGTTGAGGACCAAAGCCTATCTGCTCCCATCCATTGTTTCTTTGCTCAAATCAAGCTGGCAGGGATGTAAATCATCTGTTTAAGTATGCTACTGAATCATAGGGGGCTTTCCTTTTGTGCTGTCTCATACCTAATAGGCCTAAAGGAGATTACAACTGTAGAAAATTAATCTAGTCTCTCCTGTGCTTAGTCATATGATTAATCATTGTTTGTCATCATACCAGTGACAGATCGTTGGCAGTGTGACAAAATAACTAGTGTTTATGAATATCTCTTAAGTAACAACGTCTTTATCAAGTATTGGTTTAAAGGGCTCTGATTATGCTGTAATACTAGAAGACTGCTCATAACTTGTGTAATCATGTTCATGTTTTCTCTGCATGTGTTGAAACAGCATCCGCTTTGTGAGTCATACATACGTGTAGTTATATATACATATATTTTATATATATGAATAAATCTGCTCTTTACATGTGCCTAAAAGGTGCTAAGGGTTGGGGTGGCACGTATACACACCTGTGCACAATCCCCCTCTGATTATTTGTTGCCTCAGTAGACTGTATTGGTATAATCACTGACCTTGGTGGGGGCAGTAGTCCTTTTGAAGAACAGGAACTGGACCAAGACATGCTGTTATTGGGGTGGGGGTGGGGGTGGGGTGGTAGATATAGGTTAAGGTTTGGGTTAAAGTGTAGACCACATGACAATGAATGGAAGCCAGTCCCATGTCCTAACAGGGATAGCTGTAAAAAATGTGTGCGCGTGTAGGAGGGGTTTAAACGTCTGAAAACATGACTAATTTCCTGGCAGAGAAAATGCTCATTTCTGACTGCTAAATAGGGCAGCTTCATAGTAAAATCCCCTGCTGGGAGACACTCAAAACAGTTTCAGGTAGGTGGTCTCATGTTAAATTTACTCAGGTGCGGACGCTACTCATGTTCATCCGGCGTCCTCTGGTGGAGACAGTGACTCATGGACCAAACGATTTATTCAGCTGCTGCAGCTCAAACAGATCTCACCAGGCTTGTCTAAAAGAACATAAACAGATTCACAACATTTTAGTTTTTGATATAGTAAATGTAATAATAATGATTATTCTCTTTATTCGTATATAAAAAATAGAGAGAAGACAGAAACAGTGATAGATAAACAGACTGAAACAGAAATAACTCCATGTGTTCATCACTGGATAGGATTATGATAATAAACCTGCCTTAACATTTGTCAACAAGAATTAAAAAAAACAATGAAAGATTTTATAAATAAAAAAATTAGAAGCTTTCAAAAGATTTGATTCCAGTCTCCAGAACAGGTAGGCTTAAATATTTCAAAAATATTAATGTCTTTAAGGAAACCTGACTATAAGCTAAAGTCTCTCAATCAGTAAGTGTGATATTGAATTTAAATATTTTAGGTATTAAATGCATACATTTTATGTTGTTCGTAGAAAGCACATGTCCCTATTGACAGGTGTTTTTTTTTCACATTACAACTTGTCATAGAAATAAAATACATTTTGCGTTTTATGTAATGGACCACCGACACAAAATATTTCAAACTAGGGAAAGTAAAATAAAAAGGTCATTTTTTTCTACTTTTTAAACTGTGGGCTTGTGTCAAGTGTCCTCCAGTGTCTGAATGTGTCCTTGGTATCCGTCGGTAAGCCGCTGAACACACAGCTGCCCCTCATGTGCTCATTGGTGTGTAGAGGAAGAAGCACTGTATAAGACTTTTTGTGGGTTATTAAATAAGAAATTGAAAAGTGCCTGTTGAACCTACAATAAGGCTAAAATATCGGCGGAACATTCATCGTTCCCAGTTCCCGCTTGTGTCAGTATCCACAGCCTCAGCCGCGCTGAGAGCGTTTACACCTCAAGGCCCCAGCTGTTTTGTGATCACTGACTTGTTTCATTGAAGCCGGATTTTTTTCCACAGCAGAGAAACACAGGAACGCCACAAACACCAGGTCCCTTTTTCCACTAAACTGTGGTATGTGTACTCTCCTTTCACACAGGTTATATCTGAATTACTTTCAAAAACACCTTGGTGTAGGCGAAAAGGCAGGGGTCCACCCTGGACAGGTCGCCAGTCTATCCAGGGCCACATACAAGACAAACAACCAATCACACTCACATTCACACCTACGACAATTTAGTGTGATCAATTAACCTGCATGTTTTTGGACTGTGGGAGGAAGCTGGAGTACCCGGAGGGAACCCACGCAAGCACGGGGAGAACATGCAAACTCCACACAGAAAGACCCACCGGGCCGGGAATCGAACCAGGAACCTCCATAGAAGACCACTTCTGAATAATCCAGTGTTTTGTTCTTAGTCGTTTTGGGTCGTGTTCCTGTTGGAGGACCATGACTTGTGACTGAGGCCAAGCTCTCTGACACTGAGCAGCACATTTCACTCCAGGATGCCTCGATAGTCTATTTCATCATCTTGGATTGTACATAAAGACTAGAAATTTAAGATAATCTCTTTACTCATCCCTTGAGATTGCAGCAAAATGCAACCGATTTGCAAAAAGATAAAACCATAGAATCAGTGTACAAGAAATGAATAGCTAGTAAGACCCTCTAGAAAGTTTTGGGGTAAAAAACAAACCACTGATGAACTAAACAGAA
>CM026201.1:6890572-6977313 GCA_014839995.1 Xenentodon cancila
TTTATGATAAAATAAAGTATTGACTGCTATTAGTTAACCTTTAAACCCTTACAAACAAGACAATAAAGCAAGGCCTCACCACAGGTACCATGAAACAGCAGCAGCTCACTGTGAGATCCTGACTCACCTTACAGATGAGGACCTTGTTGTTGTACTGGTGTGCATACTGGCAGAGTCCGTCTGCCATGTGGGGGACCCTGTCTCTGAGATGATTCATCCCATTTCTACAGCGGATGCTGGAGGTTCGAAGAGACAAAAGTCAAGAGTCAGCGATGAGGGAGACGGTCAGTTCACGAGAACAGCAGCAGCAGAAAACGGATACTTTTAGTTTTCAGACAGAAAACTTCAAATTAACTGTAAAGTTGAGAGAAAAAAAAAAAGTTTAAGCTTATGACGGCCCCATCGATCTTAATGGCTAAATAAACTAAACTGCTCTTGATGTTTGATTGAGGAACCCTTCCAAATACATGCAAGCGCCGCAAAGCCGGACTCTCTCCAGCTCAAAAACAAAACCAGATCATAGAGGTCTGGGTTAATGGAAGTTCATAGATTATGAACAACATGTGTGTAATCTGTTTAAGACACAAAATACTATGTAGTAGTATATATAATATTCATTGATATATTTTTTCCTACCTTCCTGGGCTGTAAGATAATAAGTGGGGGGGTTAATAATCCTTGTTCATATAAGTATTATCTCATGGTCATCCACAGGCTGGGTAAACTAACCACGGTTTCTTTGAGAGGAGGCCCACACCGTCACACACTAAGAATCTTTGATGTAAACCAAAGTTATACACTTACTTGCAACTGAGGCAGACAGAGGAGCAAGTGAAGTACTCGTCTGGGAAGAAGGAGTATAGTGTCATCTTGTCGTCTGCTAGTTCCCCACAGAAACGCTCGCTCAGAGCCTGGCAAACATAAAAGGAAAGGCTTAGAGAAAGGAAGAGTGGACATGGAATCAGATGAAAGCTGAAAGGACGACACGGAGAGACTAACCAAAAGACTAATCACAACAAAGACTTGCTCTTTTTCATCCATCTGTTAAAGCTCTCTTGGATCTCCACTCCACAACTTACTTCCAGAGCATGAAATACGATGCTGGGCTGGCGAGGGGAGCGTGTGTGGGTGTTCTTCACTTCCTGCCTGACGGCCTCCAGCAGCCTGCTGTAGTCTGTGGGAGACGTGATGGTCTGAGTGCCTACATACTGCACTGAGCTGAAGGCATCCGTCCTCAAACCTAGGTCATGAAAACGCTTCTGGAGGAGCATGTCTGCATGGCCCGGTACTTTGGACTCTACATCAGAAAGGAAAGGCAATGAAATCTGAAGCTGGATCTTAGTTACTAAAAATAAAGTAGTAAAACCGGGTAAATATTTATATTTAAAAATGCAGATTGTAATATTTCATTCCCCTACCGTGACCTAGCAGCTGAGTGTGTGTAGTCTCCTGAAAGACGATGACGGCGGGCCCGAGCGAGGACAGGGGCACATCCAGACCACACCGGCTGGACAGGGCCCTCAACTCTGGGGTGAAGTGCTTCAGGTAGGCCCCCGAGGCACTACTCAGGAACTGGAACATGTCATTGTGAAGGCGCTCTGCCCGTGTGCGATAGATGACTATATCAGACACTGCCAAGACCTGGTGAAGACAGGGGAAATGTCTGTGGACATCAGACAGTAGTGACATATCTGACAGCACCGAGGAAACAAGACAACTCACAGAAATCTGTTAAAAGTGAGGGAAAACAGTGGCTTCACAGTTCACATCAAAACAGGATAAACACTATTAATAACCACAAGAAACTTTAATTGAAAAGAACCTTCAATGCAATATATGTGGTCCAAGGTGCTTAATAATCAAACTGCATGCACGTTATTATGATTAAGATAAGATAAGATGCACTTTATTGATATAGACCTGGTTATACACTATATGGCCAAACGTATTTGCTCACCTGCATTGACTCGCATATGAACCTAAGTGACAGCTTCAACTCTTCTGGGAAGGCTGTCCACAAGGTTCAGGAGTCTCTTTGAAGGAATTCTTGACCACCAGTACACACTTTGCTTTGTGCACTGGTGCACAGTCATGTTGGAAGAGGAAGGAGCCAGCTCCAAACTGTTCCCACAAAGTTGGGAGCATGGAATTGTCCAAAATGTCTTGGTGTTCAGACTTCCTTTCACTGGAACTAAGGGGCCAAGCCCAGCTCCTGAAGAACACCCCCACACCATAATCCCCCCTCCACCAAACTTTACACTTGGAACAATGCAGTCAGACAAGTACTGTTGTCCTGACAACCGCCAAACCCAGACTCCTCCATCAGATTGCCAGATGGAGAAGGTTCATTCATCACTCCAGAGACTGTGTCTCCACTGCTCTGGAGTCCAGTGGCGGCGTGTTTTCCACCACTGCATCTGATGCTTTGCATTACACTTGGTGATGTCTGGCTTGGATGCAGCTGCTCCGTAATGGAAACCCATTCATGAAGCTCTCTGTGCACTGTTCTTGAATTAATCTGAAGGCCACTTGAAGTTTGGAGGTCTGTAGTGACTGACTCTGCAGAAAGTTGGAGACCTCTTCACACTATGAGCCTCAGCATCTGCTGACGCCGCTCCGTCAGTATATGTGGCTTATCACTTCATGGCTGAGTTGCTGTTGTTCCCAAACACTTCCATGTTCTTATAATACAGCTGACAGTTGACTGTGGAATATTTAGGAGCGAGGAAATTTCACGACTGGATTTGTTGCACAGGTGACATCCTGTCACAGTTCCACGCTGGAATTCACTGAGCTCCTGAGAGCGAATTATTCTTTCACAAATAGTTGGACAAAACAGTCTGGGTACTGAGGTGCTTGATGTTATACACCTGTGGCCATGGAAGTGACTGGAGCACCTGATTCTGATTACTTGGATGTGTGAGCAAACACTTTCGGCAATATAGTGTATATGATATAGACTAGATATAATATATAGAATATGGAGCTGGTGAATTCAAAAACAGAAAAAAATAACACTAATACTGCAACACAATACTGAGACCAAGATCCAAGATGAAATAAAATCAACAATTTGGCAGCGGTTTTGGTCTGGCAGCGATAACTCCAGATAACTCCAGTAAGTGAATCCTTCATTGAGACAGAAAAGCCCTTTGAATGTTTGGGATGATGTGAAGCAGAGGGTCATGTTTGTACAAACTCTCGTTGTGATACAGTATATCCAGGATGATGGTGATTGGCATTAAATAGTTCTGGTCCAGCGACATTCAGCTGAGCCCAATCAGGCCTAAAGAAATGTCCATGGATAGAAGGACGACTGCAACTGTCAATGATGTTGTCATTTATAATCACATTCCATATTTAGTATGATGACACAGTTAAACAGTGTTTAACTATGTTTATGGTAGGCGAAAGAAGCCAGGATTAAATCAAGTAGACTTTGCGCTCCCAAGGGAAAGGAGTCATTAATTATACCAACTAAATCCAACATTGTCTGGTCTTTCACATGTGATAGATGGAAAATACAGAAAACTGACAATTAACAGAGCATAGTGGACTGACACCCATATGAAGGAGTGTTCACCAATTAATTAAAGGGAAACGGTCTCCGAGTCAAAATAACTAACTCAGGGGACACATGGACTCAAATACATCAAACTGATAAGCTGCCCCCTTTTATTCCACTGTGACATAATTAAAGTGAAAGCCAAGCAAACTTAAACTTAAACCCCTTGAGCAGAAATGAATAACTGGTTTACTTGAACAAACTCTGCTTTCCACCACTACATGTACCTTCAGCAGCAGCCTCATTTTCTGGTTCTGATTGACTGCCGCTCCAAGCAGACCTTCTGTGTCCAGAGCGATCAGTCTGAGATCGGGATTGTAAGCAGCCCACACTCCAACCGTGCAGGAGCTTGGAGACTTGGAGGTGTAAAACACACTCTCGCCACTAAACAGGATATGGTTGAGCGTGTGGGATTTGCCATCACCGGTGTTGCCAAAGATGGAGAGGACTTTGACGCCTGCAACATCTGCACAGCCAAGTCTGCTCACAAACTCAGTCTGGTCCCGGACCTGAGGACAGGGCAGAGAAAAACAGATAACCCGCTTGGACGTCGTGTGCAATGTGGCAGAGAAAGTAGTCTTAAATAAATATAATAAAATAAAGAAGTGGGTCATGGTCTCTCCGGGTTTGCCTACTCTTATTCCACAAATGACGACTGCATTCATCAGGAATGTGCTGCTGTGCCTCGGTGCGCTATTAATAGTTCATACACTTCCAACTTGACGTTTAAGTGAACAATAACAAAGAGCAGCGAGGACCAGCTGAGCGGTGGTTTGGTATTTATTGTTGCCGGTTCTGCGTTTGCGAGGCTTTGTAAGCGAGAGGACACGTCTAATACCTCACGCACGACTGTAACGTGTTTTATTTACGAACGTTTTAATGGGACCAATCACAAGCGTACTTTACTCATTTCAAGTAAATAGTAACATAATATCAGGCTGGTGCTCTGAACGCAAGTACGGCATGCTCAACCTCTGACAACACATACATTTAAAACTTTACACGTTCAGTTTGGTTTCTTTTATTGGGAGCTTCGACTTATATTCACTTTAGCCTAGCAGCTAGCCGTTAGCAGCCGTTAGCTCGGATGACGCCAGCGAACTTTACCTGTAGGGTTTCTTCTTCGTCGACCAGCAGGAAGCTCCGGGTGTTGTCGAGGGGCTGCTCTGGCTTCCCACTGCCGATCGGGGCTCTCTCCGTTTGCTTCATGAGTATTTCTGACATCGTCGCTCAGCTGCTTACGGCATAGTCGCAACAGCAGACGGCAAAACGAAAGTTCAGCATGACTCCTGCCTGTCAATCACAACAACAACGCGTGTGCGGCTCACGCTGCGGGAGGTGGAGCCACCGAACACGCAGACCCTGACGTGGGACGTATTGTTCGAGCGCGTTTCTCCGGCGCACTGCCGCCACCGTGTGGTCAAATGGGGGCACAACACGCAACCTCGCCATTCATGAAACTTGTGAAATGAAGGAACGCAAAAGCGTCCACCTAATCGAAACGGCCCACGTGAATACTCGTGAGCTGGCTGCACAGTAATAGTTTAAGTTAGAAAATATATTCATACGAAATACACTTCTAGTCCATACATTTGCAACACAACATATAAACCAAATAAATACTGCTTATTTTGAATAAAACTATTTATTAACATAAACACACCAAAAACTAAAACGGGCATTTAACTGTCAGAGAGTGTTTTATTGGAGCAGTGCTGCCTTGTTAGAGGTGCCTGCTAATGTTCATTAAATATTTGTTAGTACAGATCTATAAATATCACATGTCACTGACTGGCTTCAGAGAGGCGCCACTGCTGCTAACATGACATGGAGACAGAAATTCCAGCATCGCTGCTCTTACAGTCCTGGCTGAGGGGACGTCTCTGTGACTTCTCCTTCCATGCTTATTTCCTTATTTCCCCCCTTCTATGCTGCATATCAGTGCTGGCCACAGTTCAAAACAAAAAGGAAGTATGGCTTGCAATACACTTTGCTGCAGACTATGTGAAATGAAATGTTTATGTGGTGCAGATCCCGCATCAGGTAGGAAAATTATGAAAGAAAAAAAAAGTCTGAATAGTAAGAGGATCGGAGAGGATCTCGGCCTTCTTGGGGTTCAGCCATGGTAGACAAATGTCTGAAAGAATCAATTATAGGCTACTTCCAGCCTGTCAGCCCTGATTAATGAATAATTAAGGCCTCTCAGTGCAGGACTTCAGCATGGATAATATAAGATTAAACATGAATCTATCCAAATGCCAACACTAATATAAAATTCTACAAAAAACATTATTCATTAGTTTTCCCTGAAGTAAAGCATAAGCGTATTAAATAAGCTATAATAATCAATAACAATTATCCTACCTATACTAACTATTGCTCAACACAGCCAAACACTTTCATATGGGTTCATTTCTGTGTTTGGTGAGTTTCCAAATGATCCCTTTAATGAACATATGCAGGTGATACGCTATTTGTATAATCACATCTGTAAATAGATGCCTACACAGTCTAGGGTTAAAAAAAACTATCTTCAGATCAGTTAACTTTAATAACTCTCTATGAACACACTGTAAAGTACTCTAATCTGGACAAATCTCTCTTGTCAGCACCAGTAGGAAACAATTTCCGTACTAGTGTTCTTGTATTTTTGGGATTCTCCGACTGACTGGCTGGTCCTGCAACCCCACCAAATCATAAGTGTAGACGTTTTTTCACTCTCTCTCTCTCTGCTAATTCGGATGGAGGTGGGAGGGGGTGACTTTGCCCTCACAAGTCCGAGGCGGGCCTGTAGTCCAACAGAAAGCGCTACCCTCGCCGGTACTTGTAGTGCGCTCCGCCCCGACCAGTTTCATGTTGACATGCGTAAAGAACTACACTTCCCCAAAGCTGTCACAGAGCGCTCCCGCCTGCCATTGGCTGCTCGCCGCAGCCGCAGCCCCAGAGAATGAATGAAATTGAAATAGCTGCTACATTACATGTACAATACCGGGCTCTGCAGCGTTGCATTCTATCATACTATATCAAAATGGCCACAGCGGTGCAGAACCCCCTCAAATCGTAAGTACAACACATTTCCTGTGCTTTCACGCTTTCTTTTATTTGTGCATGCTGTCAGTGCAATTCCAGTGCCTGAAATTCCCAGATAATTCTCAGCATGATCATCAACACGTACACACACACACACAGACACACACATGCAATGCATACAGCAGACACTGAGATAATGTCAGCGGATGCGACTCAGCCGGAGAGAAAAGTTGTATTTAAAGCTGACGATTTCAGTTGTTATTTTTTTCTTATTTCTTTTTGTGATGAGGGTGTTGTGCGCTCAGATGCAATTCATAAAATCCTAGGCACAGAAGCGTGTTTGCACGGATATGGAGGAATGCTGGAGGGAAATTCTGGTGACCCGGTATGTCCCTCACCAGTGTAGGCAGCCAAGATCGCGGTCAAAGCCAGTCTGGGGTCGGGGGTGGCGGTCTGGCCGGAGCTTAGATGGATCTGCTGATCCTGAGTGCACATTTTGCACGTTCGTTTTTGGACACAGAGCGAGTGAATAAGAGGGGTACAATGAAGCGCCGTGCCTTGGTTTTAGGCTGCAGCGTTTAGTACAGGACCTCTTTGAGATGGATAGACAGGCTGAGGTAAAGACTCTGGACGGAGGCTTGCATCTATCATCGAAGCTGATAGTGGATCTCAATTGCATTTCAGGGCTCTAAATGAACGTATTGCATTTATATTTGATTGTGAGTTTTGTTTTTGAGCAAAGCGATGGATCTCCTGTAAAGTTTGGTCATTAACGATCCGCTCTGCGCAGGTATTTTTGGGGGTCTTTTTTTTCAGCGGGATGCAGAGGCGCGTACTGATGCCCGCCTGGGCTCCCGGCCAAAAAGGTGGCTGGTGCGCGTCTGTCAGCGGGTACTTACTCTAATCTCGCCAAAATAACCCACAACAGCCCCAACATAAACCCACGGCGAGGCGCTTCAGTACATAGACGCTCCAGCTTCATCAGTTTGTAACAAAGAAAAGTCTCCAGACCGGTGCGTAAACCGCCGGCACGCTCGGCGCTGGTTTCATCTAGGCAGGGATAAAATGAAGCTGGGGTATCTATGTGTCTGTTGGTCTGTGAACTTCTCTGAGGTACAGACACAGGCGCTTTTTCTTGCAACATTTTAGTACCAATGGCCTGTACGTGCCTGCTTTAGAAAAGCACTTCACAGCCGAGATGAAAACGAATTGCAATGGTGCTGATTGGGCAACGGCTCTGATTGGCTGTGGTGGTATTTTAGTGTTTTGGTTAAACGCTGCCCTATCGCAACACAGCACAAGCCTCAATAAAGGCGAAATGAAGAGTAAGGCGAATAATTTAATGTTTTATTCATGCCACGAATAAGGTGGTGCATAATAATGTAGCGTGTTGATGGGACAGAAGTTGGCAGGTGAAGTGGACGGGAGGCTGCGTACTGAACCTTTGATATGAGCGCTTCCTCCTCTCCTCTCCTCTCCTCTCCTCTCCTCTCCTCTCCTCTCCTCTCATCTCGGCTCCTCTCCTCTCCTCTCCTTCTATATTTCCTTTTCCTCCATGGCATGCTCATCCAAGCAGAGCAAACGTGTGGCCAGATTGCTCCCAGAGGCCCTCACTGGAACCATGTCAGGGGACAGAATTGACTGATTTGCATGGAGCATATATCAGGACAGAGAGGGGAAAGAGGAGAAACGGACGGTTGGGGGAGTCGGGAAGTGAGTGCACAGGCTCAAAGCCAGTGATTAATGAACTACAGCCCCATTTTTTTCACTGGTGGTCTTGCCTTGATTTCTGTTTGAGTGTTTAAGAGGGAATTGACTCTGTAGTGATGTTAGATCACTGTTCCAGTGCAGCATCTGTTTAAAAGTAGAGCTGAATGCGTTTATTACACGCAGCAATGAAAGCTGCCGTCAATATCTCACTGGCTATATAAATGCTGTCATTACACAGTATGACTTCAACCACGTTCCGTTTACAACACTAAAATGAGCTTTTAAATAAGCTCTTTTACATAGCACGTCTACAAACAAGAGACGCTTCTCAGTTTAGAGCTATTCTGCAAAATCCAGCCCTAATAAGGTGGCTGGCCGTGCAGCAGAGGCGGAGACAGTGCCAGTTGTGTCCCTAAATGTCTTTAAAGCTTGTTGAATCTCAGTAATAAATTACAATTAATTCAGTGTATGTTAATTCTTATTGATGTCCACTACTCAGCCAAGCGTGAGCGGGCCTTACAGTGTACAATGCAGCGTGAACGCAGCTGACGCGTGTGGAAGTACAGTGGAAGGTTCATGAGCGCGCAGCGGCAAATCAGTGGAGGATAGCAGCCAGCTCCAATCTACTGTGCTTTTCCCCACCAGCCTGTCTATCTCTCTGCTGGATTAGAGAATCATTTAATCTCTCTTTCTTTCCTTTTTTCACTTTCCATCTCTCTCCCTCTGATTTCCGCTCTGTCCTCCCTTAACCCCCCCCCCCCCCAACACACACACACACACCACACACACCACACACACCACACACAGACACAAACACACCACACACACACACACACACCACACACACCACACACACACACACACACACACACACACACACACACACACACACACACACCACACACACACACACACACACACACACACACACACACACACACACACACACCAAACATTCTCCGTCCCTCCTTCTTCACCACTTTCTCCATTCATCACTTGTTTCGCCCTCATCCCTTATCCCTTTTGTTCAGCCATTTCCTCTCACTCTTGGTCCCCCTTTTCCCTCTTTACAGCCTCACAAACCATCGGAGCAGCCCCCCACCCCCCCACCACCACCACACACACACACACACACACACACACACACACACACACACACACACACACACACACACACACACTTGTACTAGACTTCTCTGCATTGTGAATCAATGTCATGTCACTGTTTTGAAATTCAGCAGAAACTATAGCGAGGGGACATTTCAATGCATTTTATCAGATCCCCTTTAAATCTTTTTCAGACAGCTTGTACTTGAGTTCCTTTAGAGGGATTTACTGCAGATTTGAACAATCTACTTACAAAGAGGGTTTATATATTTGACTGTTTGCAAATGGTTTAATATTTCACATTGATGCACTGTAGATAATTATATTGCTTTTAAAGGAGATATAAATACATCCTCTAAATGTTTACTTTTAATTTGTATGAAAAAGGGAATAAAATCCTCAAATATGGAAATAAGTGGAATAAAATGAAGTAATTTGACTTCATGGCAGTCATATCAGAGGCACAGGAGGCAGGATTTGTTAAAAATGCAGTGGACGTTGCATATTTTTCCAGCAATATTACTTCTTTGTGCTGGTTAGAGGGGTGATGCAGATAAGCGCTTGCCGTGGTATTGGAGCCAGTGGTGGCAGGGCCTACATGATATTATTTCTGCCCTGCCTGACTGAGCTGAGCTAAATGAGTTCACTGTAATAACCGACTCTGTGTGCAAACAGCCCCGCGTGACGACTGAAGCCCCGGCTCCAGCGTCCACTTCTAGATTTTTCTTTCTCTTTTCAGTGTCTCCCTTTCTTTCCCTCACTTGCTCATTTGTGAAGCATCACCACTATGTGCAGGAACGCACACACATAACTGAATAGACACGGCAGCACCTGCACACACACACAAACACACACACACACACACACACACACACACACACACACACACACACACACACACACACACACACACACACACACACACACACACACACACACACACACACACACACTGTTGCACTCACTCATTTCCTCTCTTGCTCTCAGTCGTTTTCTCTGTATTGGAGTAAGCCCGAGGTCTGACGTTTTTAAGGGTTCTACTTTTTCCAAGTTATTCCTTTCATCATCCCCTTATTTAGCCTTTCTATCTGTTTTGCTTGTCTTTCTTTTTTTTTCAAGAAGGCACGATAGAAAAAAACTGAGAGAGGAAGAAAGAGAGAAACATAGATAAGTATTTTTAGCTCTATGACCTATTTCTCCAGTGCTACCTAACTGACTGTCAGTCAGCTCCACTGCTTAGGGACCTTGCGTGATTTCCAGCCAGCGAATTTGGAATTTGTACATCTGTTTGGAAGTAACTTCACATCCACATAGGTGAAGTTGGAAGATACAAGAATAAATTAATACAAATCTTTTTTATTTCCTCTCCTCTCTGATCTGATCTGATCAGACCAGATCCAGTCTGATCTGATCTGATCCAGTTCAAACACTATTCTTTTTCCACTGTCTACACTATTTATATTATCTCTGTTGCACGTCTATGGGTTTCTATCAGGATCTGTTGATAGTGGAGTAAAAGAAAAAACAACAACAACAACAACAAAAAAAACCCCAACAAAACAATGGCTGCTCCCCTCTGCAGCAGTTTAATAAGGATGCAGAATGGGCTGACGAGGTGTGGGGTTTAGAGGGGACCACAAAACGCAGACACACTCATACACACCGCCCAGCACACATGCACTCACACGTGCACACACAGATTCAGAGGTAGGGAATCCATCGGCATAATAAGAGGCCAAGTGCAGTGGTGATAAATCTCACCTGAAGGAGCTGTTCAGAGGCAGATTGCCTTAGTCTGATGTACTGCCCTCAGCACACGCTGCAGCCAGTCATGGGCTGTATACACCCACACAGTTAGACTAGAGATGCATGCATACACAGAACACAGAAATAGGCATGCACAGACAATAAATTGCATGTGGACAAACATGCGGTTGCACAATTGTGCAAAAAAGGGCTATGATTCAACGGTTTATTGGATAACCACACCCAGTGGACAATGAGGGAGACACAGACAGGATGCTACTCACAACTCTTCATTAAAATCATAAGCAGCAGGTTACACAAAGCGCTGAGACAGAAATGACATGATCTGTTGCACAGCTCCTCGTGTGTCTGCCTTCCACGCCCTGCCATTCCCTGTCACATCTCACATCATGTTCAAATATGCAAACAGTCAGTTGCAGACACACACACAGACACACATGAAAACACACATGGACAGACCCAGTACACTGACAGAAATTCAAGGAAACTGACGTTTTCCAGCTGGTACTGTGTCAGACGTCCGTTCCTACACACACACATGCTCCTGTCTGTCCATCTGTCCGTCTGTTACTGTCAAAGCCAGAGTGTGGCAGAGTGTGGCCTCTTTGTCTTTTTCATGACTGACCCGCACTCTGTTACAGACAAATGCAAACACAAACCCACACTGAAGTCGGACTGCAATTAGTGTGCGCACTCACATGTTTATGTGTCAACATTTCACCCTTTTTACTGTAGAGCATCTCTGTGTCTGTATATGTGCTAGTTTTTGTCCGACCACTGCAGCTGAGAATGTCAGACAAACGGGAAAAATGTGCTTGCGCGCACATGAACACACACAAACACACTCACGCACACGGACTGGAAGAAGAAAGAAAATAGAGAAATCATTTGACTGAGAGAGGGGGAGAGAGTAAAAGAAATTGAATTGGGGGTGGGGGAGGGAGGTGGAGGTGGAGGAGGAGGAGGGGACTTGGTAAGGGTGATATTGCATAGTTTAATCTGTTGAGTTCAGCCGTGGAAAGGCCGCGATGGGGGGAGGGGAGGAGCAGAGCAGGGCTAGGATGCCTGATATCAGTCCTCACTTGCACGTGAAGCTGTGCAGAGGTCGCCATGTGTGTGTTTCTGTGTGTCTCTTGTGAGGCGCTTCACAGATGAACAATGGTGAAACGAGACAGGTGCGTGGCCCAGGTGCACAGACTGGTCTATTGAGGCACAAGCACGTTTATGGCTCTAAAACCAACCCAAACACACAGATACCCCAGCAGCTACCAGCCAGAGCATTTCCAAACAAATCTCGTGGGCAAAACACAAACTGCCCTCGGCCTTTATAATAGCCACTTACATGTGAAATACTTCATTTAGGTCTTGTTTAATTTTCCTTAGTTGGAAACCAGCACTGAAGTTGTTTGGCTTGGGCGTTTCTAGTAATTTTGGACCTGTGTTTTTTATGATTCCATCATATTTTCTTTTTGCTTTGCCAATGATGTGATTTCACCTCTAGGGGGAGCCCTCAGTGCCCATAATGGTCAGAAAGCCAGCTAATTGGCATGGTTAATTGCACCACATTCAGAAAGTCCTGCCGGCAGTTTAAGTGTGTGTGTTTATGTGTGTTTATGCAACACTGGACAGAGACTCAGTGTGTGTTGAAGTGGGCTGCTTCTGCTGAATGGGACTTTAGGGATACCAGATATTCAGACAATGGCTTTCACGGGGTGGGCACGGTGGGGCGGCTGTGCTTTCTGGGATAGCTCTGTGTCTGTTGTCTGTCAGCTGCGCGAGTGTTTATTGGCGTGTGTGCTCCCAGTGATACCAGTTTCTTCGGTGTCTTGGTGGAGGCCTCTCCCTCCCTGCTGTTTGCTTAGTGGAGGCTGAGGCAGACAGCTCAGTGTGGGCTTAGGATTCATGCACACATACACACAGTCTGCATGCTCCAGGCGCTCGGTTCTCTCTCCACTTTCTGTCTTGAGTTGGGATGTATGTGCTTTAAGGTTCGATTATTGTCCATACTGTGTGTGCATGCATGCACACTGCTGTACACGCTCTTTGTTGTTCCTATACCGCTTGAATCTTTTTTCTTTTTGGATTTGTGTTTGTCTGTATATGCATGCATACGGGTATGCGTTGTGTTTTTGTGCCCTTGCACAGTTCAGCTCCCTGATAGTGTTATGCATGTCATGTCTGCCTAGACATTTATGGTGGTCAGCTCCAGTTTGCTGGGGACTTGGCTGTTTGCCAGTTCATTACTGAAGCGGCTCTATTTCTCTTTGCACTTGTGAGCCTATTTGTAACCATTTGTGTAAAATATAACTTTAAAAAAACAGATATAAAGCTAAATGTGGAAAAGTGTCATTAAAGTAGATGAGTAGAATTGTTAAAAAGAGTTCTTTAGCCGACTGAGGGACATGCTGACTGTGTGTGTGTGTGTGTGTGTGTGTGTGTGTTAGTGCAGAATATGGTCTCGGTTTTCTTTCCCTAGTTGTGTGGTTTGATGACAGGCAGTTTGGCTTCTGAGTGCTTCTCACTGTGGTTTGTGTTTTCAGCAACTGCCTGGCCTGTAGGACCACAGTGGCTGCAAGCCAGAGAGCTGCAGCTGTGATAGTTTTGATGTCTACATCCTGTGATAAATATCTGTTTATTGGTTAAATCTCCATTTTTTTCCCCATGTTAAAGAAATACTCCAACATCTTGGGAAGTGGTTTTTACATTAAAAACTATTCTACAGAGAAAGAGTCTTTTTTCCGTTTGGGGAGAAAAGAGATATTCCTGTTTTCAGTCTGCAGCAAGCTAAGCTAATAAGCTCCTGGCTACAGCTTCACCAAACAAGCAAGCCCTTCTTTCACGAGTGCTATTTTAAAACACTATTTGTGTTGCACCTGCAGGTCCGTGAGGGACGAGGGTGGCTCCTGCGGCACCAGGAATAGCTTTATACTCCCGAAATTCAGGTTAATTCTACTTAGCAAGCTGGCCAGGATGATTGTATTTAAGGGGTTGTTTGCTGATCGTGCTCTTTCAGCTGTTGCCACCCGCTCAATAGGAGTTTTGGATCAAATCTAAGAGCTGCTGATTATTATCTTTTAAAACAGTGTTGATAGGCTGACAAACTTTCATTGCCATTTCATAAATCAATGGTTCCATAGTGCAGAAAAATGTGTCAGCAGCCCTGTCTTGTGCTATCTATGAGACATATCCAAAATCACAGGTCACCCTGCTCTGTTACAGGGGAACTCAATACCCCCAATGCCCATTTCTCTTGCTGTCTGTCCGTATTTCTGCCTCTCTCATTGTGGATGTCACTTTCTTGTGGCTCAGCTTCTCTCCTCTGTCCACCTTGCTCTCTCTTCTCTCCTCCCTCAAGTGTTTTCCCAACTTTTTCTTTCTCTTCGCACATCCCAGACTCTGCTTTGAGCCTCCATCCAGGCAAACAGCTCCCTTTTCACTATATAATGCGATTGGATGCAACCAAATTGAAAGATAGCATTTTCTACAGCTGTCAACTGATTACCAGGGGGACTTATTCCAGTAACTCTGAAGGCGGCAGAGGAGAGGGGGATGGCAGTGATTTAGGATGAAGGAAGGTAAAAGGGTGCTGAGAGAGGAGCAGTATGAGCAGCTCAGGGGTGCAGGGTTTTTACATTTTGAATAATTTCAACCCCCCCCCCATGTTAAGAGAAGGTGCTCTCTTATTTAACTCCAAATACCTCCACCTACCTATAGATTTCTTTCCTTTGGATAAGTCTACTGGTTAATTCAAAATAAAAGAGGCACATGTAGAAGGATGGGAAACTGCAAGAAAATGCACTGATGGTCATGTTTGTGACCAAATGGAAACCCCGCCCCCCAAAAAAACAAAACAAAAAAAATATGAAATGAAACATTATCTTAAAAAAGGGGGCGCTGCTCATACCCATTGAGACATATGCGACCGTGGTATATTGAAGCCTCAGTCACATTCTTCTTTAAATGTCACACATCCGGTGACGGCCCGCGAGGTTGCAGAACTGGTGCAGGAGGTTTTGACAACAGCGTGCACAAGCTGTCAGACTTCACCAGTATCTGCTGGGCCTGATGGCAGTGAGCTGAACTTGTTGTCATTTTTCACCTAGAAATGCTGATTCCACATGACATTGTCACAATGTGTCTTAATGTGAAGACCCATCCTTTCAGATTTAATTCATATATGTATATATGTATATATATATATATATATATATATATATATATATATATATATATATATATATATATATATATATATATATATATATATATATATACTCAGAAAAAGAAAGATACATATATTTTCTCCATCCAGCATTCATCTTAGCTTTTTGTTTTCGTTATGGCCATGTCATTTGACCTTGACAACGTATTAATAATTACGAACACAACGATAGTGATGTCTTAATCTAAAATCATCGTTTCGAACAAAACCATAATATTTCCACAAATACTGGTCTTTCTGCAAGACATTCATTTTTTTAAATCTATTTGTTTTTGTGATTTGGTGATTTTTAGAGGTATAGTCGTGGCCTCTTTAATATAATGACACTTCCTGGCAGTTTCTGTGAAATTCTGATGAAAGACAGACAAATAGACAGTCCTTCTTGGCAGATGAAAAGTTGTTGGCTCAATAGTGTAAATCGCTTTAAGTGATGTCACTTGAGAAGCCAGCAGATTCTCTCAAATAAACTGTCAAAGGTCAGATTGCAAACTGGCTCTGCTCCATGTTTCTTCTTCTTCTTATTATTATTATCTTTTCAGTGTTTTATAATTTTTAGTGTTTGAATTTAAGGCATCACATTAGAAAATAATAATTAATTATCCTTCCTTTTTGGAAAAGCAGTTACTTCACTTTAAGGGAGATGGAGATAACCTTTCTGGAATGGTCGTGGTATTATGTTGCAGGGCTGACCAGCTGTTTTTGTTTCCAGAGAAGAAACATTGATATAAACGGATGACGAAGACGTGGCTGATTACATCCAGAAAATCAGGAGCCTTCGCTCTAGTCTTCACTTATAATTAGCTGAAGCAAATGGTTTTGCTTGAGTCTTCTTCATTGCTTTGTTTTCAGATTGTTCACATGCATAACCGAACTTTCACTGTCTCATAACCACAACGCTGCAGCCTAAAACACATCTGCTCTGAATTGAATGCTCTTAGTGGCTGAGCGTTAAAAAAAATAATTAAAGAAATAAAAAGAATCATTACCTGCAGCTTCACTTCATTCTTTTTGTGTGGCTGCTGTTGGTCCTGCACTCTAGATTGAGGTGTGTGTACATGTGTGTGTGTGTGTGTGTGGGTTTATGTGCCCTGTATCTCCGTCTGTATAGCTGAGTGACCTTGACGTCTGCATTCAGCAAAAAAAAAAAAAAAAAACAACCACCAGAAAGGCGTGATTGTACAACGAGAGAAAAGGAACAGGGAAAGAAGTGGAAAAAAATTATGAACATTTGAACAAAAAAAAAAGATAAAAGAAGTGCAGCAAGCAAGAGTGTAAAGGCAGAACAGAGAAAGAGATTAAAAAAAGAGTTAAAAAGTGACAAAGTGAAGGAAACGTGTTGTGAGAGAATGAGAAGCTAAGTAAACTGAGGAGAAAATCGGGTGGGGTGAAGGAGTGACTCACTGCACATCTGTTGGTATTTTTTCTTTTTCTTCCTCCCCCTGCAGGCAATCTGGAGGTGCAGTCATCAAGAACAGGTAGGAGGGAGGATGAGTGGAGGGGTGGGGGATGTGGGGGACAAAGGGAAGAATATTAGGCTGAATGTTAATCAAACTCGCACTTGTACTGGTGTGAAAACAGTGCATGGATAGTTCTGGGGGAGAAAGATTATTAAATACTTTAATATTGCTCAGCATGTGCATGGGAGTTTGTGATTTAAACAGTGTGTACAGTTGCTGTGACCACACACACACACACACACACACACACACACACACACACACACACACACACACACACACACACACACACACACACACGCACACACACAAACCTGTCTATGACTGTACATCCATATGTCCGTTTGACTGACACACATGCACTCGTTTGAGTGCAGCATGGCACAGACTTACACACGGAAACTTCCTCCACACTGCTGTGAAAGTCCAGTCCACAACCTCCACATACACATTCACGCACATAATTGTTGTGTGAGATTAAAATTCAAATAAAGAGAAACTTTATTTGTCCCCAGGGGGCAATTTAAAGGCAGCTTGATATAGATAACAAGACATTATACTCGACATTTAAAAAAGATAAATATAGAATAAATAAACAAAGATCCCTACAAATGGTTTTAGGAAAAAAAAACCAACAGTAACATAAGTATTGTACAGAGTATACATGGTGATGCTGGACTGTGTTTCTTTCCTGTCCTTCTCCTTTGACTCCATCGTTTACTCTCCTCCCTCTGTGTTCACCCGCAGTCTTGGTGAGGAGTTTTATAAGGAGGCCATTGAACACTGTCGCAGCTACAATGCCCGTCTGTGTGCAGAGCGCTCCATGCGTCTCCCCTTCCTGGACTCCCAGACCGGCGTGGCCCAGAGCAACTGTTACATCTGGATGGAGAAGAACCACCGTGGACCAGGTGTGTGTTTATGTATTGAGTGCCTGTATTCACTTGGGGAGCTGGTAGAGGAGCTCTTTGGAGTGTTCTTCTTCAGTGGTGTGTGTGTGTGTGTGTGTGTGTGTGTGTGTGTGTGTGTGTGTGTGCGTGTGTGTGTGTGTGTGTGTGAGCACGTGCATGTGTGTGTGAGCACATGCCTGTGTGTGTGTGTGTTTGTGTGTGTGTGTTGTGCTTGCCGGCTGTTACGCTACAAAATTATTATCCTCAACATTTGTCTCCCAGTTTCTTTCTGTCCTCTGATTTCTGCTTCCTTACCTTCCTCATTTTTGACACCCTTTTTCAGATCTGCCACCCTTTACACCTCTGTGTGTTTTCAACTTTCCCCAAAGCATATCTCCTTAGTCCTTTTTCTTTCTCTGCAATATCAGTGTGTTATGGCAGTAAATCCGACACCCCAGAAGGCAATGATATGCTGCTGGCATCGGCTGCTCCAAAGTGAAATTCCTCCTGTGTTGGTGTGTTTGGGGCCTTAACTATTTTAGTCTAGTTTTTGATTTGTTAACCACTTTTAGTTAAACTTGTATCTTCACAGTTACACTGGAAGTTTTAATTGATTTAATACATTTTTTTTAGATTGGAAGTATATTTTTTCATACCTTAATCCCTTGATGCCTAATATATTAAATAATAACTGAAAATTATATATATTAAAATTAAAAAACACCCCCAATTTTGCCTTTAACAATTTTCTAATTAATATTGCTTGTATCTCCATGAATAGTCATTTTATTTATGTATTTATTTTATTTATTTATTTATTTTAGTTTTCTAATTGGATACAGCATTTTTTTTAAAAATTTAGATTCTGATGGTGGCACAGTTGTGTCAGAAATATAATTAAATATATAAAGAAAAATAAATTACTTGCCTGGATCTTACGTACAATTACATACAAATGATGATCACACCGTCTGGAGTTGGACATCAGTGGCAGCGGGCCATGTTTTGACAGGTGACAACCAGGAAACCATGTCACTTGAACGCTGTGTGTGCGTAATTTGAAGTGTAGTATATAGTAAAAGTGTAAATAGGTTGGCAATTATAGTTGGAGCTTTCATTATAGTAAAGGCTTTAGGCGGCCAGTCTAGTGTTTGTGAGTCTAACGAAAGATAGAAAAAAGTTCCTTTCTACATTTTCCTTTCTACACATTTCTTGAATTTTGTCCCAAAATATCACAACCATTGTGTCCTGTGCAGCTGCCATAATTAGTCCAGGAAAGATGTAAAATATGCGTCCAGGAGGGGAGACGACTCCTAAAGCCTCCTAAAGCCTCCTGAACCCTGATACTTATTAATACCAAAGCCATTTGTACGTTTAGCCATGCTACCTGCAGTGAATGAAATATCCAAATTATGGATCACTTTCTGTCGGTGTTAGGTCACGCTCCAGGTCAGCTGTACACATATCCTGCTCGTTGCTGGCGCAAGAAGAGACGGCTAAACATCCTGGAGGACCCACGGCTCGTACCAATTGAGTTCAAGATTGGTGAGTATCAAATGTGATCAAGCAATTAAAAACACTTACACCAAGAGAAGACTTGTGCTATGTGCCTCTCTGTTATCACCCCAACACATAAAAACTGTAAATGTTCTGTATAAGGTAGATCTGGACTAGTAGGGTTACCAACCAACACACACGTAAAACCAGAAGTATTCTTTATTTGAGGAATTAAAACGTTTTTGTTACCTGTTTTGATGCTCTCTACCTATATGCAGGAGAGTTTTTTTCTCATCAATATCAGTCCCATGTGTATTTGACCCTATCTATAATATTGCTGAGCAAGTGGAAGTAACATACAACAGAAAATAAGTCTTATCTTACTTGCGTGACCACTCTGGAGGATTACCTGGACTATCTTTAGAAACATTTCAGGGCTCCAGGGAATGTGTTAAAACAGCTCAGAAAATGTGTTTTGTAAATGATCAACTAATGCCTGATTAGACAGTGGATCATTGGTCATCGGCTTTCTTAAAGATTAAAACTTGAGAAAATATTTACTTGGAGGCAAAATTAGCAGAACCACTGATGGGAGGATGTGTCGTCAACATTTTAAACTGTTTCCCTGAAATTAAATACATTTGTAACTCAAACGAACATTTGAGGTGGATGGCTGATGTATCCCAGAAGTTAAAGGTAAAAACATCATTCTTCGTCATGGGGACTAAAAGGCTGACAGACCCTCAATCATTTCACTCTCAGTTGTTACATCTTGAACTTGACGCATGGACTTGAACTTTCTATTTAATGTGACTCCTGATTAATGTTATTTGGTGGTTTCTAATTATATTTAATGTAATTATATTTATTACTTTTTTCATGAGCTGATATTTTGTTGGTTTGCACATTAACTTGATTTCAACTCCTTTTGTTTATCATAAAAAAGTGATATTTAGATTTTGTCACCAGCGAACTTTTGGAAAAATAAAAATAACATGAATCACTTGTAATTGAAAATGGCTTCTTGGTGTTACTGACATTTTTATTGTTTTGGACCTTCATTTTAAAAAAGTTACACATAGTCATTGTAATTTTAACCATAGTAACTTGTATATTTTACTCATTTTTGTGGTTCACACACATATTAAATATTTTAAATAATGTAGAAACTTTCTCAAACATTGTGAATACAGTAGACTTTTGTTACAGCACGGGATTGTTGTGTTTTCCATCTTTATAACTTGTGAACTATACCAAAATAAGCGAACCGTAGTGCTTCTTGCACCCTTCTGTTGGGGTACTATACCCAGTGGTACAGTGGAGGTAGAAACGTTGCAGTCATTTGATTTGTCAACACGGAGATAAACGCAAGATGCAGAATTTGATGTGTTTTCTCAAACAAAGGTCAGCTTCTTCTTGCTGCAAAGAAAAAACAACAATGTGATGGATGTCCAGATTTAATTGACTGGAGACGCTGTGTCACAGGGTCCTCGCAGTCCTGGAGGAAACACACCCGGCAGGGAATCACAACATAGATCAGGACTTGCTGGTCCAAAGTACACAGACAAACTTCTCAGTGCAAGTCTACATGAATTCCTGATCTCTGTCCCGGTTGTATCCGTGTCATCCTCCAGACTATGAGGCTTCTTTAAAGAAGGAGGGGGGGATACCAGATGGTCCTGTGTTGGAGTCGCTGCTCGCTGGGGAAACCCTGGACAAGAAGGTGGAAACCAAGGAAGAAGAACCAATGAGTGAATGTCAGGTAAGAGCCAGCTTCCTCATTCTCCACTTTTCCATTTCCTCTCTCTGTTTGTCTATGTAGGTTTTTTGTTTTCCTCTCTGTTTTGTTGTCTTTTTAATTGCAGGCCATCTTTCTCTTTTTATCCGTATGTGTTACCCTCTCTCTGTTTGTGTCTTCTTTGTCTGTGTCTTCCTTTGTTTGTCTCGGAGCGTGTGTTTTGGCGCCAACACAGGCTCCCACAGCTCCGACAGCTCCCTTCTGGCACCGAGTGTGTGGGCATGTGCTTCCGATTGTGTGTGACTGCGCAGCAGCTTGTGGGTTGACAGGGATTTCCACTCATGAGCGCTAAAGAACAACTTTGTAACCCTTTGTTGGTTTTCTTTTCGTACATTTGCACACTTGGAGTGTTTAACCACCTAAGGGACGTTGCTCTTGAAATGAGATGGACGACTGATTTGTCGGTACTTGAGTGAATAGCACTCACAGTGGCCCTTTGAGAGCCGGATTGGCGTTTGAGGCCCCCGATCCCGGGTCTCCTTGTCTGCAGGTCAGCAGTACCATGCCCTACCGAAGCTCTACGTCGGCACTCTCATCACCACTGGATTCCATTATTTCTTAGTCTGAGGTTATCAAGCTACAAAAAAGATAAATCTCATATTTTCTCATTTGAGGAGAAGAAGGTTTTGTTTTAAGAGGGCCATTTTGTCGATTTTACTCATGAGGCTCAGTTTATTCATCACAATGAGAGCAACACGGGGTGACAATTAGGACGTGGGGTGGTCCAATAAAAGAAGCTATCAAGTTCTTTTATGAGAAGCGTAAGATCTGGTGTTTTTTGAGCTCAACTCTAAAAAGGATGTCATCTGCCTCAGTACCTTGGTTTTATAATTCTTTTTTATGTGGCTCCTTGGAGTGTCCTAACTTTATAAAACCACTGTGCTAGATCTCAAGGTGGGGGTGTTTAATTGAACAAATTAGCATTTGGTCTTTGTCAGACTTCATTGTAATGAAATTGTAACATTTAGCTGCATTTTTTTCTAATAGTTCAAGTCTTCAGGGGGTTTTCAAAACCAAATAAATAAACGAACTAATGTTTCTTTGTTTATCGCAAACTCTCACATGTAGAAGCTGCTTGTTGGGGATTTCCCTCATGAACTAGAGGTGGACGAGATGGAGGAAGATGTCCCGAAGCGCAAGAACCGAACCAAAGCACGGGTAGGACAGCGAAGACCTTTTTTTAATTCTCCTGCTGTCCTGTTTTCCCTGGATCACTCTTCGCTTCACCTATAAGCGTGTAGACTGTGTTGGAAAGTCAAGTCAACATTACACAAATGAGTTCAACAGAGCTCTGCTTCAAGCGGCAGTAGGTTTGAAAAGTAGATTTTTACGTTTCCACATCTTGGAATGTGATACTTCTGAGTGTCATATCTCACACAGTGTGACAAGTGATTTCTCTCTAACAAGAAGACATCATCTGACAAACTGACACTTGTTACAATTAAGTGCAAACATGTTCAGAGATGATATCAAGCTGCGATGACCCCCCCCCCCCCTTTTTTTTTTTTCTTTTACATCTTTGATTAAAACTGACAGCTGATTCTTTTTAGGCTTCCTATGGGAGGATAATCACATGTTAAGAATGCATTCTGAAAATCATCCCACACACAAGCAGCATGCACACACACACCCGCAAGCTCAGACACCAGGGTCGCTAATTGGAGCTGTTGCTCCCCTGCTAGGTGTCATCAGCCCCCTCCTGCTGCAAGAGGAGCTCTACGCTGCGAGCAGATGATTGCAATACAAACGTGCATTCCTCTGTGTGTGTGTTTACGTGTAGACATTCAAACACAAAAGTGAGGAATACGTTGTTACAGACAAGTGTGCAGGTTTAAACTTTATTGTATTTTATATAATTGCACATGTCTTTTCTTACAAATCTCGCTCTGCGCATGTGTTTTCTGCAGGCCTATGGTGTTGGGGGCATGAGAAAGAGACAAGAACTTCCTGCCATTGAAGACAGAGACAAGCCTTACGTCTGCGACAGTGAGCCTTGTATCTTTTACGTGATTATTTCTACTTCTCCTCACTCTTCCCTAACCTTACCCATACTTAAAAATAAGCCTACATGCCACGTGTGTGTTGCAGTCTGTGGAAAGCGATATAAGAACCGCCCAGGGCTGAGCTACCATTACACTCACACACACCTGGCGGATGAGGAGGGTGAAGAAGACTCAGAGCGACACACACTGCCCTTCCAGCGCAAGAACAACCATAAGCGTGAGTTTGCTCCCTGAATATTAAGCATACCAACAATTATCCGTCTTCCATCCTTCCATTATCCACTTTGTGTGAAGTGAAAGAAGAGAGAATGAATGTGAAGTTCACGTGTAGGAGTTTCACAACCAGTACAACAATCGTTCGTAATCAAAATACCACAAAGAACTATTGATTGTCCTGGAGGAGCATTACAATTAGATGCCCTGCTGACTGAGTAAATCAAAAGTGTGCCCCTGTGTGTGAACGGTATGTTTCTTCTTTATGAGCTCACATTAGGTTGTTTACTTTGGTACGTTTCTTTTTTTTTAAGTTATGCTCCCGGATGCATCAGATTCTCAGTGATTCTGCTTTAGAAGATGGGAGCTTGTAGGGCAGCAATATTATAGTAAGTTGGACATCAATCGTATGTCAGATGTAAGAATGCCTAAAAAAAAACAAGCTTGTGAGCAAGTTACATCAGTCTCACGGACAAAATGATGATTTGATTCAAGAAGTGAAGCACTCGAGACATATTCTGCTTTGTGCAGGACACCAGGCAACAGTTCCTGCTTTGCACTCTCAGGACGTCTTCTCCTGAAGTGGATTTGTACTTGCTCAAATCAATCTGACTTTCAGCAGTTCTAGGGCAGACCACTGAAGGTTTGGAGAGCTCATTATTTGTGCGATCCCATTTTCTTCAAAAAGGACAGCAACTTTGGCCTTCTTGTAACATTATCTGTCGGTCAAAGTCAAGGTGGACATCCATGTGACTGTGATCGTGCTTAACGTGACCAGTCATGAGCCGGCCAATGCACTTGCTGGTCTCCACCTCCAGACTCTGAAAACTCAGATTGATTTGAGTGAACAGAAATGAACTTCAGGAGTAAACAAATGTCCTCCAACGTTTGGTGTATTTGTTTCTTGCTGTCGGGCTGCTTAATTCTTTAACAACAAGAGATGAATTAGTCTGTGAGAATAACATGATTGGTCTATGAGCATTTTTTATTGTTTGAAATTTTATTTTTAATGTGGTGCCATAGTGATAAAAAATCTATTAATGCCCAATAAAGAGATTTGCAGATGCACTGAGCAGAAGCAGCATTAAAAAGCACATTATTTACACTGGAAACAGACTTAAGAAATGACAGAAGGTGGTTTGAAGTTCTGAAAATAGCTGTTTTCTTTTCATTTCCAACTTCTTTTAACTGTCCCAAACGATCAGCCTAACAGGAGACCATCTTGTCCTAGCACCCAAAAGACCCTCCCCATGACCAGCGAGCCGCCCTCCTTTACGGCCCCATCCAAACTGCTTTTGTTGAGCAGTGATCATTAACAGAGGGATGCTCTGTGCCAACAAAACAGACATAACCAAAACAATTCCCTATGATTACTCACAACCTGTGCCGTGGCCCCCTCCCCTTGTGGGAATGATGTAAAAACCCTGTCCCACTGTGGAGCGCGCTACCGCAATGAGATGTGGCGGAAAGACAAACAGAGGAAGTACTGTATCAAGGTAACTTACTGTACAAGCCGGTTTATGGACACTTGACAAATAAAAGGTGGAAGATGAAAAGTACTGGGTACCACACCATATTGACACAACTAATGTCACTGACATCCTTGTTCAAACTTCATGCATTACGATGGCACATAAAGACCTTAAATATGCAATTACACATACATTTAACATTGTTTTACATAGCCATGCCACAAACATTGCAATGAAGAATAAAAAAAGAATAGTTAAATCAATGTTAGCTTTTTAACTATCTTAAGATGGGCAGCTGTGGTTCAGATGGGTGGAGAAGGTGGTTGTCCAGCCTGAGGGCTGGTGGTTCAGTCCCCAGCCCCTCCATGTGACCGTGTCCTTGGGCAGGATGCTGAAGCCACAATTGTCCCTGAACTCTTCAGCAGGGTGTCACCGTAGAAACGTAGTGCTGCTGTATATCAAGTGAACGTATGACATAAATACTGAACCTATATAACCAATATAAGTCAAACACCAAGATACTTGATGATTCCATTAAGGCATTTAGTTATGATTGAACTGAATTGGACAGCTTGCACTTGTTTACCTTCTCTGCAAAGTGTCTTGAGTTGACCTTCACTGTGAATTTGTAATATACAAATAAACTGGAGGCTTGATGTGAAAATAAAGCCATTTTTTACTCAAGAACCCCAGACGAAGTTTGCAAAATCAGGTCAGGACCTCATCCACATCTGTCCTGTTACACACTTAGAAGAAGTACGTTAGTTGACGTGGGAATGTTCTCACTGCTTTTAATACTCAGATTTGCATGGCTTTTGCCTACAAGAACGCGGGCATGATGAAAAACAAAACACTTTAGAAGTCTTTGTGTTTTCTTTACAGCACAGCTATATAGTGGATGTCGCTCGTGACTACTCTGCGAGTGTGTTCAGACCACACTCATCAATGAAAGAGTGTGAAGCAATATATAGGTAAAACAAGAACGGACAAATCAGCAAATGACACGAGCATACGCACTCACTCGTCTTGAATCCTACAGTACAGATAATAATCTGCTCACACTTGGCCTGAGTCACATATTACGGTCACCTTGTACAAAGGAGCTGGCACAGTGAAATCTGCTCGGTGTCTGATCTGACCGATTCAGACGATTGCCCTCTCACATACAGCTATGTTGGGTAATTTTCAGAGTTATAGTGCAAGTGTGAAAACTGCTTTAGTTAATTGAAAACGCTGTAACCTTGCAGCAGTTGTTGAAACAGGTCAATGGGAGGAAAAAACAACTCTTCAGTCAACACAGATCAGCTCCAAAGGACTGTCTGCGAACAAACACCATGTATACGGTGAAGGAAACTTACTTTTTTCTCTTCATTGTCTTTTCCTTTATGACACTCTGTATAACTTAAGGGCTTTCTGAATCTCCATTAATGGACTGCTGCATCATTATGTGGTCGTAATGAAGGTGGACAATATTACTTGCAAATATGTTTTGCAATTCTCAACAGTTTAAGAGTCGACACTGATAGAGATTCAAGTTACCGAAGCTTTTGTCAAGTGTGCTGAAGAATTTGATCGCAAATGAAATATTTTGACTGTTTAAGTTTGATGGGGTCTCGTGGAGATTCCCGTGCAAGCATTCATCTTCCACTTGATGTGAGTCCTGATGCAGCAGCTCAACTTCTGATAGGAAAGAAGCGGCGTGAGCACGTCACTCCTGTGCGGACTACCCTTCACTGGCTTCCTGTCCGGTTCAAGATCCAGCTCAAAATGTTATTGTTCATTTTTAAGACTGAACTCCAGGCTAATTTAGGAACACAAACTGGAAAAATATCACTATATAAGCATGCATATTTTATACCATATGACACATGAGTGTGCATGTATATTAATTTATATAAAATGATTAAAGTGTGGGATAGAGAAAAGTGAAGAGACTGTGAAAAGTGTTGTGTACGACAGGTGTCAAACAGGACTCCAGTATGGGAGAAAGCAGACCGACATCTCAGACCATCTGTCCTCCTTATGAGTGTTTTTGGCCAAATTAAAAGTGTGGAACATGTAAATTATTATGTAGAGTGCTGGCTGTTGTGATGGGTGTAGCGAGACAGTGAATGTCAGTGTTGGATGTCCACGTCGTGGAAGTAACAGTGGGATGTAAAACGCTTCTCTGCAGGGAGTAGGAATAGGAATTGTAGGAGTAGGAATGGTTAGACATTGCCTCGGTGACACTGCGTGATCACGCTCCCCCTGTAGGTGTGGGAAACAGAAGCCTACAATCTCAACATGGTAACTGATATATCGCTGTAGGTTATGATGTTCAGCTGGGACATGTTGCCAAATGGCTTTGAAACAAGCTTCACACTTTTTGTTTTCTCAGGACCAATGCCCATCTTGGACAACCTTTTCCCAGGTTCATTTAGTTTTCAGGGCAGCACGGTGGCTTAGTGGTTAGCACTGTTGCCTCACAGCAAGAAGATTCCCGGTTCAATCCCCGGCCCGGTGGGTCTTTCTGTGTGGAGTTTGCATGTTCTCCCCGTGCTTGCGTGGGTTTCCTCCGGGTACTCTGGCTTCCTCCCACAGTCCAAAAACATGCAGGGTAGGTTAATTGATCTTTCTAAATTCTCCCTAGGTGTGAATGTGAGTGTAATTGGTTGTTTGTCTTCTATGTGGCCCTGGATAGACTGGCGACCTGTCCATGGTGTACCCCTGCCTTTCGCCTACTATGCGTCGGGATAGGTTCCGACAGACCCCCGTGACCTGGAAACGGACAAAGCGGGTATAGATGATGGATGGATGTATTTAGTTTTCATATTTCACTCTTATCCCTCTTTCACTTGTCTGTCACACGAGAATAGATGAGTTACGAGTTAAAAGTAGGGTAAATAACTTCTGATATTAGTACATATTGTGTGGTTTTGAAAACTGCCTGCAATATTACTTTGTTTTGGACATGCGGGCAAACATACCTAATTCGTGTTTCCACATTTCCACATGTTCTCATTTTGAAACTGCAGCGCTTTGCTCTGTGGATGATTGTAGCTGTTCAGTCATGAGATCATGTTGTGTCATCCTTCTCACCATTGGCTTGCTAATGTTACTTACCCCAAAGGTGCAACGGTTTTCAAAGTGTAATCTCACAAAGTTGCTTAACATTTGATTTAATTGGCAATAATACCTAGATCGGCACATCAGTACTTGGTTGCAGTAGGCAGCCATGCTTGGTGACCGTGCAAACTTTCAGCATCAGGTCTGGCACTGGTGTAAATCGGCATTGTAAATGACTGGAGGAGAAAAGCAGGGCCCTGACGCTGAGATGCATTATAATCACAATTTGATTTCAGCTAAAATGGTAATCTACTGAATGTAATCCTAGAAGTGAGATGCTTTTACAAGTTACAATGCCCCCTTATGAAAAACTCATCTCAGACCTGAGGACATTTACTGTGTTTGAATCGCACTTTGATTTCACTACAAAATGCATGTTACTACATGGGTTGCTTTTACCTTGCACTGCCTTTGATAGGATAAACTGCTGAAAGTAAGGTTGCAGTTCTTTTGTTTCTTTTTTTGTAGTTGTTGTTGCTTTTGAAGGCTTAAAAGTGGCCTCATACAAAACTTGGTAACACACAAAATGTGCTAAGTGCTTCACTGATACAATCAGAGAGGAATACATGCCGTTGCTGAATGACTGGATAAGATATTTAGATTTCACTGAGCAGATCATGAATCGGAGCCCAAACATTGGTGCTGTCAGCTACAGAATTACTTGCCATCTTTGTTTCTTTGTGGCAATTTCAGCCCCGTGGCCAGTTTTCTGTTGCCTTGCTGTTTGCGTTCACTATTGTCTTCTCTCTGCATGCTTTGTTTGTACGGACAATAGCACATATTTATCCCTTGGGGGATTGGGTTTTGGTCAGTAATGGTTAGTAAGATTGAAAAAAGGTTTTAACACAAAAAACAAACAAAACAAAAAAAAAAATGGAGAAATAGCTGTAGATGCTTGAAAACACACAGCACAGACAAATCCTTCTCTTTGTTGTTCTTGGTCTTAAAACAAGCAATTTGCTCAGAATAGAGCACAGAAAACACACATGTGCACCGCACTGCAACAGTGTGCACACTGATGCTGTCTGTCAGTTAATTGGCAGTGTGTGTGTTTGTGTATGTTTGTTTGGTATGGTCATGCTGCAGTCTTGGACCTCTCCAGTTGAGGAGAGCATGAGAGACAGCATCTGAATTGTTTAATATGCCCCCAACAATTCCTCCCAACACACACACACACACACACACACACACACACACACACACACACACACACACACACACACACACACACACACACACACACACACACACACACACCTACATACCCACTCTGCTCCAGTGAAATGCAATTTTCTCTGCTGAAATGAAAAAAGAAGCTTAGTCTTTTTGGATGGTGTGTGCATGTTCACAAGTGCATGCATTTGCAAGGCTCTGTCAGCGTACCCATACACGAATGCAAGTACACTTATAGATGTGTGTGTGTGTGTGTGTGTGTGTGTGTGTGTGTGTGTACGTGTGCACCATTATACATTATCCCAATCTGCTGAGGGTCTTGGATGAGACTCCACCACCCTCCACCCTATTGCCACATATGTAATAATATTAATATGGCTAGATGAGACCAACCCTGCATGCATAATTTATGCTGTATTCTCTGTCTAGACGCTATAGTATGTATGCAGCATCCACAACACAAGTGTGAGCTGATACCCGCAGAAACTTATCACGGAAGCTATAAAAGTGTGTCATTTCTGAACCTCACCCAGCTCTGTTGTCTACCCTTCCTTTACCATCAGTGTGATAAATGACAGATTATTCCTTGAGGAGATGAGATTTTCCTTCCCCGCTTGTTCACTTGGTCCATCTTTCACCTCTTTTTTCTTCTCATCTTGTTCTGCATCTTCTCATAACCCCCAAACCAACCACCACCCTCCACACCCCCATTTTTTCATTTTCTCTCCATGCAGTTTACTTCATCTATCAGAGCTGCCTTCTCTTACAATTATTTTCTTTGTTTTATGTCCCTAAAATCAACCAATATCACTAACCCTCCCCATATACTGTATGTCTGGATACAAGCCGAAATAGTGTTTACTCAGAATGAGCAGCACCATTAAAATTCATGACTGCACCACATATACTGTTTCTTTTCCTCCAACAGGAGAAGAGGATGGAGGTGTGGTGGGAGGGAGAGCAGGGTGGAGGTGTGGAGGTCCCTTTTTTGGCATTGATGTGATGTTGGGGGGCGGTGAGGGGTAGAAGACGAAGGGGAGGAGGCTGAGGAGACGTGGATGAAGAAGAGGGGGGTGCTCACATTAGAGGTTGGCCCTGCAGTGTCCACCTGAAAATTGGCTTTGCTGCTACAGACAGAGAATTTGAGAGACAGCACAAGACTGAGAAGGAGCTAGATTGGAATAATAGTGAAATCCCTGAAATGAGAGAAATATAGATTGCAAGAGGGACACAAACTGATCGAAACAGCACCTGAATGAATGAAATAAAGGAAAGCCAGAGAGGAACAAATGGAAAACAGAGAGATAGTCAGGGAGGGAGGAGGAAGAGTGGGGTGCAGTTGTCATTAAACCTCCCCCCCTCTCAAATCAGGGACTGAGATTCAGAAGCCACTTTATCTGGACAGACAGACGGTCCTGTGGTGTGGAGCAGCAGGGACGTTCTGGGTGCATGTGTGTCTATATGTACGTTTTTAAAAATTACACAAGTCAGATCTCACTGAGCTGCGTGAGTGTGCCGGATGGCCAATCCTGCCCACCTACAAGCGTGCACGCGCATGTGTGTGAGACAAATAACTGAGCCATTTGAAGGTCAGCATCCCTGTGTATCTACTCACCATTGTTGGTTGTTGTGCTGTTTTTTTTTCCCTTTCCTCTCTACTTTTTGGCCTTGCGTTTCAAAATGGCCTCGCTGTCCTCCCCTGCTGTCTGCAGACGGACGAGTAAAGGACACAATTCGTAGCAATGTCGAGATGCTAAAATGGCCACTCCCCACTCCGTCATGTGTGCCATGTTCTCGAAGACTTTTTCCACTGTATATTTCCATCTTATTTGTGTGAATAGAGGTAAATTGGATTCTGCTGAGATTCTGCACCACAAACACTAATTTCCAAGAAAGTAAAAAAACAAACAAACCCACAACCTTGTTTCAAGAATGTCTGAAGACCATTTTACACTATTTTGCCAGTTTTAAGAATACTAGTCAAGACATATTTTCTATTGGCAAAGATATTTTCGCTTAAAACGACAATTTACTAGATTTATGGAATATTGACCTTTTTTCTAGGGTCAGCTGTTTTTGCAGTGTAACTGTTGTTTTTGTTGCTTTGCCATTTATTGCAGGATTACGCGACAGATACAGCGATGTTTTTATACGCGTCCTTAAGAGTCTGACGAGCTGCTTTGTCTTTTCTGAATCTTTGTTGCTACTTGACGTACCCAAACCTGACTGAAGTCAGTGAACAGAGTGAACAGGGTGTCTTCAGGGTGTTGGAGCCTATCCCAGCAAACTTTAAATTCCAGTATGTAATATTTAGAATATGATTTGAGTACCTGTTAGAGTTATGTAAAACACTTTTTTAGCAGATGCAGTGTCTGAAAACTAAGTACATACTCATAGCTTCCAGAGAAATGAAGATAAAAAATAAAAAGTAAAAACAAAAAGCAAAACTGTGGTCTGTAAAGTGTTCTGGATGTTTATAATTTCTCAGAGCAGTGCCTGCTCTAATTGTGGGGGAAACATGGGATGCCCACTTATCAGAAGCGTGGTATCTAACATACTATACCATTTTTATTTTTTTCTCTGCAGTGCGTGCACATGCCCCCTCCCCCCCCCAAATGATTTATTGCAATTTCTTCATTCGTTTTTTTGACCTATTTAAGGAGAAAGAAGTATGTGTTCTTAGCTGCCTTCGGATGTCTCAGCTACTAAGCTCGCTGTCAATCCCACCTCCTCCTCAGCTTCCACCTGTGGGCTCTGACTTAAGGGGGGGTTAGTCCTACACCCCTGTCTTTATGTGTAAAGCCTGATAAAAAATGTATGAATAGAACCTAAACGCCAAGGCCAAGTATGTGTTACAATTAAAGTGTTTCAAACTTACTTTGCCAGTTGTCTGACTGAAATGGCCTTTTATCAGTTTCTGGACTGATGAGCACCATCAGTTCTTAAATCGTTGCTGATTTCTGTCCTTCTTGGCAGTGTGTAAGTCAGGGGTGTCGGACTCCGGTCCTCGAGGCCCGCTGCCCTGCATGTTTTAGCTGTTACCCCGCTTCAGCACACCGTGATACAAGTGACTGTGTCATGAACAGAGTTGTACAGACCTTGATGACACGCTGATGATGGCCACTGATTTGAATCAGGTGTGTTGATGCAGGGAAACCTTCGGACCGGAGTCCGAAACCTGTGGTGTAAGTGCATACCTGAGTTCTTTTGTCTTATATGAAGATGCTGACATGTGGTGATCAGTTAATGAAGTAAATTGAACACCAGGCATCTTCTTCTTCTGTTGCGTCCTACAGAAGCAGTAAGTGTTCTTAGTTTTTCACTCATCTTTTGCATTTTTTCGGTGTTTGTGCTTGACAAATAATGACAGTGTAATATGTCATGTACTGTTTATTTGGAATTGCATTTATCTAATTTTATGACCAGAGGAACCAGAGTATTTTATTTTAATGTCTTGATATGTAAAATATTTGAAAAGAGGGAGGAATAAGTTTTCCTGACTCTACTTGCTGAGTGAATAAGTGTGATTGTTGAGTTGGCATTATAATTAGATTATATTGCCATTCAGAATCAGAATTTATAACAGTAACAATACAAGCAGCTATATTTTGTCATCCCTTTAAGTTTTGAAGCAGTTTAAATATACATCTTGATGTTGCAATGACACTACGCCAGGAGAGAGAGCTACTTTAATGTGAAAACGTCACATGCAACTTTGTAGTCCTGTGAAAGATGGAAAATCATCAATTAAAGATCGTATACTATAATTTTGTGTAAGCTGTACAGTCTTAGTTATGGACTGTGTCTGCATTAATGCACTATCGTCCATGTCTGCATTAAGTTACATCCAGAATCACAACTTTACTTATCCCCAGTGTGCAAACCCGCTCTTCTATGCCTTCTTTTTTTTTTTTTAAAGTGTAGATAAATGCATGCACAAAAAATCTAATAGGTGCATATATTTTGAAGCAAGCTTTTCTAACTTTCCCCCCACTGAATAATGCAACCTCTATGATTAAAAAAGACTCCCAGAAGGAAGGAGATATGATCTAAGTCCAAACTGGTCTGTTTAATCCAAGATAGAGCTTTTAAAAGGGATGCATTAGAAATTTTTCTTTCCTTTTTTTAATTTAGCAGAGCAAAATACTGTTGATGTTTTAAAACCAATGTACCTTGCTTATTCCACTGCATCATTGTTGCTATGCAGTGATTACATCTCCAGATAAATGTACAATATGAAGTATTTTTGACCAGTATTGAAGACTTGTTTGTTATAAATTCCACATATATTGTTATAAAAGACTCTAAATGAACTGTTAGTGCTGAATTTTAACCCCCTCATCATCCACAAAAATCAGACTGATAAGATTTCCCCTGTGGTCTTTTGGTCTGTAGGATAAATCAAGAAGGAATGCCAGGACTTTCTAAATGTTTCCCTCCAAAAATGTATATTTAATAAGTTGCCTATAAAATTTTCTGATTAGCTTTAGTGTGGTATGATGACAGAAGTGTAATAGCTTGTTAATGACAGTATGTGGTGATTGTTTGTTAATGTTTTAATGTGCGCAGCAGCAGAAGGAAAACTTGTTTTGTTTTTCACATTTAGTGGCTCTATACTACAATAAAGCCTAATTATTTTAATTTACAGAGCAAGCACTGATTGGTTTAAGGGACATTTATTTGTCCACGTTCAGTCAGTACATGTGTTTTGAACTTTCACGTACTCTGACATTCCCTCTGAGCTTTTGGTTGGTTAATTGTTGCCACTGCTGCACGACACAGGAAAGGAAGGGAGAAATGGCTGTTGCCTAGCAATTCAGTTGCCATAGATACCGCCAGGGCTCCCTCCTAACGAGTACACTGTTATGTACATTGAAAAGAGAGAGATAGAGAGAGAGAGAGAGAGAGAGAGAGAGAGAGAGAGAGAGAGAGAGAGAGAGAGAGAGAGAGGGGAAACGAGCAATGGAGAAGAGTTATGGAAAGAACAAAAATATGAAAGGATGGAGGAAGGAGAAAGGAGAAACGAAGAAGACAGAATGGAAGAAGTTGAAGTGGAGAGAAGAGCGGAGGGGGGCACAGAGGAGTTCATTAAAAATAACATAAAGAATGGGAAGAGAGGGAGAAATCAGACAAAGAGAGAGGCAGAGCGAGAAGCAGAGAGTTGAGAAAAGAGAAAAGAAAATCTCTTCATGATTCATCATATAGACGCCTCCTGACAGTTGGAGTGGTGAAGGCAGCGTAATATTTGAGTCTGCTTCATTTGCTATTCTGCCTTAAGATGTGATGCTGTGGGTTGCCGGCTGGTTGTTCTGTGGTCCTTCAGTTGTGTTGGCCGTGTTTGGAAAAGGCCCCCCACAAAAGCCACAACTCACCTCCCCTCCCGCCCCAAATCCATCCCCTCCCTCCATCCATCTCTTGTGGTCTGTTTTTTTTTTTTGCTTGTGACTGAGGAGAATGGTAACTGTAAAACTCCTCAAGGAGAGAGCGACAGTACCATAGTAACAGGTTATACTCATGAATTGTTTCTATTATTTCAGGAATATCAACACTGCATTCGAGATTTGGCTGGCAATTACTTTTCACACATTCAAGCCTCAAGTCTGGCAAATTACCTGGTTCGTCCTAGTGCACAAAGAGCATGCCACCTTCAATGTGTGTTTACTTTAAAAAAAATTCTAATGGGTAGTGTGCACCAGGAGTGATAGCCAGCGTGATTTCACATGCAAAGAAGGCAATGCCACCTCCCAAAATCTTAAACTCCCCTTTTACTCCACAGAAATGCCCCTGAAATGGGAGCCAGATCACGGCTTTTTGTGAATTTCTCCCTTTTATGCATATGGCTTTGTCCCAAGTGGTATTTATTTAATTAAATTTTGATTTTTTTAACATTTCCACATGACAGTTCAGGGTTGACGCACAGCATAGTGGACCAGGAGAGACTGGGTGCAGTTCAAACAGGATTTGCAGACACATTCCCAGCCGCGCTGTCTCTGGAGCTAAATAGGATTAATAATTTGCATTTTAACTCTATTGACATGGACACTAGCCTCTGCTGGCTAAGTGGCCCCTTTTAAGAGTTTGCAAATGTGAGTACATGTGCACAAAGTATATCACACATAAGTGTAAGCTCTATGAGCGTGTCTATGTCTGATTTCATGCATGATTTATGGGGGTGGCACACTGCAGGGTGTCTCTGCATATGGATATGTTTTATTCTGTCTATTTCCTAAATGAGCACATATTGGGAAATTGTGTATGCATGTCAGTGTTTCCCTAGGTATGCTTGATTGCATTGAAGCCATATGTCAAGTTTAATATTCACCAAAATGGCCTCTGTCCTCTTCACTTTGCAATGTCATCTCTGCACACAACTCACATCGCACGTTGTCAAACAGAGACGCACAAACACGTGTGTTCACCCCCACAATGCACTGGAGGCTACGCAGCCTGCTGACTGGACATGTGTGGAAGCATTACTTGTGACTATGTGTTGTGTGTGTGTGGAAAAAGGTAAAGGGTAGGGTACTGTAGGTTGGGCGGATGCAGAGATGGAGAAAGGAGCAGAACAAGGAATAATGGAAGCAGAATATAGAGCATAACAGTGGTGCAAGCATTAGTGTGACAACAGATGGATTGCAGCACAGAGTTCCAATTTCCTCTTTCAGAGTAAAGAAGGAAGAAAAAGACAAAATATGAAAAGGGAAGTAAAAAAAAGAAGTACAATGAATCGCATAGAAGAGATGGAATCAGAAGCAAAGAGAGACAGCAATAATGAGATTGCATGAAAGTGCAGAGAGAAAGAGAGAGAGAGAGAGAAAAAGAGAGAGAGAGAATGGGCAAAAGATTGAAAGGAAAAAGATGGAGACAGAGAGAGAGAAAGGGGGGTGAAGCCACTTTTCATCTGTGACTGACGGTTTTCATCTGACTGCATCTCCTCCTTGTCTACATAAAAAACCTGAAAATGTCTTCCTGAGTATTTGGGATTTCGTCTGTGTGAGCGTGCTTGCATGTGCTCTTGCTTTGTGCCTTTTATGTTGTCCTTTACTGCATCCCTTTGTTTCATGCCATCTTATGAACAATATTTGTGACTGTAATTATACGTGTGTGTGCGTGTGTGGCTGCACAGAGGTTACAGGGAGTCTCATTCATCACATTAAAGAGAGTGTGTGGGGGATGGGGCTGAACTCAAACTGGACGGCAAAAGTTATTATGCAAAGGCTCGGTTGTAAATCTTTGTGTGCACGTGTGCACTCTACACTGTATGTGTGTGATTGTGCGTGTTTTGTCTAAATGTGCTCTGGTTGTGTTTGTGTGTGCTACCCCTGAGAGGTTCTCCTCATTAAGCAGTGAGGCGACAGGAGTGCAGAGTGTGTGTTTTCACACACCGCTGCTTCAGTACAACTGGAGCCACTTTTTTGCCTCCTTTCCTTCTCCCCATTTGTGCTTCCTCATCTTCCTCCTCCTCACTGCTCTCTTTTCATTCTTCTTATCTGTGTGAACCCTGCTCTTCATCCTCCCTTTTCTTTTTTACATTCTTCTCATCCTCATTTCTTCTTTCTGTCTGCACCTAACAACTTAGTGAAAATTGAGTAATTGAAGTCATCTGAGTAATTGTAATGAACAGATAAAATGTTAAATCCCATCAAAATATGTACCTTGACAGAACAATATTCATGCCTTTGGTATCCATGGAAACATTTTTGGTTAATGGCTCAGCTTACCTTTACACAACTGGAAGCAAGACAAATCACTTCAGTCAGTTCAAGAAATTGCCATCCAGATGTGATACATGCATGTATCTATGTAAATTTATATATATATATATATATATATATATATATATATATAATATATATATATATATATATATATATATATATATATATATATATATATATATATATATATATATATATATATATAGAGGTGATAATGCATGTATGTATGTAAATTTATATATATATATATATCTATATATATATAGATATAGATATATAGAGATATATATATATATATATAGATATAGATATAAATCTACATTAGATATATTATAGATAATGATATATATATATATAATTTACATTACAAATTTTATATATATATATATATATATATATATATTTATTTACAAGGAAGTTACAAAAGTCAACAGGTTGTGTGGTGACCTTTGATCAGAGAATAACTCAAAAGCAGAGATTTGGCATAAAACGGACAAAAAAAAAAAAAGTTTAATTCCAAAATCCAACGTGAAATGCACAAAATAGGAATAACACAAGGGGGCACAGTCAGCACAGCAACAAAAGACAGCAAAAAGCTTGACAAAAGGGTAATAATGAGAATATTAATTAAAATGAAAAGAAATTAATCACTCTAGAAATCCAACAAGAAGGAAAGAAAGCGAGACTTACAGCGAGTATAATTTAAAAATAAAAGATTTGTAAAAAATGTTTTTGAGGAAGGTGTGCAAGACCAGCACCTTAATACAGGTGCTTAATACAGCGACTTAATACAGTCAAAAACATTTACAATCAAACAATTCTTTTGTTTTAGGATGTTATATGTATAAGATGTATAAGTAAGCTGCAGCCATGACACGATGGTACATGATATGATAAACATGAAGTGAAGTAACTGTAGTGTTTTAGAGTTCCCTAAGGTAAGATGCACTATACAATTGAGGTGATAACGCAGGGTTACAGCTCATTCCTTCAATGAGCTGTTTTGAAACAACAATCTGTTTCACTTATGTTATTGCTGTCTTTCTGGTTTTATTGTTTGAAATTCCAAGTCGTGGTAAAGACATGTTCACATGGCTTGTCTCAGGCCTGCATTAAATGACACGGTAGAAACATGCAGGCAATGGTACCTGATGTGCATGTTCTTTTTTTTGTCTACTTTTGGTGCAGTTGTAGTCCATCCCTGCAGACATGCATCACAGCCATGTGTGAGTTCAGTCAGACTCACTGTGCATCTCTTTCACAAAGTCTCCTTGCCAGCGTTCCTCATCACATGTGCCATCAGGTCCAGGAGATGTTGACTAAAATTCTGGCCTGCTGTTGATAAAAAGAGTTAAGCTTGGAAATGATGCAACTGTAAGGACTGCAGCAGAAAAAGCCAGAAGGTAATTCTTTAAAAAAAAAAAAAAAAAGATACGCCACAAAAAAAATCATTAAAAATCTCTATAAACATGGATGAATGTGTGTTTTTGTTTAATGTGGCAAGAGAAACGTCTGTTGAATGGCAGGGAGGTGCGCAGGACCTCAAAGGGCCGAATAACAACATAATGTAACGAAGGAGCAGCATGGAGGAGAAAAGGAAATGAGCCTGGTGGTGGGGTGGGGAGACGGATGGGGAAGGGTAGGTGTTGTGGGGGAGAGGAGGTGGGGGTGAGGAGCATTTTAGGATTCATCTCTTGCTGGATAATTCCCAGGAGGTTCTCTCTCCAACACTTGAAAGCTGTGAAGTGTGTGGTTCTGCTTCTGCTCCTCCTGGTAATTGGAAGAAGAGAGGGATGGCGGGAGGGAGAGGAGAGAATGTTCAGGTAAAGGAGAGAGATATAGGAGGGGGAAACGGAAAATTTGGAGATGAAGAAAAAGAAGAAGGGATGTATAGAACTAGCGTACTGGTTTTTCCTCCTTTTCTCCAATTTCTGTTTTCTCTCTTTCTTTTTCTAATTTGGCATATATATCAATTTTATTTTTGCTCATTATCCCACTCCTCCTCTTTCATTCCTATCACTATTCTCCTCCCTCCTTACCTTCCTCTCTTTGCCAGCGATGGTGTGTCTGCGGTTGTGGGCAGCTTCTGAAACATGGCCGCAGGCGTTTAATCATTGATGGAGTTTTTTTTTCCTTCACACAAGCAGGCCAGCGGGCAGCCCCGGCTAACTCGTGTACGCCAAGACCTGCTGATTCACTCTCCTGGGCCTTCAAGCACACACGCATGCAGGAATAAAAAGCAAATAAAGATACACACAGGCTCAGATAAAAAGCAAACTGCATGTATTTCATGTGTGCGTATGTGAATGTGTGTGTGTGTGTGTGTGTGTGTGTGTGTGTCTGTGTGTGTGTGTGTGTGTGTGTGTGTGTGTGTGTGTGTGTGTGTGTGTGCGCCTTTATAGCGATCCATGTGTGCCCATCTACCTTATTCCACCAGGGATTTGGAGGTCCAATCAGCAGCTGTGAGCCAAATAAAAGCAGTGGAGATAAAAGAAATTTATTTGACTCTAACAAGAAAACAGAAACGTGTTTGCAGTGGCCTTCAGGCCTGCACTCCACATCTCCACAGACTTATACGCCATCCTGGTACTCTCAGTAGTATTCAGGCTTTGTTGGTTTATTAATGAATAAATACACACATATGGTGTCTAATCTATTTTGTTTTACATTCACTGTATTCTGTTGTCCATACACGTGGATCAGGAACTCCTTCATAGTCATATGATGACGTCCAGCAAAAATCCAGTCTTTCCATCTCACGTCTCCTCCCAGCTGTACACCACACTCAGATCCCATCAAATTCATCCACTGCTTCCTCTCTTTTCCTTGCTGCTAAACGAGACTCCACCCAGAAACAGATAAATTATTACCCCTCTGTTAGGTGAGCACGCACTATTATAAACAGCGCTGCATGTCCGCGTGCCTATCTTGTGATTTTTTGCTGGAAGATTGTTTCTACGTGCATCTGTGGTGTACCTACATAGTCGTCTCTATTGTATTCACTGTGGCTCTGTCCTTTCTCCCTCCTCGTCAAGGGCTTGTCCACTGCATTAAATCTTAGAGAAGAAAGCATCCCTCCAAAACAGTCCGCAGTGGTTATGTGATTGCTTCCACTGAAATGATTATGCAATCAACAGCAGTGAGACACACAGGAGGTAGACCAGTCAGACAGAGAGAGATGGGGGGTGGATGTGGAACATGTGCACAAACATGCCCACATGCTGTATGTACACAGCACTCAGGCAGGCTGGGGGAATGTCGCTCCTGTTAATAATTATTAGGAAACCTCTTCACTTGGAGCACTTCTCTTTCCACACTCATCGTGACAGCAGGTCTTTCCCTGCAACGTCCCACCATGCACACAAACACACACGGTCCCTTGTATTCTTCTTTTTTTCTTCCTTTCGCTCTCCCCCTCATCTTCCTCTCCTGACAACATTCACACCCCAGGGGCTCCCCGTGAGAGTCCCTCTCAGTACGTCCCCTCACTGTCACCCACTTCCTGGGTGAGCTAGTGTTTGGAGAGTCTCCGAGTCCCGTGCAGGCCTGAGCTGGTGCCGGGTTTTCTTTTATTGCTTCTTCTTTTTATCTTTAATTATATAAATGCAAAAATATAAAAGCAAGACATCTTTTCATAATTGTCTTATATCTGAACATTTTACCTGTAATCCACCTCTTTCAGTAATTGTCTGTGATGTGTCTCTGATGATGGGTGCTCTGTTGATCTGTTCTAGTTTTCCCATTTTCAGTCTTTCTTCACTGGTGAAGGTCCGATGCAGCTTCTTCACCCCAGGACAGCATTTTATAGCACGGCCTTATGAGTTTCCACTCTCCTCCTCACCTCCTTTTCCCAAGCGGGCAGTTAAGCTGAAGATTCAGTTTTTCTTACCTCCTTCTTTCGTCTCTTTCTTCTCTCAGCCAAGAAAGCACCAGATGGTTCAGTCATCGCCAACGGCTACTGCGACTTTTGCCTCGGAGGCTCAAAGAAGACCGGCTGCCCTGAAGACCTCATCTCCTGTGCGGACTGTGGGCGCTCAGGTAGGGCACCACTGAAGGGGATAATTGGCAGGAGAAAGGCAGTCCTCTGCTGATGCACAATTTTGACATTATTGTTTCATTTGCTGAAAGTGGATTTTTGTTAGTTATTTAAATGCAACTTTTAATCCTTTTGATGAAGTTCAAGACGAAGGACCATACCACTGGGTTTTGTTTTAGCCCATCTAATAGAAATCAATGTACATTGTACCAAAAGTCACTGATAACTATCTAATGTAATGTTTGAGATTTCAAGATGTTTTTCTCACGTTCCTGGCAGCCATTAGCTCAGATTCTGCTACAGTATGAAAATAAACCTGTTTAAGAAGTGAGCATGGTTTCAGTGTCAAACCACAATGAAACCATAAACCTCAAGGGAGACGTTCTTCAAAGCAGTCTTTTGTTGAGTATGCGCTAAAAAACCATGTAACAGTACACAACTTTGGCAAAAACAGAAGCGACTTATTATATCACACGACATCATATCTCATAATTAAATATTGAGTCTCTGCAAGTTGAGCACAGCCTGGTAATTATTGAAAAAGAATGGCTGCCTGGAAATCAGAAAACACATTAAAGCACATTAAATGTTAGTTGGCATATAAGTTTTTTTTAAATGGTTCCGTGTCTCTAATCTAATTTGTTTTTCACTTCTCAACCTCAAATCATCAAAAGTTGTAACGTTGTGAAAAATATTTTTATAAATTTTCTTTTTATTTATCTGCAGACAATATTTTCCCAAGATATTTCCTGTTTTGTTTTTTTCATTTTTTAATTCATCAATTTCTATTGTTAATACGCGATTTTTGTTTTTTTTAAGTTGGGACTGTAAATCTTTGTAATGTCGCCATTCCTCCTCTAAGCACGTAAAACTGTTCCTGCACTGAGGATACCAAAGGATGAAGTTGTTTTGTCCCTTTTGAGTTTTGAGTGTTAATTTCAAAATTCAAAACACATTCTCTGTTCTGGACAAGTGATGACTTCAAGCATCTATTTCATGCCCCCACCTTCTCCATCCTCAGCCATGCCCATGTAAGGCAAGTGTGGTGAATATGGTTGTACATTGTTTAGATTTTTTTTTTAAAACAAACAAAAAAAAAACATGCATGAACCTCTCTAGAAAAGATGTAGTCTTGAAGGCTTCATTTGTTGTTTTAAAATATCACTCTACTTTTCTGTAATGATGTTGCCATCGCAGAAGTGTGCTGAGATAGGCTTGCTTGCAAAATGAATCATTCGATTAAAAAATGAATGTATATTGACATATGAAATCAAGTTTAGAGGAACGAAAAAATATCTTGGATTTATACTGTCTGAAGAAAAAAAATAAAAATGAAAGAAAGTTTACAAATCAGACTGTTGAAGAATTTTATTTGCATTTCTCATTTCATCTTCTGTTTGGGGTTGTACAAGTGAGCTGTTGTTTCCATTCATACTCTAAATGCATGTATTATATGTCAAAACTCAGTAATGGTAACATAAATGAGTGATTGTTCATGATTTATTGTTCTTCTCAAACATATTTGAGAAAAATGATTTTGTTTCCTTTATAAGCAACATGTGCTTAATAATGAGAGACAAACGTGCGTATAAGTGAATGAAGCTCTGTGAAAAAAACTAATATGCAGTTTTATAACAACAACTATGTTGCACTTGCTGGCGATTTCCACTGAAATTTGAATGGACTGAATGAAATACCATCTTTGTGAGACGCTGTCTGACAAATACAAAAGAAAATGGTCCAGATCAATATCAAAGAGTGAATACTACTTGTTGTGAGATGATATACCATTCTTACTTTCTTCAACTACAATTCACAGAATGACTGTATTGTTTTATCGCCCCATCGGTTGCTTTTGCTTTGTTTTTCTATGGCATGTGTTTGTTCCTCCTGATTACGTGTAAAGCTACAGATTGTAGTGTACAAGATGAAAAACTTGTGTATTTAACATTTGACTTTATGTAATATATGCACATATAATTCTTTTTTCTCACATTTATTTTTATCTGAAAAAAATAATAAAAAAAATGATAAAGATGTATGTGATTTGTAGTGAATGGGCTAATGCAAAGCATTGGTATGGTCCCCCTCTTTATAAGGACTAATAGAGAAGATAAATGAAGGTCAGAAAGCGAGCTTGACTTGATATTTTTATATCCTAATAATGGACCAGGAAAAAATGGATAAAAGTGAATTGAAGGATAGATTTGTAATTTTATATTGGAGTGGAGAGTTGTGAAAAAAATGTTCCTGTTGTTACAACTTTGTCTCTTAAGATTTTAATTGAGATATTCCATAACAAATTAAAAACAAGACTCTGGTCCTTGTGATAGCGAGGTAAAATGACTTTAATTGTGAATGCAATTATCCTTTTTTTGTCTGAGCGTAAATTTGGAGCAAAACAATGGCCAACAACTTATTACAATAATTTGCAAAGTACCAATGCTGAATTAACTTTCACAAGTGTGACACAGACAAAGTGATGCACAGATTAAAAAAAAGGTGAATGGTGAATGATTGTGTATATGTGTCACATTTGGATTTGTGTGTGTATGTGTGTGTGTGTGTGTGCGTGTGTGTCTGTGTGTGTGTGTGTGTGCACTCAGGACACCCGTCCTGTCTGCAATTCACAGTGAACATGACAGCTGCGGTGAGGACTTATCGCTGGCAGTGCATCGAGTGCAAGTCCTGCAGCCTGTGTGGCACATCTGAGAACGACGTAGGCCCACTCTCCATACTACATGTTTACTCTGAGCACATGTGGCTGCACACACACGTACACACAGAGGCAAACACTGCACACATGCATTAATCCTTGTTAAAAGAAATAGGACAAACCTGTAATGTTTTGCTTGGATCGATGCCTCGGACAGGTGCAGGTGTTAACGACATTTAACCTGAGAATCTGCATTTCAAACACTGACTTGGTCATAAACTTGAGTCCATGACAACTGAAAGCGAAGGATGGATGATGTGTAATCGTTGGGGTATACTGCTGTTGTGTGATTATTTTCACAAATACAGACTTAAGAAAGCATGTGTTTACATATATGCACATCGTAATTGTACAGGTAATTACAGAACCAATACAAAAAAAACGCTGCTATTTCTTACCTTTTCTGTGTCTGCCTGAAGGAAGGTTCACTTTGTTCAGTGTTTTATATAATCAGTGTGATTCACAGTTTAAAAATAACACACTCCAAGTGCTTGATTTATATGTATATCACATTTTTAAACCACTAAGCACATAACATTTGCTATTTTGTCCTCAGCTTTCATTTCCAATCTGTCCCCAGACACATTAACACCTGTTGTTCTCTCCTGCTGCAGGACCAGCTGTTATTTTGTGACGATTGTGACAGAGGCTACCACATGTACTGTCTGAGCCCTCCCATGTCTGAACCACCAGAGGGTATGCATAACAACACAAACACAATCAATTCAGTTCAGTTCAATGAAGGTCTGTTCTGTTCACTTCCATTTAATTCTAATTCGTCAATCCCGAAAAAGGAAATTATTTATTGGGAGAACTGTCAATATTTAAGTTTCTTTAAAGAGTCATTATAGATAGTAGTAGCTGCACGCAGGAAGGATCTTCTGCAACAGTCTGTGTTACAGTGGATCTGAAGAAGCTGAAGAAGCATCTCACTGAAGACACTGTGTTGTGAAGTGGATGCTCAAGGTTGTCAATTATGTTTCTCATTTTATGAAGCATCCGTCTTTGCACAACCAGCTTCAGAGGCTCCAGTCCCCAGAACAGATCCACCCTTCTTCGGTTTGTTCTGTTTGTTTTTTTTTTTGTCCCTGGCTCTGATGCTGCTCCCCCCAACAGATGACAGCAGATTAAATTCCATGCCCTACAACAATATAGAAAATATGCAACATATGACATATGAATTTTACTCAAGATGTAAAGCCTGCTATGTCTTTTCTTGAAGACAGGATCAGTGTTGTAGTTCCAGTCCAGTCTGTTGTCCAGGTCAACACTTAGGGTAGGATTTTTACACCTCCACCACCTCCACTACTTCTCCAATTTAGGAAAAAGCATTTTATTTAATCTTGGCTATTCTAAAATCCACAATCATCTCCTTTGCTTATTCATATCCAAAATGAGATGATTGTTACCACACCATGCCACAATATGCTCCATGAGTTCTCTGTACTCAGTCGCTTGTCCATCACTGAAAAACCCCACAACTGCAGAGTCATCTGAGTATTTCTGCAGATGACAGGACTCCAATTTGTACTGGAAGCCTGTGATGTACAGCTTGAAAAGGACTGGTGAGAGTAGAGTCCCCTGTGGTGCTCCTGTGCCGCCGACCACCTGGTCAGACACACAACTACTCAGTCTCACAAACTCTGGTCTGTTTGTCAGATAGTCAGTAATCAAGGTGGTTGTGGAGGCATCCAACTGTGTCTTCTGGAGTTTCGTACGAAGTAATGCAGGCTGGATGGTGTTAAAAGCACTGGAGAAATTGAAGCACATAATCCTCACAGTGCTGCCTGCTTCATCTAGCTGACTGTGGGTTCGTTGAAGCAGGTGTATGATGACATCTTTAACTCCAACGCCATGATGATAAGCAAAGTGCAGTGGGTCCTGGAAGATGCTTGTTTGGTTATTCAAATTGACCAATAAAGGTCTCTCCAGGATATAATCAGTGTTGGGAAAGTTCAGTTCCCACTTGAACTAGGTCAAAGTTCAGTTTATATTTCAGTTCATAGTTCATAACTATAAATTTTGAACTGAGTTCACAGTTCCAAAACAGAACTAGTTCATAGGTATTTTTTTATGTTGCTGCAAACTTTTTTTTATCTGACTTGTTTGCCCCAATCACCGGTAGAAGAAAAGTTCCAGATCTTGTGTCATATAAGTGCAATACTCAGCCCAGATGAATAAGCGGTGGCAAAATTGTGGCAAAAATGGTAAGAGAAATCCGTATTAAAGGAATTTTGTACTGAGGCAATTAATGAAATAATAAATAAGATTTTTCCCACGTGGATCATCACTGACCTTTTCAAAAAAATATTTTAGGTGATCATAAGAAGATGCCGTATTGATCATTGAGGCAGAGCCTGACGTACTGCCGCTGCCTTCATTTGACTTTGCCTCCATGCTTTGCTGTTTGATGGCACATGCTTGGTGCGACTCTGTGGTGGCTGGTGTTGCTTGGTTTGGTGTTTTCCTCCAAAATATTAAGGCCCGTTTTAGCCAGGATTTTGCCTGAATGGCTCCATAGAAATCTGGCACTCTCTTGAGCAAAGTTAAACTGTGAGAGAGCACAGTTCACAAACGCCAGAATGAGTGTGCTCACAGTAACATTCATCAGGCAGAACGTTCAGCTCACGTTCACCCAAAATATGAACAAGTTCATGACTGATGATTGTTCACTAAACTCATTCAGGGAAAACACTGGATTTCATGGTGTATGATGCCAGAGCAACAGGTCTATCAGTCACTAATGGCAGATGGATGAGGACCGTCCGGTACTGGAAATAGGCATGATCCCTACCCCAGGACTGGAACCTTCCCCTGGTTGAGGCTGAAGTTGAAGAGGTGCGGTAAAATCCCACATGGACGCTGAAGCTGCTGCAGTCAGGACCTGCAGCATTAATTCGGTCTGGTCTCTCCACATGGTAGACTGGCCCCCAGCATTTCTCTTTGCAGCTGGAGACAACGATGGAGCAGCAGCAAGATCCATGAGCGAGGTGGAAGATGAGACAGTTGAGGTGTAACAGGGAAGCTGTGGGTCAAGGGAGGTTGGCAGGTCTGTTTGACTGGGGGCAGGAACGGAGGATGCCGCGTTTCATTGTGAGCTGAGTCGATTGAAGGACATTTTCAGTTCATTAGCTCTGTCCAGACGTCCATCTGTCTTATCTTCCTTGTGCTTGAAACGTGCCCACTGTTTTGCTGGAGCTTGCTCTCCAGCCTTTTCCTGTCCACCTCCTTCTCTCGAATCTTGACTTCAAGTTGTTTTTTGTACTCACTTTAATAATTTCCCATCTCACTTCCTGAAGGCTCTATTTTTCTTGTTGTGGAGCACTTTCAGGTCATTGGTGATCCAGGGGTTATTACCGGAGAAGCACCTCACTGTTCTGGTGGGGATGATGTTGTACACACCGAAGTTTATATTGTTAGTAACACACTCTCCCGTGGATTTGATGTCATCCTCACATCAATACATCGGTGCAGAGCTTCTTCAGCTTCTTTTGGCCACCTGTTCACTTTTCTTTTGGTCACTAGTCGCCTATGAACAGTTGCTTTGTAGGTGCAGGAGCGTAAGACTGGGTTATGATCGGTCTTGCTGAGAGCAGGTCATGCAGAGGAACTGTTTGCATCCCTGAGTTTTTGATTGAACAATTCCAATTTTTTGATATTCTCTTCTGGAGCAGTTGACAAACTGTTGGTACACCGCGGGGTGCATAATGCTACCAAAGTAACACTGGTGAACTTTTTGTATATAATATAGATAACATCTTATTCCTAACCTTTTAATATCAAGGCAGCAAAGACAATGTTTCACAGTAGCAGGTCCTAAATAAAACCATCTGTTGTTGACAAGGACTGCAATTCCATCACCCTTACAGCTGCTATTCAAATCTCTGTATGCTGGTGTTGACTAAAAGCCAGGTGGAGTGACAGAGGAGTCAGAGGAATGTGGTTCTGCAGCCACGTCTCTGTGAAACACGCAATACTGATCTCGATACTCCGGCTGCATCCTCGTTAGTGCTCCAAGCTTGTCCGTCTTAAGCACGAGAAATCTCACATTCTCCAATTATGATTGAGGGAAGTGATAATTTCATCTTCCTCTTTCCGTCTCTCCACTTACTTTTGGCACATCACCCATGACATCATACATTCAAACTAATCTGGGATTCGGGAACTCATTCTTGGTACTGTTTGGGTTTTTGAATTCTCGATCACCTGTTCCCATGTTGTAAACCATCTTCTCGTTGCAATGGTCTCAAAAGTATCAAAAGTGAAATCGGGAAATCCCTCAAGCAGAACAGCATCCAAGCCAAAATGAAAAATTATTAACTAAAATAAATGCTTTCAATAAAGAGAAAATAATCAATATGTAATCCTGCTCATATGACAGCAGTTACTGCTGCAAGCTGCCACCACGTGCATCGCCAAAATGTAATTTTAACACATGTGTTATAAATGTATTACATGCAGGTAATTTAAATGTACAGTCGGCCTGGACAACCCAGGGACATCCTCTGGAAACATCTTTGTTATTAGCACAGATTATTTAAGTGTCTGCACTGTAGGTGGGGAGACAGACCCACTGAGGAGAGTGAGAAATGCTCTCAGAGCTCTCAAAGTTGTGTTTTGGAATTGTTTTTTTTTTTAGAGGGAAATCTGCCGCACTTAGGACTCTGCATCCCTTTGAAAATGCTCATGTCCCAAGGCTGAGAGAGTCCTGGCACTGCAGTTACAGCCACGGAAATGGAGCGGGGGCAACCAATCACATCAAACTGTCACATAAGCCACATATGATGGCTGCCACAGGATGTTTGATGGTGTTGTCATGAAAATGAGTCGTAGAAAAATAATGTTTCCATGGCAAAAGTTTCATTTGGCTGAAGATCCTGCAGCAGTGCTGCTTCATCACAGAGTAACAATGTTAAGCTCTGCTAACACGTGCAATGCTTTCAGGCTACACAAATAATTTTCATAAGCCAGTCGTGGATTCTGTCACGTGGATTGTAAACTTATAGATATAACGCTGTCTGTGATGTGCATAATGCTTGAACATCTTCAGATACGATTTCAAGATTTGAAGTATTAAGGCTAGGGTTAGTCGTAAGTTGATGTTTAATTAATGTCCCAAAACTCATCTCAAAATAGTTGTCAAATCTCCTGCTTCCACAAATCACAGGCCCAGCATGTGGCGCTTCAACACGAAGCTTTAATTTACAGTGTTGCTTAACTCTCTGTGTGACATCGAGGATTAATCCCCATGGCTTTACAATAGTTGTGATTAAACATATGATCTGTGACGTGCCCTGTGTGTTTTACAGGGAGCTGGAGCTGTCATCTGTGTCTGAGACAACTGAAGGAGAAGGCCTCAGCCTACATCACCCTCACCTAATCTGCGGAGCTCATCCTCTTCTAACCACCTTCCCACTTTCTGCTTCTGCATCTCCACCTCTCCCCTTTCTTCTGATCTACTTGCCTCCACTTTCCCTACAATCAGTCTCTGTGACCTCTGGTGTGGCCGAGCTCGCAGAGCCCCAACAGCGCTGCACCTGCTCCTGGACGTCTCTCCGGCGGCACGCCAGCCTCTTTCTTTACTCAAATCCCCTGTTTTGCTTGACCTGAACCCCGCCCCCACCCCTTCATCTTCACTGCTCTGTCTCAGCAGAGGGATTCAAACGCTGGCTATAAGTTTGCTAGCAAGACACTTACTCCAGCCCTCCAATGGCACTTCTGCGGCTTACGACTCCACAGGATCCCTCATAAGGGCCCTCGGATGAGCCCTAATGATCTTCAACTGCAACTCAATCAAGTAGTGTGTGAGAATTAATATGATGGTGTTGGGGCTAAGAACAATACAATGAAGAGGCTGGTTAACCAAGGAGCTGTGTGTTTCAGAGTTCACCAACTGTGAAACCTACACCCAACCAAATCTTCACCTACTTCATTGCGTATGGCAAGGCTGAGGCACCGAACTCTGCTCTGTTTGTTTGTGCGCAGGGCTGATGGTCCTGTGCAGCTTCAAAGAGATAGTGAATTGTACAGCATTAGACTGACTTTTTTTTTTTTTTTTGAACTACACACTCATGAATGAACTCCCTCCAGGGAAAACTAGGAGCATTTGGTCAGGAATCCACCCTTCCATCTCTCCATGCATGGGGTTTCCACAAATTAATGGCACACTTTGGGACTGACACTGAAGGTTTTAGTGAATGGATGGGGGTCCTCTGACAAAAGGAAAGAAGGGTTTTTATCTAATCAGCTATCTCAGATTTAAACTGTGTATTTAAACATGACGAATTAGGTTTAGCGTCCTCACAGATACTTCACCTGACCTGTATTCACCCCATCCTCACGTGAAACAATGACTGTGAAGCCAATGCGAGACTGAAACACTCATGGTGCTTGGTGTGTATTATGTATGTGTTCAGAATGTAGGATTGATGTGTGGACAATGCAGATCTTTGTCTGGCTCATGCCGAGGCCTAAAAGCATATTTTTTAATGATTCCTTTTTTTAAAAAAAAAATTATGTTCATTTGCATGTTGTTATTTCAATTGTTTAAAAAAAAAAAAAACAACTTTTAATTGAAATGGAAAAGAAAGCACACCTAATTCGCAATAATGTGTTTGTGATAAGAACTCTTTGGCCAATCTTTGTGTCTTTTAAGCTCTGTGTGTGCCTGTATCTGTTTGTGTGAGTTTATTTGAGCAGTACAGTAACTGTAGCCAGCTTCAAGCCAGAGGGGATCTGTGAGAGCGAGTAGCAGCGAGAATGTACGAATATAAAGGGAAGTCAGCATTTACTCATTCGGACGGTGTGACGACAGCGAGACAAGTCTAATGCTTGGCACTGAAGTCCTCAGTAAAGACAAACAGGTGTTGAAGGAAATGTTTGAGCTATGTTCTCACCAGTAGGTTATGTGATAAATATTTCTGAGCAATGGGTCCATGAGGTCAATAATCCACAGTCCAAACAAAAAAGGTTAATTGTTGTGCTTTTCTTTAACATATTGCTCTGAGCTTTAAAGGAAATAGCAGCCAGAATTTGTGTTTACGTCAGTCAGTGTGGCGCTAGTTACTCTGCGAGTCCAGTGATGGGATGAATAGCTGAGCTCACCTATCCATCCCATCACTGTAACTTCATGTTTACGCCGCTAAAGGAGACATGTAAACATTTGAACCCATTTTTTTTCTTTCTGTGGATAGCTAAACAAGTTAAATGTGATTTTGAAATTTGCAGTGTTTCAAAGGAACAAAAAGAAAAGACGAGGGCCGCGACTACTAACACAACCGTTGGTAGGAGCCGGTGAACAGTTTTTGTTGCAAACTGAGTCCTTCCATATCTGTTTAGTGTGTTTTGGCCGATTATTTCAGCAAAAAAACTTGATGTACTGCTTCTTTGATGTCCATAAAACAATTTAAATGGCGTTTGGATCGATGAACTCTGACAGGCATTTCAAATGCTTTAGCTATTATCTCCAGGGTAGACCATTGTGGGGTATAAGTTTTGTTTGGGATTATTAATCTGCCGTACACTACATTGTCTTTTAATTTACAGTTTTTATTTAAACTATTTATTCTTTGCTTCTTAATTGAATCCATTCTTCTCTGTGTCATTGAGATGTTCCACTTGTCAACGGCTCCAGCAGAAGAAAAAAACCATGACTGATCCACCCTCATGTTTAACAGCTGGAGAGGCTTTTTTCAAACACATTTTCGCTGATTACTGAGTTTTAACACAAGAAGTTCTAACAGATCTTATTCAGTCCACATGACGTGTTTCTTATATCTGCAGAATATTTCTGACAGCCCTTTAAAGTCGAGACAAAATGAGCTAATAAAAGTGTGAGATGGTTCATACTAACAAAAAACAAAGAAAAACATTGTTTGAAATAAGAATAATATACAATTCTTTCTTAAAATCTTTAACGGATAATTTCATTTTTACTTTTTTCATGTGGGAATCAGTTTATGCTCTGCTTGCCACTATTCACAGCTAAAACACAGTTTGACCAATTTTTTGCATGTCTGTGAAAAGGATCATTTTTCTCATTTAACTAATTTATTATGCTACTTACCAATTTCAATGCCAGTCAAAATACAGTAGCATCTGTGCTTTATTCAGGATTACTAAGGCCAAAAATCCCAGTGGTCATTGGTTTTATTTCCAACATAGTCACATTTGTAGTCACTCTCATATAACACACACAGAAAAGTATTAAGTGGATTTTTTTATTTATTTCTTTTGTCGTAGTGGGCCACAAAGAGTAAATGTGGCAAGTGAATTTAGTAAACGCAGATCCTCTTTGTGTCCTGTGAAATATGAGGCCATTTGTTTAGTGAAAGCAAAATTTTGGTTAGAGGAGATGTCAGAAAACAAATTTCTGCTTCCTGCCAGCCTGCAATGCACGTGAGAGGCCACTATAAATGTTGAGGCTGAGTTTGTCATAATGGGCTTAATATGCCGGCCAGCATGCCTTTTTTGTAAGCTTCCCCATAGGGATAAAAAAAAGGAGGGGGGGGGGGATTAAAATCTCTAAGATATCTAACTCAAAAATCCATTATAATAGCCTCAAGCAGTCTAACTGGATTCTTTAACACTGTTTTAATGGGCACAAGCGATAGTTGAAGTGCAAGTGTTGAGTTAGAAGGATGCAGACAACATTTCTAAAATGTTAGTTCAGAGTAGCCATTCGTTTACTGATCTGTTAGCTTTAAGCTTGGAGACAATAGCTGTAAATATCTGACCGAATTAAAGGCAACAAATGTCACACAGAATTTTACATTTTTCTGTCGAAAATACAAAACGTGAATCAAACAGCAGGGATTTTGTTGATTTTGGTTTGAATAAACATCTCGTCGCTCTGTATCATGTCTTTAAACGTGGAAATGTGCAAGTTCAGCTGGCTTGTTAGAATGCACCTAAACTGCATTTGTGTTCTGCCACCTGATAGAGAAGAACTTCGGTGCAAATACTGTGCAACCCATCAACTCAATGTAACTCCAGCGATGCATGAATGGCACTTGATTCATTTCTCACATCATTTTTATATAATTCTTATCATTTTTCTATGATGATGAGGGAAAATTTTAACTTTTATTTCCTGTTTTCTTTTTTTTTTTTGATTTTGTAATTTATTTTTATATATAAATATTTTTTTTTTTTCTTTCTGCATTTTGCACAGTGTGGCAGCATTTGCTACTGGAGTGTTTATGCCTCTGTGTGAAATCGTGTTTGTCTGTTTGCCTGACTGTGAACAACTTATGACTCCTGGAGGGTCAGCGAAAAAGCAAAATGAACCAAATTAGTGACATATTACTTCTTCTCTGCTGTTGATCCAGTTGCAATGCACAGCACTGCAGAGAGCGTTAACGTTGACTGCAGATTAAAACAAAAGTGTACTTGAGTGTACAAAATTCACACAAAGCGCATGGATTACACCGTTTCATAATACGGTGTGTTAAATTGGTGTTATATTTGCTCACAAAATCGGTAGTATCCAATCAAAACTTTCCATTAACCAATCACAGCTAAGAGCGACACTTGAAGTGTGCTTGAGTGGAAGTGCTTCAGAATGATTCTTAGATTGAAAATCAAGGAAACCTTTGTGTTTTGAATGCGAGGTGATGAAGATGTCAGTGGTGACTGAAAAGCCTTTATATTAGGAGCTTTCTCTGCGCTTGATAGGAGAAGCATGTTGGAGTCAAACTCATTTTGATTGTACTCTCTGAGGAAGGGGGGATAGGGCAGAAGCCATGTTTGAGCTTTTGAGGGATCTGAGTATTCTAAAAAATTAAGTCTTTATTTGTACAAGTGGGCAAACTTAGTGGCGGCTGATGGTTGAGAATGGGGGTAAGGGATCAACAAAAGTGTCATCAGTAACCCTCTAGGCCTCTGGTTGATGCCATTACCCTCACATGCGCTGATCTTTGGCCGTTGGGATTGCTCCACCGGAGGGTTGAGAGGCTGGGCCAGTCCCGGCCCGTCTTGTAAACTGTTGTTCTGTGATCTTGCTTGCACTTTTTTCCCATTTGTCAAAAATATGAAGGTAATTGTAAGTATATATGTGAGTGAGCGCGTGCGTGAGGGCGGGTGGACTGTTTATTTATTTTAATTGATGCATTTTTTTTTTTCTTCAATGTGATTGTCAGTTGTGAACAACACTGGATACAGACGAGTTTTTAATTTGTATTTTTTACCTCAGGAGGAAGATGAAATCTTCCGGGACATGTTTGACCCTCTTTTCCTTCTGCTCTCTGTTTCTCCGTGTGCTAACTGGGAATGCGTTGAAATGTGGACTGTGACCGCATTGCTGCCATCACCACTGTCAAGCATTCTCTGTGAAATCACTCAGCTTTCTCAATTTACCTGTTTTTTTTCTCTTCTCTCAATTCATTTTTTTTCATTAAAAAGATGAGATTGAAAAATGAGCTTAACCGTTGTGCTGTCATGTGTTGTGTGTGTGTGTCTGTGTGTGTGCATGTGTACTTGTGTGTGCATTATACGTGCTGTGCCAAAAAAAAAAAAAAAAAAAAAAATCACATTTTTTGTGCCATTTTGGGCAGTATATTCCTTCTCTGTCTAGTCTGCTCATGTTGCCAACTAGGGCAGCTTAGAAGTGAGGCTTGCATTTTTTTTTAATAGGTGGAAAGAGCTTGTCCACACAATTCTTCTTTCACATGCAGCCACTCTTGCAGGCTTGGAGCTGAGGCTAACACTAACAATTTGCTCCTCTTTTCACTGTGCAGATTGCAATCTATCAAGGCGGTGTGTTCAAAGTCAGATTTCAAACCCAGAATAATGAATCATCATTTCCATTTTAAATGAATCACTTCTCAGCAAAAACATACCAATTGGACCCCTCTCTATTCTTTTTTTCAGAGCCCTCCAAAATTATTTTTACCTTTTCAAGTGTCTGGGGAGGATTTAATTGGCAACAAATTGCCCAAAAATTTTAAAGGAACAGCATGTTTTTTGCCAAAGTTAAAAAAAAGTGTTGATCATGGACATGGGAGCCCCAACATCCACGACTGTTGTCAAGCAACACTGCAGAGAATACACTTTGCTATTCAGAGCAGGTACAGTTTTTATTTGTGATGTATTCTTGGAGATGAGACATTCATCATAGCTGCCATGTTGGCCAGACCTGGCTGTGTAACAGCAGCAGGGTGAAGTCAAACCCATCAGCAGTCCCATTTTTTCCTTCTTTGCTTCCTTCCAGGAGACAGAACTCAAAAATCTAGTGCACAGTTGGTTCCTGGGGGTAAATATAGGTATTTTTAACAATATTCTCTGAGAGAAAACAACAACAAAAAACAAACAAAAAAAAAACAACTATTTCTCCATCCATCCTTTGGCAGAGTTTCAACATTATCCAAAATCCTGCACACCACCCCCAACCCCAGCCATCCTGTGCATACAGAAACCCACACAAAAACGCTTGTGTGCCACACAGTTTCAGACATGCTCTCTCACACAAAATCTCTTTGCAAACACACACTCACATGCACACTGCCTAGAGCCCTCATCCTCTTATGAGCTTCATTACTCTGACCCTTGTCTCCCTTTCATATCTCTGAGGATGTTTATGCTGCATGTATGTGTATTTTAATGCCCAAAATAACATGTGTATGTATATTTATTTAGGCCCAAAGAAAATACATGAGCGTTTATATTTATGTGTGTGTGTGTGTTAGTGTGTGTGTGTTAGTGTGCATGTGTATGTGCATACAATATGTCAGTGTGTGAATACTGTACTGTGTGTGCAGCATGTGTGTGTGTGTGTGTACGTGTGAGTGTCTGTGTGGCTTCCCAGCCAATTACCACATCTCCCAGACAGACTGAGACTGCTTAGGTCCTGCCAGCCAATCCGAGAAGGTCTACACACTGCCGGGCCGGAGGTGGTTGCTATGGTAACCAGGAGGCCTGTTTGCATGGTGGCTGATGGAGGAGTGATGGATTACAGTAATGGGATGGAGGGATAGCAGGATGGGGGGTGGGGTTGGGGGTGTCAGGGAAGAAGTGAGGAAGACGGGGCAGAAGAAAGAAGGAGGGAGTCATAGTGAGAGAAGAGATGGAAGATGAGCAAATGTGGGGAGATGATGGAGAGGAGGGAAGGGAGGCAGCAAAGGGTAGGTGAGGAGGAGGAGGGAGACAGACTCATACATAAAGATATTGGAAATGTATGAATGCATCTGAAATGAAGCGACTTAAAAAGATGAAAAAGAATGAGAGGAAATGATAAAGGGGGAAGTGGGGGAGGAGAGGGAGAGGGGGGAGCTTATTGGGAAATGGGGTTTTGGAGGGGGGTTGTAGGGGGGCAACCATGGTGTGTGATTGAATTCCTCCCTTTCCTTCTTCTGTCTGGGCTGAGGCGTGCGTCTGGCCATCTGTCCTTGGAGCAGACTGAGAGGTAAGTAGAAAGATGGAGTGTCACCTTTTTGCTTCCTCAGCAGCATGTAGTCAGTCTGTGCAGGAACTTCTTTCCATCAGCCACCTCAACGTGCTCCAACACCGGGACCAGGACGATCACCAGGGTTTTATTCAGAAATTGTGAGGGATAGCATGAGGACAGAAGGTTAAGCTGACCAGTGACAGAAGAAGAGTTTCAGAGGAATTATCAAGACAAGCAGACTAAGTGGTATTCAGAAGAGGGTTAATAGAGCTAAAAAGAACACAAGGCTTGTGGGAGTTATTGACGATAATGTTATTCAAGATAATATCGGAAAGAATTGAAGCATTTCAGCTTTAAAAGTCTCCTGATATCTGCACCAACTAGCTTCCAAAATGTGAAACTGCAACTTGTCTTTTTTCACTTTTGTTTAGCCCCCTTTTGCGTTTGTCTTTTGAACAAATACAAGCCGTCATAGGATTCATTTGTTTAAAGTGCTATTCGCACTGGACTAAAATGACCTCTGGACCTGCAGTAATTATAAAGCTAGTCCCCAACATTTAGTTCTGTGCAATCACGCTGGATAAGCGAAGTCTGTGTTTAACCCAAGCGCCGGCCATGTCACTTCCGCGTTGATGCTCATGCAGAACTAAGTTTCGCTGCAGTTCCTTCGTTGACCGATAAAAGCTGGCTCCAAAAGCCAGTCAATCTCCACTGATTCCCTTGTTAAAATTTCAAATTTTAGAACTGGTTAAAAAAAAACATTTTGGTCTCAGTTGTTTAATTTCACACTCATGACTACTCTGAGGGGGCGTGGATTTTTTTGAGGGCCTATTGAGAAACCACTTATTTCATGAGTTACTGTGTGAAGCTTAATGTTGATTCATTTCTATAAGTTTACATCTAAAAGTATCAGATCACCGCACTACATGGGCTGGGTGTAGGCTTAAGTTGTAATATAATATCACAGTATGAACTGCAATTGGCATAATTATGCCTGGAAAGAGGCAGAAATGGCCACAGGAGGGTTTTTTTTTTAAGATTCTGGCCCGCACATCACAGAATCACTGACATGTGTATTCAAATGGGATTAAAATCATCTCATGACCTCAGGGTTTGTTGAAATTGGGCAGGTACTTTCCGATGGGATTTTGACTTTACAAATCACAGACAAGACACATTTGGACGGGATTAAAATCCCAGACGTCCTCCGTGATCATTACATATTACTGCAGTTACCCAGGTAATTTTAATGGGGCATAAGACAGATAAACCTAAGGACAGAACTAGATCAATGATGTGGCCTTCATCGTGTGTTGGTCACAGACTGAAGAAGATTCAAAAGGGTGGCTATTATTAAAGTAGTTTACCAATAACATCGATGGAGAGCATCGATAAACATGAAAATCTCCAACAATTTAGAGTCGCTGATACTTTGACTAATTCAAGATAAATAGTCTGAATAGTCGTTTGTAAAACCCTTTGTTGCTCTTAGGTGATCAGGATATCACAGCACACAGAACCAATTAATAAAACTCAACCATAATAAAATAAGACTGACTTAAAGTCAGGTTAGATCCGTCTACAGTTGAAGCTTTTCTTGTTGCTACCAAGCGCCGACCATCTCACTTCCAGATTGAGGCTCATTCGGACCTAAGATTTGTTGCAGGTCCTCGACTGACCAATAGAGGCTGGATCCAAAAGCGAGTCAATCTCGGGATTGGGAGTTTTCACAGCTGATTCCTGACAGAAAACCACAGATTACACGATTTTTCACAAGACTTTGTTTCTGGTCTTTGTGGTCTTCTTCTGGCAACTAAAATCTCTCTCCTTGTTTGTTTATTACATGTTTCAGACATGGTCTTTGTGCTGTTTAATGTAGATTTGTTGTATTCGTCCTCTAGGTTTTCCCTGTTGTTTCCCCTCACCCTGTCTGCTCTCATTGGTCGCTGGCCCCCACTCAACAACCGTTCCACTGACTTAAAAAAAAAAAAAAAACCCACATTAGATCCCAGTTTGCTATTTATCAGTAAACCTCACAAATCACATCTACTTTCATTTTAGTTTTTTTTTAGTTTTTCTTGGAAAATATAACTGGCTCCTAAATAAAACAAAAACAAATCACATCTTTGAATCATTCACACATACGCCAATATTCAAGCAAAGGTTGAGTAGCCTTTGATCTGGTTAATTTGATGACAACTAACAAAATTTGTCTGTGACATGAAAATCAGGCTTCAAGGTGAAGAGAGTGATGCCTGGAAAAACTGAAATAATGAGATGAGATTTAAAGTCCACAGTCAAAATGGTCCCCCTCCTCCTTCTTACCTGCATCAAAGACCACGTCTTCAGGATCACACCTGCAGATCACATGAACGCGTGCTACCAACTAACTACTGTGGACCATGGGTGTGATGCCGTTATCTTTACTGTAGTGTGCAGCGCAAGTGCAAACAAGGATGAAGATGGTTTCCTTTATTTTTCTGTCGAGACATCCACCTGGGGTGTATGTAGTCTGTGAAAATGCAAGAAAAAAAAAATCATATTTTGAGAATCTCACCTCTAGATCACATAAATGCACCCTGCCAGCTAACAGAACAGTACTTGTTCAGCAGAAATACTGCAGCATTGCTCTTCAGTCTCAACTCTCACCAGTATTACTTCTCTCTTTATTTCTTGCAGCCATTAATCTCGTTTGTACACACCAGTCATGCCTATTGAGCATTGATGAGACAAGTGCATATAACCACCATGGAAAAAAAAGCAGAAAGTTTCATTGATTTGAAGAAAAAGTGGCAAATTATTTACCTTGGCTTGTTGATAAGTTCACCTACTCAACCTTAAAATCTTGTAGTGTGAACGTGACTTTAGCAGAAATAAGCCGAGGCGAGGGGGGTGCATCTGAGACTCCAGGCCAACAGGTGTATAAGTGCAAAGCATATTCAGAAAATGCCTGTAATCAAAGTGGAGATGATCAGCGATGAGTCCTCAGCACCAGATGGGACTTGATGTTCATCAAAATGGCCAATGCGCCCACGACACTTTCTGTGAGGTGATGGGACTGGAACAGACAGGTGAGTAGAGGCGATCAGGAACCCTTACAGAGGGAAGGAGATCACAGTTCAAACGTTGTCATGTTGCTGGTGACAGAGTTCTTGGAGATAATTAACCGGTAGTCTGAGAAGTGACAGAAACAGCAAAAACACAGACAGACAGCAACAGATGCCAGGCTGCAATGGCAAAACCTTAGAGATACGGGGGAATTATCTGCTAAAAAATATCTCCAAAATATCTCCAGTTCCACAAATTGAACAAAAAACTGTTATTTGATACAATGTGCATTGTTTAGCAAACTATTTTCAGACAATGACCAAAAATGAAAAAGAAAAAACCCGTAACTCCTACTGTCACTCGCTATTTCTTTTCTTTCCATGAGACCAATTACATTTTCTTGCCTTTATTACAGGATTCTCAGTCTCTTTGCTGGAGACCAGGATTTAATCATAGCGTGGTCTTTCCTCTTGTTACCCACTAACAAACAAAATGTTACAAATCTCCACTTGCATAAATCAAGTCACTCCTGTTGGTTGAGTCTGTGAACACCATCTACTGGGAGGTAGATGTAATAGCGACTCATATTTATCTAAGCCGGTGTTAACGCAGAACAGAACTCCTACATAACTTGGCACCAATGGCACCAAAATTACAGGAAACAAACAACTTTTTCCCTTTGTTTTGAGTCCCACAAATACTAACACAATTTATTGCCATATTCCCTGCAGAACCAGCTTTTTTAATAGCTTGATGTTATCTAACTCAAATGAATTTTGGCAATAGGATATGAAGGTGACATCCTCATCACCTTGCTCAAGGAGCCCAAAAGGCATGAAAGCCATTAGTTGCCTGGTGTTGAAAATGAGTGAGAGAAGAAATTTCAAATCATAGCAAATTTAGTCATCTAGACAATTATATTGTTTTTAAAATTTTGTTTTTATTATTGTCTCATTGTCAGTGGGAGTTAAACAGGATAAGAAAATGAGCTCTTCGATTACTTATTACTCTGTGCTTTATGTAATATTTCTTTTCATTTGAAGAGTGTCACATCACAAAATAGTACACATTAAGACATTTTTTGTACCATCCCAAACAAAGGTTTTATACACTTAATTTTGGATGTTGTGATGAAGACCAGCAGATTTCACGCATTGAATTGTGTTTATGTAAAAACTGAAACCAACATCTGGAGAGAGAAACTCTTAAACTCAATATGAAATCTATGTTATGAAAGTAGGTATTTTTAACACTGTTGTGTTTAGGTATGTAACTTCAAAGTCTTTAGACTGCGATCACTTATATATCTGTTGATTGCATCACCTTATTAATAGTAGCCTAAATAGCGCTGTTTATTATCATACATTAATACTAGTTGTGTGTGTGTGTGTCTGTGTGTGTGTGCGTGTGCATGTGCATGTGCATGTGTTTGTATGTGTGTGTATTGAAAGTGTTTTTCACACTAGGTCTCCAGGAGCTGGAGTAGAAATAATTGCCCTTTTCATATTTACCTTCATTCAAGCATAATTAGAATTCAAATTTAGGTCGTACGGCAGATAAAACAACTTGAAATAGTATTTTAATGCTCTTTTTTTTGTCCGTTACTTTACATTTTTACATCTGTTAAATGTTTCATTATTTAGACCAGGTTGAGTCTTTGACTCCACTAACTTTGCTTTAGTGAAATCATATTTTTATACTACACCGTTAAATCAGAACTTGAAACCCTGTGGAATCTGACCTCCGTTAAATACAATTCATATATAAAAGCTTCAAATTCAAATAGGTGCAGTCAGACGTTTGTCTTTGTCCTTTGTTCAGGTTGTTCTTAATGAAAGAAAAAAGGAAGAGGTAAAAGTTCATTCTTCTCATTTAACAGACACAATGCCCCTGTTGAATTAAATCCAGTTTTCCTTCATTTGCAACCAGAATCTGAAGATGCTTTCGAGTTAAGGATTAGGCTAAATCTGTGTCTGGGGAACCCAGCTCCCTGTGATCTTGCCAAGCGACAAAGCACCAGCCACGGATTCAGTCCACTAAAATTAACTTCAGATCAAATCAAAAACGTAAAAATCATTATTAAAATCTATCAAGACAGCAGTTCATTACTTTCTCCTGTCACTCAAAATATGATATTTAATGATATGCCTCTAGCCTCAATGTGAAGGTGTTTTCAGGCTTTGAAGCCATCCATTCAGACAAATCTATAATTTATTTGCTTTGAGCGTTGATAACATTCCAAATCAGTGCTTGGATCATTGGTTTACAGAATGCTTTCCAGGTGGACGAACACTTGAATAATCCGAAATGCACTTGTGCACAGACGTTAAATTAATTCAGAGGTTCAAGTCAACTTAAAATCATGACTCAACAGTGTCACCTGCAGGCGAACATTAGTGGCAACACCTGTGTTGATGCAAAAGAACAAAATAACATGAGATTAAAGAAGACATGCCTGCATCACAGCAACTGCAGTCACATGGATATATTCATGGTTTCATTAAAAAAGGAGAAGGAAAACAACAATAAAAGTGCAGAATGGTGGCTGAAAAGATAAAAAATATTGTTTATTTTTACATAATTGGTTTAGACTGTGCCTTTATTTAGTTTTATTTTCTACACTATTGTTGGAATTTGCCCAGTTTCTGGACAAATTAAAGGTGTGTGTGAGTGTGTGTCCAGTACATCAAGTTCTACCCCATTTTTTTGACGTTTAGTTTAACAGCCATCCGTCTTTTTCCTGAAATTTTAGCAATTCACATCTGAAATTGAGCAGAAAGCTAAACAGCCTGGGTCGTTAATTTCTGCATTTATTTATTTCCTATAACAATAAAGCAATTACACTGAGCAAACAGCTGTAATGTTGTGTGCTGTTGTAAATTGTGTTGCAGTTATGTTTGTGAGATTTGCACATAATGAACGTAAACAAAGTAATGAGAAAAAATGAGCCTGACTAGATAAGCCTGTCTCTTCATATCCTCCATAATGTTTCCAGTTTTTCTTCAGCCTTTTGACTTCCTTTGACTTTCTTTCAGTTCAACACCGTTCAACCTTCAGAGTTAGCTCTGAGCTAAAGGAATCTTTAGAATCTTGATATTTGTTAAAATTACAGATTCTGTTTGCTTTTGACACGAAAGGGCATCAGCAGACACCCTGCAGCATTCCTGAGCAATACATTAAAGTGTCTTTTAGTTCAGGCGGAATCTAGAATACATTTACATAAATACTGCACTTGAAAAATCTCAACCCAACAGTGGGGCATTCATGATTTTAAGCCTGCGTCGCTGTTACTGTTGGTGAATGCAGCATTTTAAACCTGACCTTTCCTTTCTTCTGCTGTTGAGTACAACACAACGATACACAATACAACACACATCCAATACAAGCTGATTTACAGCTGATGTAGAACAATATCACAGTTTTAATGCTCTTCTTTCTAAAATGTCCTGTGGAACCAAACATCCTCTTCTAAATTAGTAGTGACAAAATTCCACCTACGTTTGTGGAAATCATATTTAGAAAAATAAATTATTATATGCTCCAAGATATTTTAATTTAAAGGAAGAAATCAGATCCTTAACAACACAGTGGTTAATAACTAGGACCAATCTAGGACCAAGCTGCTATACCTAAATAGTGCAAACAACTAACACACTCATAAATTGTAAACCAGTGAAGCCAAATAACTCGTTGACTTTTGTTCTGTTTCAGTAGAGTTTAGAAATATAGCTTTAATACAAATTCTTTAAACAAAACCTCTGTTAGCAAAAGGTAAAAGAAACTTGTGATCTCAATTTAATTAGTAATTTGTGTGTGGTGTGTGTGTGTGTGTGTGTGTGTTTGTGGTGTGTGGTGTGTGGTGTGTGTGTGTGTGTGTGTGTGTGTGTGTGTGTGTGTGTGTGTGTGTGTGTGTGTGTGTGTGTGTGTGTAGAGGGTGAGTCATTCCATCTGCTAAGGCAGTTTTGCCCAGCTGCTTATTCAAACATGAATATAAAAATATCAATTGTATGATTTGTCATTTGTATTGCTGATTTGACAGGCTGCCAAAAACAAATAACGGCACAAGGCTGAACAATCATCTTGCCATCATGGGGCTGGAGCTGATGATACAGTTACCTACCTGCTTCTTAGTTTTCAGTTAGTTTTAACTTGCTGTTATCTGTTGGGGCAGCAGCATCAGAGCAGTTTAATGAAGGTTGGCTCTGTGCTGAGGACTTGCTCCAGATGTCTGGATGTACCTATAAAAGGTCTGAAGTTCTTTTTCAAAATTATTATTAATATTTTTTTTTTTTTACAAACTACAAATACACTAGCGTACACTAGTGACAGAATTAAATCACTGTAAAGTGACACAGTTTTAAATCATTTAACATTCAATATATTCAGTCACTGCTATGATGCAAACAGCTGGGAGGAGCTCAACGGTCCATGCTGACATCGTGGAAAAACAACACATGACCACAAATCTCTGTGTAACCACACCAGGAACAGGCTGTGGAAGATTGTGAGTGAATCTGTCAAAATCCCATGCTATAAATATTCCACCATGGTCATCTTAAGATCGAATAACATCGCTGAACATTAGTGTTTTCATGTCATCATAAGAAACGTATTGAGTCAGTGCGCTCTAATTCAATTTTAGAGTCATTAGCGTTCATCTCCCCATTAACACAACGCAGCAACTTCCTGACTCACAGTAATCTGAAATAATGATCTTGTTTTCAGAGAAATCTGCGCGTATCTTAAAATAGACAGTTATGCATTAGAAATATGGTTAAATTTAGGAAATAAATTAATTATACATCATAATTTCTCTTTCTCCAGCAGCGGAAAGATTATTCAGATTCTGTAATTTTTCAATGGAAAAATCAGAGGAAAAAGTCTTGCAAACTCATTTTATTAATCAAAAATAGTGAAAATTACAGTAGTATAAACAACAAAATTTCATAACTCATAATAATGTTCTGTATTAGGTTACAAGCGCACATGTTGTTTTTCCAATTTAACATTCCCACTCGTGGTCGTCCTTATCCATGCATCATGTGGTACCAAATTCTGGATGGTCCCACGCAGAGGTCATGTGTCGCTTAAAGGGGTTCAGATAAAAATAGAGGGCATTCAGGGTAAAAAAGGAGGAGTCATCCTACATAAAAGCAGTTTGTTTAACTGCAGACTTTGGCAGCGGACAGGTGCAGCAGCACGCAGGTGAGTGGAAACACACAGATACAAACACAGATGGTACAAACAAACCAATTCTCCTCTCATCTGAGGGTCGGAGTTATGGAAGTAGTTTATAAAATACACACTGCCTTCAGTAATAAGACTGAAATATGTCCTGCATTGTATTGTATTACTATATTATTTTTTGTTCTTGGGGTGTGTCTACTATATTTACAGTTTCCATGTGGTGATCTTTTTCTGGTTTTGGCTATTTCTTGGTCACTTCAGCACTTAATTAGAAAGCAACAGGACATGCTTTCTTGGTTCTTGAATCTGTTTCATCTGTCTTAGATTGAACTGACGCTGGTACATCATCGAAAAAGCACTTCACGTCTGTGGAAAACCAAACTTTTGTCAAATCAACAAATAAATCAAACACAAAAGAAAATGATCAGAGACATGTTTTAATTTTGTGTTTCAGGATTGCCAACGGTACTAGGATTTTTATTCCCTCCCAAGCTCATCCCTTTGAATGAGGTGTACCTCAACAGCAACCCCCACCCCCTAAACCCCCCCCCCCCCCCCCCCCCCCCCCCCAAAAAAACAACAAAAAAACAGGGGTAACAAAACATCAAGTCCTCTAACACAAGGTAAGACATAGGAGAGTCAGCCCGTCAGCTCAAGTAGTCAGTACTCCACCTGCATCTCAAGCGAGGAGAGAAACTCCTTTGGGGACTTTAATGTCCGCATTCTGCACAGACAATAAATATGCCAGGTGGTTCGAGAGAGGAGTGAAAGAAACCATCCGAGGTAAATGAAAAAAATGAAACAATATTGAACAGAGGAGGTGGATTGCTCCAGGTTTCACCTAACCAGTACTTACAGTGCGGCGCTGGATCTCCTCCCCAGGCAGCTTTTATTTTTTTCTTTAGATGTACTTTGAGTACTACAGGTCTTTATTAGGTATGCAGAGATAGAAGCGGGGAGAACGAGGGGATGACACAGAGACGGGTCCCAGATTGAGACTCAAACCCACCTGCTCTACTAGTTGAGCTCTAGAGCCCAATCGACAGGTGATTTTAAAAGAATTTGCACCTTGAATGGTTGAAATAGTCAGCAAGTCATGTGACTTCAATGTTGCAACAATAGTTTATGATCCTGAATCTGGCCACCAGTCAGGTAGCAGTGAAGAAGCACCTCAAGAACCAATAAAGAAGTCAGGGTGCGTTTTGTTCAGAAATCTAGGGCCTCTTTTACTGTGTGTGTTTTCCAACTCCAGACGGCAGTTAGGAACCGGGGAAACCAGAGCTGTCATACATAATGCAACCTTTGGCAACTTTATGTGCCTTTCTTCCACTCCTGTTTTATGTCCATGCAGATGTTCTGCAGCGTTTTGAGGTTTGTGTTCTTTTTTATTGCTAATTTAAAAACTCAAACGACACAATTGTGTACTGTAAAAGAATTACTCATCTGAGCGTATGTCCTGTTATTCCACTCCAGGATGTGCCAGAATGCTTGGTCTACTTTTATAAGGGGAAGGTGCCAGATTTGGGGTCTTCGACACCTGGTGTTGCTCGTCTCTGTCAGCGTTACGTAAACAGGTAGGACGGAAAAAATATTCAAGATCTTAAGTAAACTTTGCTGAATACTCAACAACACAATGTTACTTGAGCTGTACCACCCTGGTACAGAACGTACAAAACCGGTCACGGTGAGCCTGGTGGGAGCTTTTTGATGACTCGTAAAGGACCATCTACTGCACGTCATTTTTTAATGTCATTTGTTGATACTATGGTTTTTCCCTCTGCCTACGTCTAATGCTTTGTTTCTCTGATTTGCTTGATAGCAACTTACTATTATTTGGCACTAAATGTCTTTTACTCTATTCTCCTGCAGCAACACTTCTGATCTCCTAATCGTCCATAATCTTGCATCATCAGGTACCACTTTGCCACGCTGTATGACACCAACCATCGCATTGCTGTGTACTCGGCTTATCAGTTCGAGCCCAGCAACAGTGGTGGCAGAGAGAGTAGGTGGTTCGTAGAGCCTCAGGTTAGTGTAACACAATCAGGATGTAGGTAAAATCACTGAATGTGTGTTGCTGAGGTCCAGCAGAGCAGATTTACCATGAGCCAGAAAGTCAGCGATCTACGTCAGTCCAATTGACACGATTTGAAAAATATTAAAAATAAAACAAAGGTATAGTTACATTTCTTTTGATGTTTTCTTTTATGTAGACAATATGAACCCATGATACTGAATATTTTTTGACCATCAACATATTAATATAAGTGTAGGGACAGGAAGGCTTTTACCACTTTACAATTTACTATCATTTTTTCTTCTCACAATACTCATTTATCACAACCTTGCACAACTGATGAGGATATTAATCATATACGTTTTTCAATTGTTATTTTGTTCTATTCTTCTTGACAACTTAGGTCTTAAGGTGTGAATAAAAAAGAGGTTGACATTTAAGCTTTTTCAAGATTCTCCACACATTCTCCACTGGAGACAAATCACACTGCAGGCGGGCAAGACCAGTACCGTCCTCTTCCTCAGCAATGCATCGCAATGTGTGTAGAGGCTGCATTTGCAATGTCCTATAGAGTGTGTGTGTGCGTGTGTGTGTGTGTGTCACAAGTTTTCTTGATTTGGGCTTTAGAAATTGAGCATATGTTGGGGCTGTAAAGAATCTTATTTCATTCATTTTAATGCTACTTTTATAATACATCTGGGCTATTTTCATGTGGTTTAGCTGGTGGATATGTCCTGGCAAGCCGAGATGAAGGATGGATACTGGCTAGGGAAAGAAAACCCTGGGATAAATCTGGGAGAGAGACAAGCCCTGAATGAGGACTACACAGGTTCTGGCTTCGACCGAGGTCACCTCAACCCTAACGGACATCATCCAGGTAGTTCAACACGAGGGATGTTGAGGGAGGAGATCAGTAGATGGATATCAAAATCCAGGCCTGGAACTTCTTCTGTGTGAGGATTGCTAAAAAAAACAAACAAAAAAAAAAACATAATTAGTGCAATCCAGTATTTCGCAGGAACATATTTTTGAATTTCAAATATTACATGCATCCAGCTAGTCCTTATATTGTTCTACAATTGCTTATTTGGTGGATTACAGGAGAACAAGGCTCAATGGTTTACAGATTTCAGCTACTGCAGATGTGTTGTAGATATCATTCATTACTCACTCACATATTTTGATATAATAAAAGCAAAATATATCTAAGTCCATATGCTGCCCAGAGTTACACATGTGCTTTTTATTTAAAAGCTTTCGTCATCAGTTTCGACGTCGCTAGATATCAAAGTCTCTTCTAAATTCACTTGTAAATGATCACTTCATTGTCTTAAATGATCTCTGTTGTAAATTTAACTGCAGAGTTATAGAATGTCAATGTCTTATGCAATAAAAAAAACAACCAAGGTTCAGCAGACTGTCATTACGTGATATTGGGAATGTTTTTTCTTGGCACATCCTGTCACTCTAACTCTGTTACCTTTGCAGTATTTTCCTTTTTTTGATCAACATAGACCCACATTTCTTTTGTAAATTAACACGTAAAGCTCCACCTTTCTCTCTCTTTCAGTTCCCAGCCGCAATGCCACTTTCACCCTGACTAACGTGGTTCCTCAGAACCCCAAACTGAATCAAAATGCCTGGAGGATCCATGAATCCCAGCTCGCAGACCTGTTCCGAAACAAGTGCTCTAAGGCCTATGTACTGATAGGAGCAGTTCCCTCTGCAGACAACTGGATCAACAAAAACAAAGTGAAACGTGTCAACATCCCAGACTACGTGTGGGACGCCTACTGCTGTGTGGACAACAATGACAGACCCATTGAGAGTGGAGCTGCCACAGCAAGAAACACCGACGAGAACACGGTGGACGAACTTACTCTGGAAAAACTGGGAGAATTCCTGCAGACGTTCTCCAGTCAACCAGTAGGGGACCTGTTTTACAACAACTGCAGAGCATGAAATACTGTAAGAAGAATCATAAAAAAGTTAATTAAAGTCCTACGGGCTTTTATTCTCATTGAAAAACCAAAAAAGAAACAAACAAACAACAAAAACAAATGTAAAATAAAGTAATAATTTTGGACAACAAATAAATATAAGCAATTACAAGAGGGATAATGGGTCTGTTTTTGGTGTGTTTGTCATTAACAGCACAGACACACACACACACACACACATACAAAAATAAAAGAAAAACATATATATATATATATATATGTAATTTGAAAGCTTTATGTCTTCAGGAGAGAATATATCTCAAAGTGTAATTAATACAAGAAATATAAGAGGAATAACTGCAAATTGAACATCATCACAACTACCCAACAACAGCTGATTAACTTCAAGCTCCCCACCCATCAGGCAGAAGTGAAGAAGCCTTCAGCTGGCAGCTTAAACACTTCAAGAACAAAGAAAATAACTCAAGAACTCTGGGTACCTGAGGTATCGTTCAGATCCTTGGTCTACTTTTAAAAAGAAGGGTGCTGAGCTTAGGTGCTTCTACGCCAGGCGCTGCCTGTCTCTGTTAGGGTTTGATTCAACATGTAGGGCAAAAAGAATATAACATCTGAAGACGAAGCTGCAGAATATTCAGCTGTGCAACGGAAACCTGATTTGTTGATTCTGGAGGAATCAGATTACTGATTTGTATCGTGCAGGGATAGAATTAGGATGACCACCCTGATTAGGTAATTATTCCAATGTGTGACAAAAAGGACAAGAAACGACTCCTCTAAGTCTGAAAGTATTATCATTGCTCTGAAGCTGTAATAAATGTTTCTATGCTCCTCATTGTCCTGCAGCAGCTTTCTGATCTCCTAATTGCTACCTGTAATCTTGCATCCACTTTGGCACGCTGTACAACAATTAACCGTTGCATTTCTGTTTACTCTGCTTATCACTTCAAGCCCAGCAATATAGGTGGCAGGTAGAGTAGGTGGATTGTAGAGCGTCGGGTTAGTGTAACACAATCTTAGTGCAACATAACTACATAATTTAATCCCTCAACATAGGGTTGCTGTGTTTCAGCATAGATTTACCACAAGCCAGAAGGTCAGCGATGTCGAGCATCGTGTGTTGAGGTTTCCTTGGGTAACAGACTGAAAACTTCACATACCCTGGTTTGTTCATCAGAATGTGATAGTACAACTGTAAACAATAATAGCTTTTTTTCTCTCTATGACAGAATTAACAAGATATTTTATGTTTTCTCAGCGACTTCTTTCCAGTCGATCAGGATTCCAATAAATGTAGGGACAGAAAATCTTTTATGACTTTACAATTGCTATTTGTGGTTTTTTTAAAAATTATTTTAAATTCGTTTTAAACCCTTTTATGTTAAATCTACGACATTTTCATGTAGTTTGGCTGGTGGAAATGTCTTGAAAAGCCAAGATGAAGGATGCATATGAGTTGGAGAGGGAACAACCTGGGATACATCTGGGAGAGAAACGAGCCATGAATGACGACTTCACATATTCTGGCTTCGACCGAGGTCACCTCAACCCTAACAGACACCATCCAGGGAGTGGAGTTCAACACGAGTGTTGTTTAGGGAGGAGATCAGTAGATGGCACTGCAGCATCGGAGAACATTGACTTGCTGTAAGCCATCAATTCAAGTGATATCACATAAGGTCATGAAGTCAAGAAATAAAAGAGGAATAACAGGAAGAATGTTCTCGTCATGTTTCCATCATGAAATACTATCATGCAACATTTACCTAAAAATCACAGCCCCATTGATAGTGCTTTTGACTTAGAATTGGTTTATACCAAAGTCAAAGTGTTTTCACAATGGAGAAGAAAAGCCTCATGACTGTAGCACCACATGCTGAAGGCATCAGATCTATAAATACCAAATCAATACGACATCTGAGCATGAGCTGTGAGCTGCAGCCAATTTTTACTTACTGTGAGACAACCAACCTAACAACGTAGGGACCAACATAGCACACAATACAATACAATACAATACAACCCTAATTTTGTAAATCTTTTCACATGCATTTAGCACAACTGTACAAAATATAAAGATAAAAATATTCAGATCTACCCATGTGCAAATACTTTGAACCTAACAAAAAACTTTGCAAGATGTTTTCAGTCCTTTTAAAGACGGGCACTATTGTAGTAAACTATTGTGGTTCTTCTTTTGTCAGACAGTCGCAAAAGATGACTCAGACATAGTATTCTTATTTAACAATAATGTAAATAGACGAATAGCAGCAAAATAAAATGTGTCTTCTTTAAGATTTTAAACAAATGTGATGACAAATGTACAAATTTACTAATATTCTAAATAATAAATTATTAAAAAGAATCGAGGGTTAATGAAATAATTTTAAAATGATAAGAAAATATTAGGCAGGGTAAAGGACACCTGCACCAGCTGCCAGGGGGATGATTATGATTATATGATTATGATTATTGATATAAATCAGTGGGATAACTAGGAAATAAACTGAATTAACAGAAAAACAAAATAAGTAAACAAAACCAAAATCATGAAGTGCTAATGAGATAAATAACATCTGCAGAGAATAAAAATACACAGCTGAGTCTCAAAAGTCAGAAGTTTAATAAACCTCGAACGGAAATTAGAGAATTGATCAGTTGATGAAAAATGAACTAAACTGAACATTTTTCTATTGGCTTATTTTTGATACCAACCCAAAGTAACTTGAACATCTTGTAGTCACGGCAGGCGTGTGGTTGAGGGGAACCAGGGCTTGGGACACTGCTGATGGAGGTGAAAGCCCAGGTGCGTTCCCAGGTACCGCGTCTCGCTGGCAGAGGCTGGTTGCAGTCAGGCGACATACAGAAGGCTCAGTAGCAGGACACGTCTGAGGATCTTCAGACTCGAGGAAAAATCTTCACACCAGCTAGAAAGGCTTGGTACAGGACTTGGCTTGATCATAGAGTCCATTACAATTAATGTTAGGTAAAAATGCAAAACTAAAAATTATGATGATAATCTTACTGTCAGCAAGATTATCAGGAACTGATTTTCTGGATCTGAAGAAGTTTCAGATAAAAGAAAAGCAGCTTGATGTTGCAAAAATGAATGTTTCTATAAAATGAATGATGCCACATTATTGGTGAGTTGAGCAAAAAAATATTTTTTTAAATTGCATAGTGAAAATCATCGAAACGCCCTGGTAAATAGCATTCTCCGGAGGAAAATCTTTCAACCTGGGCCACCCTAAAATGAGAACAGCTGGCCATCCATCTTTGTTTTGTCTCGTCTCCGTGCTCTGAGTGTCAGAGTCCTCGGAGCAACTCCACCCAAACACAAACTCAACGCTCCTCAAACCGGAAACTCAACTCCACTAAGGCCAAAAACTCTGCAGCTTTATAATAGACTTTAGCGAGCTCTGGGTAGGAGGCAAACAGAAGTGGACTTCTTTCTTCCCTAAAGGGGCTGAGCTCCCCCCTTACTTCTGAGGTGTTGCACAGGAGTTTACTAACAGAACATTAAACCAACTTAAGATTAAAATTTAGACTTCGCAAAGTTGAAGACATGCTCACTCTGTGTAAAGGAATGTCAGTTCACATTTCAAGAAACTTTATTCAGATTGAATAATGGTTATTAAACAAGCGTATAAGCAACCTTAGGAACCTTATGTACTGTTTGTAGTTTTCCTATGTATGTGATGCTTGGAATTGCTGTCCTCTCATCCTTGAAATTACAGCTTAAATGTCATTGTAGAATTAATTAAACATACACACAATTAAATGAGATAATACAAACAGAAAGAGGAAAAAAACAGCTTCAGCAGAAGTAATTGAACGTTATGAGATTTTACCAGAAATGTCTAATATCTAGCTGAATACAGTAGTTATTAGATTTAGATGAGGTTGTGGGAGTCTAGTAAATCTTTGTGTCTGGGTCTGTCATATAGCTGAATAACTGATCAACCCATATATTTTCAAATATTGGTAAGCCCAAAAAGAGCAACAGAGTTGTGCTATGTTAAAGTCTTTGATAGAGTCATCTCCAACACTTTATTATGTGCTCTCAGACACAGAGAATTGAATTTCTTTTTAATTATTACCATGATAGAATGAAAACAACACCTCTGAAGTTCAGTCATACTGGGCCATGGGATGATCTCTCCAGGGATCTGGAACCTTACTATAGACAGACAGATGGTGTCATCCAATTTTTCTTTTCAGTACACTGTCCAGTCCTGGTCCATTTTAAGTGTCCACTAGGTGGCAGTCATACAACATTAAGGCACTAATTAGATAGATAGATAGATAGATAGATAGATAGATAGATAGATAGATAGATAGATAGATAGATAGATAGATAGATAGATAGATAGATAGATAGATAGATAGATAGATAGATAGATAGATAGATAGATAGATAGATAGATAGATAGATAGATAGATAGATAGATAGATAGATAGATAGATAGTGACTTTAGCATCAGGGATGCTTCTTCTCGTTCCATCCAAATGTCTCCTGTTAATTCATTACACTCTTCACTTCCTTTTTAAATGGTTTTGGTCTTCAGAAAATATCAATGTAGTATAAATTATCTGATTTCTAGTTTTTGTTTTTTTTTTGTATTTGTTGTAGGGAATCATTTTTATTTTGTTAACTCATCCTGAATACAAGAATTTCCTTAAGAATAATAAAAAAAGCTTTACTTATCTCTGCCGTACACACGTTAAATGTGTGAGAATGTTAAAGAGAGGCACACTTAGCAGTAGAAATCTGAACATCAGCTACAAAACGTTCTTTATGGTCAAAGTTGTGTGATATAGCAGCAAGATCTGCAACACTCTTCAATTAATTACATTTTGACTGAATCAGTCAATTCAAGATCTCCTCTAACAAGTTCTACCTGCTATGACAAAGCTTGAATCAAGGTAGCTGGACCGTCTTCTTTTCTTGAAGTTCCTGAAGACCTTCACCTTTCATTCACAAGGAATCAACAGTTTGAATTGACTGATGGGGAGTTTTGAGTTCATAACATGTTGAAGTCATTTGCAGAGGAGATTTAAGGCTAGATTATAGGGAGACACCCCATAATCAGGTGAAACCTGAGTCCACCTTGTCTATTTTTCTCCTGTTTGAGATAGAGATGTTCTTTTACCCCTCTTTCAAAGTGTCTGTTTTCTCTGTCTGAAACATGTACATTTTTGTATTCAAAAAAGCATCCCCTATCCTTGAGATGCAGGTGGACTGCTAAATATTGACCTAACGAGAGCAGTTCTCCCATGTTGTGTCATGCATTCAACATTCAAAAGGGAAAAAAAAAGGAAAAAAAAAAGAAACAAGAAGACACAACTGGAGTTTCATGCACTATGCATAGGATATTATCATCACAAATTAAATCAGTTCAATCATCACAACTTAAATCAGCTCAGCATTTGCCAAAAAAAGGGGGGAAAAAAAATCGCCAAACCAGTAAATCAAAACCTTTTCAATGTCCAAACTGAAAACGTCAAAAGTCAGATTCTGAAAAAATGTTTCTCCAAGCCCACGCTGTGAAGAAGATAATTCATTAAAATCTTCAGAAGGAAGGTCAAATGAAGTCCTGAACTTCACATGGTGCCATGACTGAAATATTTACAAAAAAAAAAAGTTTCGGTCTCACCAGCCTCCGGTCGAGGTTACAGTGTCAAGGGATGAAGCTCTCCACAGGTTGGTTTTACAGTAATTTCTGAAGCATCCAAATATAAAATAAATAAAATAACCCAGTCCTTCAGTTGTTATCTTTCCTGGGTTTAAAAAAAACTGAACAAAAAATCCCGATCCCTGACACACACTTCTGGGCCTCAGCGTTTCTTGGATATTCGGATTTTGTGAGGGATCTTCGCCAATGCCATGTCAGTCTTTAAATACATTTTTGTAGTGATCAATTTAAAAATGATTGACTCCATTTATTACATTTTTGTACAGTGCTCTATTCATTTGCATAGAAATTGTCACAATTTAAATTTGTGATACAATATTTTTTTCTTCAACATCCACTTTCACATGATCACATCTCAGGAAAAATAAAAAATGACCGTGTGGGTGTGAAATCAAACGTGAGACCAAAATGTTTTTTTCACCAGGTTGTAAAGATGTTTATTTCTGCTTTAAAGTTGGACATTAGCGACAATAGTCAATAGAGACTGACTCGCTTTTGATAGAAACTGCAATGAAACTTAGCTCCACATACGCATTAACGGTTGGCGCTTGGGGTGTACCCCTGGCTGTATCCCCCCTAGTGAGCTGGGATGGGCTCCAGCACCCCTGCAGCACCCCTGATGCTGCATTAAGCAGGCATAGAAAATGGATGGATGGATTTACTGAATTCATTGGGAAAATGGTTTATAAGTGTTTTTTGCTGTTATGTTTTTTGTTGTATCCCCTCCCCCATAGCAATTGACCACAGGCCTCAAGTTTAGGATTTGTTAAATCTACACTTGCACACAAATTTCCAATGTTTCAACCACTTCACTTCATGTGATGTTAACAATCCCAAATCTATCCAAAGGTATTGTGGTGCCTTACACACAAAATAAATAAATTATCATGTTATGAGCCAGGACTCTTACTTGCTCTTAAAGTTTGGCCAGTGCTACTAAAATATTTATTTTTCATTGTAGGTTTCATATTCTTGTGGGTGCACAATCTGCAGATGATATGAAGATTATATTAAATATAAAAATATATATTCAATTGCTACTGCATATTAGCCTCACAAAAGCAGTAAATGATCAGTTATTGATTTTGGCTTGAATTTGCAGTATAATTCATCAATAATTTAAATTGACTTCATATATTCATAGGCTACCCACAATATAGTTACACTTGTGTTCTCAGAGCAATCATAGCTGTTTATTTTTATTCCTAATCAGTCTTTTTATTCTCTTATATAACAGGTTCTGTCTTTTTGATTCTGTCATATTATGTGCCAACCTTATGTTTTAACGGCACCTCCAAATGGAGACTTAACTACTTTAAATGTGTACTGTAGCAAATTTAATTGCAGAATTGTAAGATGTGAAAGAGTCATGTAAAGTAATACTGACTAAATGTCCCTTTTCCTGTGATTTATAGTGAGAATGCTTTGACTTATGTTATGAACATGTCTCATGTCATGATTTTATGCTTACATTCTTTTGCTTGATAAAGAGAAATCTTTTGTAACTTGTATTTTGTAACTTCTATTTCGTAACTTCTTCTACATCTGTCACTCCCCAGTCATAATGCTGCTTTCACACTGACCAATGTGATCTCTGAGACACTGAATCTCAATACCTGGAGGATCCATGAGTACTAGCTCACACATGTTTTGCAAGACAAGTACTCCTGTGTGCCTGTGTGCTAGTAGGAGCAGTTCCCTCTGCAGTCAGCTGGATCCTCAAAAACACTATAAAGCGTTTTGACATCCCATGCCTTCTGCTGTGTGGACAGCAGTGATAGGCCCATTCAAAGTGGAGCTTCCACTGCAGAACAAACAAGCATGGAGAACCTACTGAGGTTCTCCAATCAACCCACAACCCACCCCTGTATGTCTTGTTATACAAAATCATTTAGATTCCAATGAATTACACACACACACACACACACACACACACACACACACACACACACACACACACACACACACACACACACACACACACACACACACACACACACACATATATATATAGAGATAGATATAGATATTTTTTATTAGCAACACAGGCAAATAACACTCCACATTTTGCAAATATAAAAATTATAAAAGTGAGATTTTATCAGGAGTACCTCACTGACAAGTTTGGTAATTTATGATGCGGCCTAATAGAAAAAGTTGCTTTGTTTTGGTAAAAAGAAGAACCACGTCTTCATGTTTTTATGGTGAAATGCCATTTAAAGCACCCTAAACTATAGAGAGAAGATGCTTTTTTAAAAAATGTTTTTTCTTTTTTTGTATGACTTGGGCTGGTGCCCTGAATTCACAGATGGTGATTTGTACAGCAAAAAATGCTACATGCAGAAGCAAAAATCTAATGGTTTTAAGTAATTATTCTGACGACCGCCTACTACAAGAAACAGAAATAAGCAATGCACAACATCCTGCCACATTTTATAGGTAATGTTCATTAATACTAAACACCAGCCACTACTATTCCCATCTCTTGTCTACACATTCCCTTCTTCTTTATACGACAAATTTAAAAAGAAAAAAAAATCTTTGCTTGAAAGTAGCTTTTTTATCTAGCCAAGAACATATATATTAAAATAAACTGTCCAGGCACATACAAGATGACTTACATGACTAAATATTTGATTACAATGTCCAAAAGTCATTCTTAATAACTGGAGTTTCATGAATAATGCAAAGAATTGAAAAAGATGTCAAATTTGAACTTTCACCGTGCAGCTACTAACACTAACAAGCTTGAGCTATCATGTCTCACGTCAACATGAGGGTGTCATTTTCATGATCTGTCAAGCAGCAGGTTAATAAAACTACTATTGTGTTGTGTTCAAATCACTGCACTGTTTTGACTTATGTATTCTGAGCTCTATTTTATTCCTTTTTCTGTCAAAATGTGTTCTTTTTTTTCCTGATTTTATTGTTTTTTTTTTCTTTTTTTGCACAATCATTTTTTCTTTTCTCATCTTTTTTTTCATCACAATTTCTTTGTAATGCGCTTTGAGTAACATTTGTGTATGAAATGTGCTATACAAATAAAATTGCCTTGCCTCACCAAGTATAAATGCTTCCCATTTAAAGAGTTCGTTATTTTATCTGAAATAGTAAGGAAAAGCAAGATATGCTAAACCAGTCGAGAGCAGGACTAGCGTCATGTCACAAGCAAAGTTCTGTCGAATATATTATTTTATTTACTTATTGTTTTATTTGTCAACTGTTCCACCATTGCCATATTTCAGCTTGAGCAGCTACAGAGGCTGTTATTATTCTATGTATGTACAGCAGTGATTTGTGTAACTGCCATCCTCTCATCTTTGAAATTGCAAGTTAAGATGTTTAGATGTCATTGCAATATTAGTTACACATGCATACAGTGAAATAATGGGATCATGCAAATAATAACAAAATATTGCGTTTGCATTCTAGTCAGCAGAAGTATTTGAACATCTTGAGATTTAACCAAAATTGCCTAATATGCAGCTGCCCATAGTGGCTATTCGATGGAGATAATGATTTGGAAGTTGGATAATTCTGTGCGTCTGGGTCTGTCATATAACTGCACCCTGACAATCTAATTGACTCACAAAATAATGTAATTTATTTTCCAATCGAGGTAAGCCCAGAGTAACAAATTTGTGTCATGGAAAAGTGTTTGATACGGTCACTTCTGACACCTAATTATTGGCTCTCAGATAAAGGGGTTTTTATTTCATAATGTGTCCACTTCCAATTACTACCATAATAAAAGTAATACATGGTTGAACACTAATTAACATCTGGATCAACTCTGAAGTTCAGTCATACTGGACCATGGGATGATCAGTCCAGGGAGGAAGACCGGAGAGCTTCTCCTCAGTGGCCTCTTCGATGGGCCATCCCCAGGCTTTGAAGAATCCCGTCAGGTTCATCCCAACGGTACGAGAGAAGGTCTCAGCATACAGGTTCATCTTTCCGTTGTTGTCTTTGGGCAAGTCTCCCATGCCATGATAGGCAGCAAACACCTTCTTAAAAGCATCCCAACCAAACTTTTCTTGGAGCTGTATAGAAATAGATTATTAGAGAGATATATTATACATTTCTTTAGGTTCAATGTCACCCATACACTTAAGTTAAAGACACCAGTTGTGATTCCATGTAAATTGTTTTTCCATTTAAAAAGATCTCTCTGAGAGAAAGTTAGGAAGAACACATTCTTTCTTTTCTTTTCTCTCTCTCATACATACAATAACAGCCATTAAACAATTTCACCACTAATGATGATGTGACTTCAATCTGATCACAAATGGATCACTCTGATTACAGAATTGATGGAACCCGGAAAGCATGGCCTGCAAACATGTACGAAAGAGAAAAAGAGGGGACAGACCAGCACAACAAACTGCAAGAACAATGGAGCATCATTATGCTTATGAGATACTTCTAATTAATAACTTGAGCTGAAGAAGGGAAAGAGAAACAGAGGAGGTGAAGGGCACCACACAGTGGATCATGTTGGTGTCCCCCTGCAGCAGGTCTACAGCAGCAGATCCAGGATGAAGCTGTTTTGAAGACCAGCTGCTCTAGTCTGGTCCTGCAGCTGCAGCAGGTGTAACTACTGGTCCTAACACACTAACGTTTACACTAAATATATGCTTTATATAACAGAAACATTTTAGGTTTGGTTTTAAAGGTGGAGGTGGTGTCAGCCTCCTTCACCCAAATTGGAAGTTAGTTCCAGAGTGATGGTTCCTGATAACAGAAAGCCGTCCTCCAAATCTACATTTGGATTCTCTAGGAACTACGAGTAAACCTGCACCCTGAGAACGGAGAACTCAGCTGGAGGATATTCAGAGAATTACTTGGACATCCAGCTAATAATACATTACAGTATTCTAGTCTAAAAGATACAAACGTGTGAATTAGTTTACGATATTACAGAGGTGGAAAAACACAGTTTTACAAACCTGATTAATATGCTGTTTAAATGACAAATCCTTAAAATAACACCAAGGTTTCACAGCGTTGTACTGGAGGCCACAAAAAGAACTACTCACTCATCCAAATAATCGGAATCAGGTGTTCCAATCACTTCCATGTATAACATCAAGCACCCAGGCATGCAGACTGTTTTTACAACAATTTGTGAAAGAACCATGTAAACTGACGGAGCAGGGTCAGCGGATGCTGAGGTGGATATTGTGAAGAGTCGCCAACTTTCTGCAGTCAATCGCTACAGACCTCCAAACTTCATTTGGCCTTCAGATTAGCTCAATAACAAACCACACATCACCAAGTGCAATGCAAAGTGTCGATGGCGTTGGCGGTTGCAAGGGCAACGGTACTTGTCTGACTGCATTATGCCAAGTTTAAAGTTTTGTGGAGGGGGGATTATGGTGTGGGGTTGTTTTTCAGGAGCTGGGCTTGGCCCCTTAGTTCCAGTGAAAGGAACTCTGAATGCTTCAGCATACCAAGACATTTTGGACAAAAATTCCATGCTCCCAAATTTGTGCGAAGAGTTTGGAGCTGGTCCCTTCCTCTTCCAGCTGATGTCACATTGAACTCAATCAGGAATGGATCACTTAAGTTCAGTTCAAGGCAGGTGAGCGAATACTTTTGGCCATATAATGTATCTACTTAACTACCATGGCCCCTGCCAGTTTTTCATTTAATCTACAGATGTCTGCAACTGTTTAAACTTTACTTTTGCAATTTTTATTGTGGGGTGTTGCTCACATACATTGATGAAGATTCCAGTACAACCCAAGCTTCATGTAGATATTTTCTCTCACCTGCAAGTATGTCTCAAGTGCAGTCCAGACTTTCCAGTTATCGAGGTTCCTGCCTGACTGAACATACTCTTGTACACACTTCTTCCGTGTTTCCAAGGTCATTTCAGGGTGAGCCTGCACAAAGAACATTTCACTTATCTTTGAGAAGGTCAAAGGTTAATGTATTGTGAGGAAAACTATAGGTAAACAACACTGACTTATTTTCAATTTGTTGCAACAGATTTAGACACTGACACCAGCTGAAAATGGTTCAAGATCCTGGTTCTTTTCCACAACATTTTATGATAGAAAATTGTCACCTGGTTGCTCATTTCGACAAAACACCAAGATGTTCATCTGCTATCAGAATAATAAAAAAAGTGTCTTTCCGACTAAAGCTTAGAGATCTTTTGTGGTCTTTGCATGTCCCACCTTTGCTCTGTTGAGTCCCAGCACCTCCTCGTGGACATAAACAGACCACAGGTTACACGTGGCCTCTCCAGTGTGTGGTGGAAACTCCCAGCAGCTTCTTTGTTGGTTGTGTCCCAGTTCATGGGTTTCTCCCCACAGACCTTTGGTCCTGGCATCTTCTGGTCTGACCAGCTCTGCTGCTATGGAAGAGTGCATCATGATGGGATAGCCAGAATGCATCCAACCTGGATGGAGAAAATAAAAACAAAACACTGAACCCTGATACGATCAATCAGCAATGTGTATTTATTGTAGGGATTCGTTGAATTATGTTGATTTGTAATCAAAAGAATATCCTTTAGAACTGAAATGTGTAATCTATCGTAAAAACCTTAAATGACACAGAGAAGCACGTTTACCAGCAGAAATCTGCACGTCGGCTACGATGCGCTCTTTGCGCTCAAACTTGTCTATGACAGCCAGATCTGCAACACCCTGCATGATGTCGTTCCAGAGTTTTGCCACCTCATCGGGATGCTGCAGGTCACGAACAATATGTGATGGTACAGAGAGGACGATGTTGTCAAACTCCAACTCGGCCCAGGGTGAAGGAGCTGCACGCAGCACCGACCATTCATCTGCTGTCGTCACACCTAGATTAATCAAAGTGGATGTTGATGTTTAAATATTGTTAATATTAAAAAAAAAAAACCATCATACCTATGACTGATACATGGTTAGTGTATGCACTACAGAGACAACTTTATAAACAGGTGTAGAGAGCAGACACTGGGATGGTCAGAGGGTGGGACTGCAGGGCAGCATGCAGCTCTGGAAGCTCTGGCTTGGAAACATGTACAGAAGAGAATAAATGAGGGCAGACCAGCACAACAAACTACAAGAACAATGGAGCATCATTATGGTTATGAGATACTTCTAATTAATAACTGTGGATTGAGCTGAAGAAGGGAAAGAGAAACAGGGGCTCCAGTCAGTGGATCATGTTGGTGCCCCCCTGCAGCAGGTCTACTGCATCAGATCCAGGATGAAGCTGTGTTGAAGACCAGCTGTTCCAGTCTGGTCAAGCAGCTGCAGCTCTGACTACTGGCCCTAACTGATTAAAGTTAACACCAACTATAAGCTTTACTAAACAGAAACATTTGATGTTTGGTTTCAAAGGTGGAGGTGGTGTCAGCCTCCTTCACCCAAACTGGAAGTTGGTTCCATAGTGATGGTTCCTGAAGAGCAGAAGACCCGTAAACCTACGAGTAAACCTGAACTCTGAGAACGGAGAGCTCTAATAGGAACATGAGGCACTAACATGTCGTACAAATATCACAGAGATAGACTGTTTAGGACTTTTACCCAAGTTACAGAATTTTATGGGGAGCCAATGGAGGGAAGCGAACGCAGGAGAGACGTCATCTACTTGGTTTATTTCACCGCCCTATTGCATAGGTCTGTATAAGGAACAGTAGCGACTGACTTCTTACATGCCTTCTGATGTCTCTCTGCAAGGTTGTTGCTGTTCTTAGAACCCCACCACCTCCACCTGTAGGCTCCGGTTTAATAAAAGTCATCTTCGTCACCCCTAATATTACTACACACTCCTTCAAATTATGCTTTATTGGAGCCTAGACACCAAAACTCCTTGGTGTTTAATCATTTAGAAATCCTTTGAAATTTTTATTGTGAGACAGAAATGTATATGTGCATATGGCATCTCTTGTGTTTAGTGTTCAATGTCATTTTTAATTTTCTTGAATTTTTAAGAAAGTGAGAATAATAAGTTATTATGAAAGCAAAGGAGGTTGGTGAATGGGGGATGCAAAGTCAACAGTTCTATACTGATTTTAAAAATGAGTTTAAACAAAAATGTAGTTACCAATCAACCAGCAGAAAAACAATGCACATATAATGCACAATTATGTTATAGAGCTTGAGTACATGGGGACAAGCGCTCACCAGACTTGTAATACGGGGCAGACACAGCCACTTGGACCACAACCTCTTCTTCCTCCACATTGATGTCACGTGGAGCCTCCAGGTAGATGAGCCCCCCCCACAAGTTCCACACCTGCATCATCTCTGAGGTAACAGGGAAATTTTTTGTAACACGAGGAGCTCTCTTTAACATTTCAGCATCCAGCTTGTCACTTTGGCAGCCGATCAGGATCTGTGGACGGACAATGTTTTAGGCTACACCTTTGAAAACCTACAGTGTATCTTAATTTCACTGTGTAGAATGACTTTAAAATCGTTTCATTTGTAAGTCAGTGGACACGAAATGAACAAGACGCAGGAATAAATTAAATAAGTTATTAAACATATCCCACATTTCTCAAAGAATACTGATTTTCAGTCTTTTCAAAGCAAACGTTTTATGAATTATTCCTCAGTCTGGAGTCGTATTACTTTACAGAGCAAGTAACCATACTTGGTAACTTAGAAAGTCCTACATACAATTATTATTACAAATAAAAAGTCACAAAATAAAAAGAAAATCTTCAGTATTTCCCAATAGTCTTCTAGAGCTGAAAATGTAAAATTTCAAGTATTTTATTGACTGCCCTATAAAGAGTTATTCTTATTTTTCAGGGTTTTGTAAGGGTCTGGTTCATATAATTCATTCAATAACCTATACTGTAATTAGTAATATTATTTGACATGAATTCTGATCAAATCTGTGTACACATTAGTTTTCATACACAAGTCATAAACAAGTGCTGCCAGAGGTGAAAATGAGAATTAAAGGAGCTCCATGGGACCTGCTTGCAGACCAAGGTCAGCACAGGTCCACAGCTGAGTGACAGTGGGTCCCAGCAGACCGCCGCTAAGTCTCGTTTCGGGTCTGGCAGCACTTGTTCCGGATGTTGTTGACTTGTGATGCAGTTAGTCAAATTGTGAGGGTCTTGATTTGATGTGAGGCATAAGTTGCTTGAGCAGAGGACCTAACAAGGGGAGTGAAGACAAGTGCTTCTGGCTGTTTTGCTAAACTCTTCCTCAAATCTTTCTGCAACCAACAACCTGTTGCAGTGGTCTTTCAGTACAGCCAACATCCGACCAAGCCATATTATCTTTAAAATAAAATTAAGAAAAGAAATGACTGCGTTCTGTTCTTTATTTACAGCTAAGAATTAAGTTAAGATAGTGATGTAAGCTAAGTAGGTAAGGCTGTTGTCAATGAAGACCATGTCCTTAATTATGCATTTATTTCTGCCTTTATTTTGTTTCATTTTAGTTGACATTCCCCCAAATTATAATAAACATATTAGTTTATTTCTGCTGCAAATGTGAACATTTGGCAGCTCTGGTGGTTAGTTGAGGAACTGCAACTATGTTTATTTCCACACTCTCATCAAGGTGCTTATAGTTCTTGGCAGTGACACAAACAATTTTGAGTTAAATGGTAGACTAAATGTCTTGAATGTTAGTACTGTAATCATTTGATATCATGTACTTTACCTTCCACTTCTTGTGCATGAATGTTGCCGGTAGGATCATGTAGGTCTTTTGGCCAGGAAAAAGGTACAGACCTGTACTGATCCATTCTCTATTTTCTGAATCACAATAATAGCCACAAATATTTATTTAATGTATGTACAGAAAAGAAATTAAGCTTTACATTGATGCAATGCAGCACTTAAAACTACAACATTTTTCATTTTACATTTTACACTGATTTACCCACACCACTGGGCTCTGAACCCTGCTGTTTTGGACACTGATCTTGATCCTTTGGTTGTAGACAACAGGCAGTGGGGGGTTATCCTTGATGAGGTAGGGCAGCAGGGCATCCTGGTTTGGGGAAAAGTTATACAACACGCTCCCCAAAACTCAGAGTGTTTGATCGGTCAGACTCGTCACAGGCTTCTGTTCACTCACCTTGAAAAACAGCATATGAACAGTTATTTAACAATTTTGTGTAACTTGAAGTTGCTTATTAATAAAAAGTAATAAAGTACAAAATCAGGATGTGTGATCCTGTCATACAGAAATAATCTACTGAATATATTTACCCTAAAGAAAGAATCAATTTACAAAATGTACTCACCAGTGGCATGCCTGTTTTTTTGAAGGTGTCAGTGAGGATGGACAGCACCTGCATGTAGGACAAGCTGTGATACGCTTTCATGTTCAAGAAGCTGGCGCACTCCAGTCTTAGCTTTTTAAGGCGTCGCTCCTCTTGCTCGGTAAGTCCTTTGCCCTCAGTAACATGAACAATGAAGCGGCTCAGCAGATAGCGAAAGTGTGAATGCCTGGTTTGATTCGTCGCGGGCGGCTTGTAGAAACTGTTTTTAATTGTTTTCTTCGACAAGCTCAAGCCCATTTTGTTCAGGAGTTTGTTACCTGAAACACAGCAAATACACAAATGTGACACTTTATCAAGTTGTTTTTGAATAACGTGTCTCTGACATATTTTAAACTTTATTCCACCACTTCAACACAGTCTAGATGTTTGTTTCTCTGCTCTCAGTATATTAGTGGGCTAGTGTTCATAACACGCCCATATGAAGTAGTCTGTGTTCTTCATCAAAGTTCTCTCCACCTTTGCAGTAAATGTGATAAGGTTTTTGTAATTTTTATACACCGGCAGGCACACATGCACACAATCAGAAATCATTTTAGGCATTACAATACCTGGGAAGTCTTGCAGTGGGTTTTGTCCAAAGTGTGTTTGCGCCCAGTACCAGGCATGCCCTCCAACCACCAGGCCTCCTCCTTCTGCTACAAAGCTTTGGATTTTGTGAATGTGCTCATCATTGTACGCTGTACGCACAAACACACTCAGGTCCTTTCTGAAGTCTGTTGCCTCACACTTTAACTCTAAATTGGTTAAAATGTCAATTCCTGGCGCAAAACCAACAACCCCCTTCCGGCCTTGGTCCAGCCAGTCAAATGCATTTTTCCAAAATGGTGCAAGTGTCTGCAACAAAATATATAAAAATGAATGACAAGACATAAATACTTCTGTCCATGGATTCCACTAATTACAAATGTACCTCTAGTTGGATAAGGGTTTCATGTGAGGCCACAATAACCCGTCCCTGTCCATAGTAGGTTCCTGCCAGGAACGCATGTTCTTCCGTAGTGGTACCGATGGGGAAAGCTAGAGGACCATGGACCAGAGCTGCAGAGGCACAAAAATCTCCTTGGAGGTCGAATCCTGAAATCCCTTTGAGCAAGAACTCCAGGTCATCCTGAAATTCCCTACAGGTGCTGCATAAAAAATAAATAAAAGAACAAAGAAAAAAAAAAAACTGAAATTCTGGTGGAAATGCAGTTGATGGTAGAAGCAAGAAATTAAAAAATCAGAACTTAATATATTTTAAAGGTAAATACTACATCTGCTTTTTTTGGACTGGTAAAACTCACACGATCTGTTTGTGTAAGATTCAATATTTTTAGATGCAAATGAAGTTCAGGGGCTGAATACATTTTAGATTAAAGGAGAAATTTCTTTAAAAGTGGAGCATCTACTTACTCAATGTCTTTCCAGGATGATAGGATTTCGGGAAAGATTGGCAGGTTTTTCTTCTGTCAACACCATATTGTGCAGTAAAGTAGATTCCTGCCACTCCCGACACTTTATTCCCTGGAAATTGCGAGGATGGTGTTTTCCATTGGGGTTATGGCGCCGCCAGATTTCCACGCTTGTCCCCCTATCAGCACCCCTCCTCCTGCTTTCAGGAACGCCACCAGGGCTGCTGATTCTGCCTCCAACGGTGTAAGCATCTGTTACATACACACCAACGCCTGGATTTTCACTGAAGCCTTCACAACACTGACTTGGAAGACTGATTTATCAAGATGATCAGCAACTGAATTTAGATTTTGTTGCAGCCCCACAGAGAAGTTTCCAGATTCTCCTCTCAGCCAGTTAATAGCGTTCTCCACCAGAGCAGGGAACCTGAACAGGTAAGTCTCATGGCTCAGGACCACAATTCGTCCTCGGCCGTACAGAGACGCAGCCATCAGGACATGACCATGGCTGTTTATTAATAAAGGGAAGGCATTTTCTCCAGCCAGCACCAGGTTACAGGGAACACTGGAGCACTGCAGGTCCAGCCCTGTCAGACCCCTCATTAGGAACCTGTAGGCCCCTTCATGATAAGACTGGGTTGGCTGGTTTGCCATGGTGAGAGAAACCTAAATGTTGAAAAGATGAATGAAAGCAGAAAAAAAACAATACAGAAGGTCAGATGGTCATGTCCTGTGGAATACAAAACATTCACAATACAGCTTTCAATAAAATATTTTATAGAAGTACAGCATTAACCGTTTCACTAGTTTTCTTATCACTGAAGCAAAAAAAAAAAAACAAAACACTGCCTCATACCACTTTGGTCCTTTTGAAATATGCTTCACTTTTGGCGCAGCACTTTCTCAAGCAGCTCCGTCCCAGAGCGTAATGAAGTTGGTGCAGAGGTGAAGAGGTATCTAAAGGAATTGACAGGGAAAAAAAAAGGGGTAATTGGATATGAGGAGGGACTTTAGTTTAGTTTATGAGGCAAATATCCAATGAAATGTGAGGAGGGTTTTACAAGAGTACAATTCTTGCAGTAACTTGTTTCTACTCAGAGCTGCACAGAGTCATGCAACATTAAGAACACATTTATGAAAATATTTTATCTTTTAATTATAAGTAAAAATGACATTAAAGAGCCACTTATGCCTTTTTATCCATTATCCTCGAATTTCTAATTAGACTATATCTTCTTGATTGAGTCTTTGTGACAGAATTATCTTCCATCTTTCAACTTTTGCATAATGTGTAAAACTTAAGATTTGCGTGATATGATGTCCAAGAAA